>VWZF01002061.1:159630-170673 GCA_013396755.1 Sclerurus mexicanus
GCCGAGAGCAGGTGACGCGTCCTCGTGTCCGCTCTGCCAACAGGGCACGGTGTTCAGTGCTAAGTGTGGTGGGCACTGGGGGACATGCCCAGGTGTCACCCGTTTTGCAGCAGAGGAGCTGTGCCTGTCCTTCATCCAGGTGACACTCGGGGCAGCCCGGTGTTTGTAGACAGTTCCGTGGTGTCTGTTCAGTGTCTGGCTCCATCGCAGGGCAGGGCAGCGGTGCAGCCCCAACCTGGTGTCTGCTGGGTCTGGCATCTCCTCAGCCAGGGTTACTCTGTGCACTGAAATCATGTTGAGCTCTCCAGTTCAGGGTCAGGATGGCTCCACCAAACTCCACTACTCTTTTGTGCTTCTTATCCTCTTTACAAATGCTCAGGTTAACCGATTAATAGAAGTACAGAACGGCCCCAAAACAAAGAATGGGGCAAATATCTCCTCCCAGGCTTTCTGCCCAAACACCCCGCTTGTGGGACTGCTTATTGCAGTGATGGGATCCTCATCAACCAAACACCTGAAGGAACAAACAGCTGCTTTAGGATGAGGCTTGTGTCACCAGGAGGGAGGTGATTCATGCTGTCCCTGCTGGTGCCTGGGTGAGGCCCTGGCTGGTCTCCAGGCCCTGCCAGCTGCAGGTGTCCATGTGGGGCGTGTGTCCAGCACTCCGAGCTCCTGTGCCAGCTGGGCAGAGGAGAAACCAAGGTCTTTGCTACTCAGGGTGGTGGATCTGTCCCTTCCCAGCACCACCCACTGCCTGCACACAGGGGCAAACAGTTGGTGCTTTTCACCAGAAATTTCTGAGTGGAGGAGCAGGAAACGAAGGACAAACTGTCAGAGCTGCTGTCAGCCCTCCTGGCTCAGCCAGCAGGTCCCTCCTTGGAGCAGGGTGTAGCATGGAGAGGGGTATGGAGAGGGCCCTGTTCCGAACCTCTGCGCCCACGAATTCCTCACCATCCTGGAAGTGAGCTGAGCCTTTGGCTGTGCCTGCTGGGGAGCAAGGCATGGAGCAGCTGCTTTCACATCCCTAACTTCACCAAGCAATATATGTGCCATGGATGGCTGCAGGATGATGGGATGGCAGTACTGGTTAACGGGGGCTTCTGGTGCAGAAAAAACTGCTGCCTTCTAATATTGACCTTGTAGCAGCTGCGACTGTCCCTGTTTAGTTGTGGGTAGGGACTGGCAGAGTCAGTCAGGCAATTCGCAGACCTGCACTGTCGCAGAGATGAGTTTACCACTGGTGATGCAGAGGGGTGACCGTGACTCACCCTCCAGAAGAGGAATAGAGAAAAGTCATCTCTGCTCCACAGTGTGGGCAGCAGGTGGTGGGGGAATTCTGCCCCTCTGCCCTGCTCAGATGAGACCCCACCTGCAGAGCTGTCGCCAGCTCTGGGGAACAACAGCAAGAGGTCTTGGAGCTGCTGGAATGAGTCCAGAGGAGGCCACTATGATGTTCCCAGGGCTGGAGCCCCTCTGCTCTGGGAGGCTGGGAGAGCTGGGGGGCTTCACCTGGAGAAGGGAAGGCTCTGGGGAGACCTGAGAGCCCCTTCCAGTGCCGAAAGGGGCTCCAGGAGAGCTGGAGAGGGACTTGGGACAAGGCATGGAGGGACAGGACGAGGGGAATGGCTTCCCACTGCCAGAGGGCAGGGATAGATGGGATATTGGGAAGAAATTCTTGGCTGTGAGGGGGCTGAGGCAGATTGTCCAGAGCAGCTGTGGCTGCCCCATCCCTGGAAGTGTTCAAGGTCTTGGAGCAACCTGGTCTAGTGGAAGGTGTCTCTGGCCATGGCAGGGTGTTTGGAGACAAAATGAGCTTTCAGATCCTTTTCAACCCAAACCATTCCATGACTCTGATCCTGCCAAGGAGCTGACAATGGCAATGAAGGACTCCAGCAGGAGAAGACCCACAATTTTGAATTGCAGAGTGTCACATGCATGCCAGCATGACCAGCTGGTGGCAAGGGGAACACAGGGACCTTGTGCAATCATCCCATAGTCAGTGGGTGTGACAGTCCCACCTCAGCATGGCCTGTCAGTGTCCCCACTGTGGCAGGCAGTGCCCACATAAGCCTGCTGCATCCCGTGTCAGCGGGGTCACAGCCGGCACCTCTCATGGCCCTGATGACTTGGTGGTCCACATTGCTCCCCCCATGGCTGTGGCACTGGGCTCCTGTCATGCCAGTAGCGGAGAGCAGGAGAGCTGGGTCCTGCTCCCTCCTGTGTGTGGGACAGGAATGTCCCTGGGACACAGCTGGCACAGGCAGGGTTTGCAGCCTGCTCTAAGCCTTTCCTCCATCCTGTGGTGCAAGGCTGTGAGGTGGAAGGGGGCTGCACTGGCCAGGGAAGCCTGTGGGACAGAAGTGATGGCCTGGGATGGGCCAGCTCATCTCTGGCCCTCCACAGCCCCTTTGGTTTCCTCTGCAGGTGGCAGCAGGACAGGACAGAGAGTCCCTGATGCGCGGACGGTTGGCCATGTCCGGGGTGAGCGGGGCTGCACAGGGACACCAGCAATTCCTGCTGACACTGGGGTGATGTGTGCCCCCAGGACAGTGGTGGGGTGGAGGAGGACCTGTGCCCAGTGCCCCTGGTCCTCAACCAGGGTTTTGGATGGTCCTCGGGGCTGGCCCTGGTGGCTGTGGGAGGCAGAGGGGTCCAGCTCAGGCTGTCCCTGCTGACACTGCCCTCCCCTTGCAGAAGCACTGGCCCTCCGGGACGCAGTGTGTCACCAAGCATGACCACACCAAGCCCAAGCCCCGGGAGCTGGCCTTCCACAAGGGTGACGTGGTCACCATCATCGAGGCTGTGGAGGTGAGACCGATGGTGCTTGGGGATATTCTGCTCTGGGAGGGCATGGCAGGATTGGGACTGTAGGGCCATCAGTTGAGTTTCCAGAGCCAGTCCCCTCTCCCAGTGGGATCCCCCATTCCTTCCATTCCTCTGAGACCCTCTCTCCCCCAGGGCAAAGGCTGGTACCGTGCCAGACACAACGAGACAGGGCAGGAGGGGCTGCTGGCGGCCAGCGCGCTGCGGGAGCGCGGTGCCATCCGTGTCGACCCCAAACTCAGCCTCATGCCGTGAGTACAGCTGGAGGGGGTCTGGGGGACCCAGCTGGGCCTCCAGGAGCTGTGACAGCAGATGAGTCCAGTGTGTTTCTCCCCATCCAGGGTTTGGGTGGGCAGCTGGGGGCAGAGCAGCCTGTAGTCATGCCCTGGTGATGGAGGGATTTGCTGGGGCCAGTACCTGGATTTAAAGACCCCCAGTTGTGCCCACCTATCTTGGATGGACGTCATGGAGAGGGGGTTTATGCAGTGGGGTCTGTGTAGCTTTGGCAGGGACTCTGCTGTCCCCATGTCACTGTGGCACTGGGGGAAGCCCACTGCCACAAGCCCCCCCTCCCCAATGCCCCTTTCCTCAGCTGGTTCCACGGGAAGATCTCAGGGGTGGAGGCGGTGCAGGAGCTGCAGCCCCCCGAGGACGGGCTGTTCTTGGTGCGTGAGTCTGTCCGGCACCCTGGGGACTACGTGCTGTGTGTGAGCTTCGGCAGGGAGGTGATCCACTACCGCGTGGTGCATGAGGAGAACACGCTCAGCATCGACAGCCAGGAGTACTTCTCCAACCTCATCGACATGATCGAGGTGAGAGTCCCCATCCCTGGGCAATGAGTGCTACCAGTGTTAAATGAGGGCAAGAATCTCGTGGGAGGTCACACAGAGTAGGGGCAGATTCCTGTCCTGGGTGGCCTTTGTTACCTGAACTTCTCCATCCCTGTCAAAGGTTCGTGGTTCCCACTCAGTTTGAAGTGCAATGAGCAGATCCTGGATATCCCAGGTGATGCCTCTACAAACCAGCCATTCTGGCTGCAGCCCCAGTCCCATGCCAAGGACCACATTCCCACCACCCCTGCTTATGGGGTGCTTCACACCGCAGGAAGGTCCTGGTGGCCTCTGCCTTCCTGGGACTTTGAGGCATTTTACCACGTCTCTCTCTCCCTTCCAAGCACCCTCTCACCTGCTGACCCTGCAGGGTTCTCAGACTCTTGCTTGAGCTCTAGATCTTCCTCCAAGTTCTTGGTTGAGGTCCTTCTTCACCCTTCACTCTTCTCTGTAGAGGGTTGCACTCTCATATCTCATCATTTAGACACAACTTCTGCTTTTGAGTGGGTCCTTTGCTCTCTCAGCTGCCCTAGCCATGCTCTGAAACCACAAAAGCCATCCCAGCCCATCCCATTGCTTCTGCTCCCTTCACCTCTGCAAACTGCCCTCAGCTGCTGTGGCGCCCACCGGGGCTTCAACCCCACCAGCAGCATCCTGTACCCCCTGTGACCCATCCTGGTGTTCCTCTGGCTGTGCCCAGAGGGGAGCAGGGCTGAAACACAGGCTGCAAATTGCAGTGCTGGGGCAAGCACGGTGTTTCATGCTACCTGAGCCAAAGAGGCTCAGGGCCCTCGAGGGTGGGGATGGTGGGGTCCCATGCAGCACCTCAAAGCTGTTCCCTGGATTGACACCCTGAGCATGAGGGTAAGAGCTGGCATCACCTTCATCTGTTCATCCCTCGGCAGTACTACATGAAGGAGCAGGGAGCCATCTGCACCAAGCTCGTGAAGCCCAAACCAAAAACCGGGATGAAGTCAGCAGAGAAGGAGTTGGCCAAAGGTAGGGGATGGTGGGAGAGGGTCATGGTAGGGGCTTTGGGGACAAGGCAACATGGCCACACTGGTGGTCCCTGCTAACCTGCCCTTGCGCCCGTGCCCAGCTGGGTGGTTATTGAACCTCAAGAATCTCACTCTGGGAGACCGCATCGGCAAAGGCGAGTTCGGAGGTAGGTGAGAGGCTGGGGTTGGAGGTTCCCTGGCTGCAAGTTTTCCCACATGGCACTCTCTGACCCCCGCTCCCCTTCCCATGGCATGGGAGACTGAGCTGGGGTATGGGAGGTGACCCCCATCCCCTCCCAGATGTCCTGCAGGGCGAGTACATGGGACAGAAGGTGGCGGTGAAGAACATCAAGTGCGACGTGACTGCCCAGGCCTTCCTCGCTGAAACAGCTGCCATGACGTGAGTGCCCCATGGGGGTATGGCCCAACCCTGCTCTGTGGCCCAGGGATGAGCAGCCACCCCTTTGACTTGGATCTCCTCCATTCCAGGAAGGTCCAGCACAAAAACCTGGTGTGTTTGCTGGGCGTGATCCTGCACAACGGCCTCTACATTGTCATGGAGTTCATGAGCAAGGTGAGAGCACCCTGTGGCTCCTCAGCCATCGGGATCCATCACTGCTCAGGCCTGGAGATAAAACCTCGGTTTAGGGGCTGAGCCACAGGAGGCAAAGTCTCCCAGCAGCCCCATCCTGTTGCTCCTTATTTGTTTATCCTCCTCTGTCAGGGCAACCTGGTGAACTTCCTGCGCACGCGGGGCCGGGCACTCGTCCCGACCCAGCAGCTCCTCCTGTTTGCTCTGTGAGTCCATCTCCCTCCCTCCAGCCTGGGGACTGCTTTGCATCCCCAAGGGCAACCCTGGGGACACGTGGTGACAAGGCTCTGTCTCACCTGGCTGTGGCAGGGATGTGGCTCAGGGCATGGACTACCTGGAGTCCAAGAAGCTGGTGCACCGGGATCTGGCTGCCCGAAACATCCTCATCTCTGAGGAGAACGTGGCCAAAGTGAGTGACTTTGGCTTGGCCCAGGTCAACCCCAAGGGCGCAGACACCACGTTGCTCCCTGTGAAGTGGACGGCACCAGAAGCCCTGAAACACAACGTGAGCAGCAGAGGGAAGGAAGTGGGGGGCACAGGATCCTTCCAAGGCATCTCACTCCCTTAGGTCCCCCCTGCTCCTTCCCCTGCCCACTGACCTGTCCCTGCCCTACAGTGGCTTCTGACACAATCAGCCCTGCATCTCCCAAAATTCTGGCTCTGTCCTGACCAGCCCCTGCCCTGGGGTGCAGCAGGAACTGGGGCAGCTCCAGTGAGATCTTGTTGGGATGATGGGAATGGGGGGAGGGTTCACACCCTGGGGAGATGGGGGGACAGGGAGCAGGATTGTCCCCTGTCCCGCCCTTGGGAAACAACAGGGACCCAGCAGAGCCCCCAGCTGGCTTCAACCTCCCCCCTTCCTGCTGCTACAGAAATTTTCCTCCAAGTCAGACGTGTGGAGCTATGGGATCCTCCTGTGGGAAACCTTCTCCTTCGGACGGGCACCTTACCCCAAAATGGTGAGTGCTGTGCCAGAGGACACCACAGGTCACACCCCGATGGCACCAGTGGGATGGGGACATCCCACTGTCCCCTGGCCAGGGCAGGCAAGGGGGTCCCAGCTGGCTTCTCCATCCTGCCAGACCCTGAAGGAGGTGACAGAGCTGCTGGAGCAGGGGTACCGCATGGACGCCCCTGAGGGCTGCCCGCCCACTGTCTATGCCCTGATGAAGAGCTGCTGGGAGCTGGAGCCAGGCAAGCGCCCATCCTTCAAGAAACTCACAGAGAAGCTGCAAAAGGAGCTGAAGCACCTGAGGGACGTTTAACTCCTGTGCCGCTACCGAGACCCAGGACATGAAGCCCCCCCCAGACCCGCTGGGGTTGGGAGTTGCATGGCAATGGGGGCCAGGAGTGGGGTGGCCTGAAGTGCCACTCTCACCCTCTGGACATTGGGCAGCACCTGGAGGCGTCTCACCTCCCCTGGGGTACCCAACACTGAGGCAACAGCCTTCCTCCACTCCGGCACCATCCTTCTTCCCACCACACAGCCCAGAGAAGGTTCCTGTGGGATCGATCTCCCCAGCTGGGGTGGGGAGTGCAGCCCCCAAGGGTGCTGTGCCCTACACCCCCCATGCTCAGCCCCAGTAGCAGTTGCCGCACATGGGGTCCCTTTGAACTGCGAATCCCAGTGATGGGAGACAAAACTGGACATCTCCTCTCACTGGAGGATGAAACCCCAACCCCGACGCAGCCCTGCTCCAGCCTCCTGGCCCAGCATGGAGATGCTGGCACACCCAGCTAAACCGCATGGATTTGGGCTTTTTGATTAAACCAAAGAAATTAGTTCAACACCATCTTTAAGCATCTGGGATGAAATTAGGCCTATCCCTTCCTCGGGGCCAGCAAAGACCAGCAAAAGGCTTTGGGGGGGCCAGGAGCTCTGGCCCCCAGAGCCCCCCATGCAGTCCAGCCTCTCTCCCCTCGGGGCTCTGTGCAGCAGGGGATTATGATTTTAATCAGAGGCTGTATAGGAATCGCTTGTGTATAGATTACGGGCACAGGGCACATCCCTGGCAGTGGGGAGCCCTGGCCCTGCAGGCTCCCAAGCAATCTCGAGTCTCAGTGAGCGGGGATTAGCGGGAGCACGGGACACCCCCACAGGTGGGTGTATGCCCATCACCGCCTCATCTGCTGCCAGTCCTTTGACCCTCCAGTGGGTTTTTTCAGCTAAATCCCCTTGTGTCTCCTCTGTGCTGATTTCTTGCACCTCCAACCCTACTGTGTGGGTGGCTCTGGGTACCCATGGCCTGGGGTTCTCCCCATGACTTGGCCCTGTGGCTACTGTCCCCATTGGGACCTGTGTAATTGGGGGGTCTTTCAGCCCAACCCAGGGTGTGCTGGGGCTGAGTGGCTCCTTCCACCTCCCCATTGCCCTGATGAGGCAGCACCTGCTGTCCCCTCACACTGCCACTGTCTCCCCCAAGCACCCTTGGGTGCAGCGGTCAGCACAGGAAGGTCTTTCCACCCCGATGGCTGTGGCTTCCCCTCCTAATGCCTTAATCCGCCCCTGATCCGCAGTGCCCGTGGGGCCGGTCCCACTGACCTTGCAGGTGCAGGGACCAGGTGGGCACCGTGGGGCACAATCTACCACCACCACCCACCATGGCCTCCTTCTTCACGACCGCCCTGAAGAGCTTCCAGGGGGGCAAGGAGGAGCCGCCCAAGGGGCCCCCTAAGGATGACAAGGCAGCTGCACTGCCCAACGGCATGGGCCGTGAGGAGTTTGAGGAGTACCAGCGGCAGCTGCTGGAGGAGAAGTAAGGCTTCACCAGGGCTGGGGAGTCACTGGGGTTCCTCATGCACCAGGAGCAGGACCCCACCTGGGCTGTCCCCAGAGTGGCACAGGACAGGGACAGGGAGGCAGCCAAGGCAAGGGGCAGGGCAGAGAGTGTGCCCTTTGGTGTTTCTCCCTCACAGCACGGGGGGTCCCTGGGGGTGCTGGCACGGGGCTTGGAGCACCACAGGTGACCAGGGTGTCAGTGCCGCAGGGTGGGTGCCTGGTGTCAGCCCAGGCAAGGTGTCAGCCTTGTCCTGGGGGCCAAGGAATGGGGGTGGAAGCTCGGGATTGAATTAAGGTCCTACCTTCCTGGGACCTGGTGCTGTGGGGATCCAGTGGCTTGGCAACAGGGAGCTGAGAGGCCACAGGAGGAGTCAGTTCCTGTGACGGGCACCTTCTCTGCTGGGTGCTGGATGGGCAGGATGTGGCCTCTACCTCCAGGTTCCCATTGCAACCCTCCTGTGGACCTCAGGCCTTTTCCTCCCTCCTGTGCGGGACCTACTGCTGCAGGAGGACTGGGGTGATATCAGGGTGGTTCTGGCAGGGGGCTCAGTAAGGTGGGGTGATATTGTGGCACCTGCTACTGCCAGAAGATCATAGCAGTTCTGGAAGGTTCTGGCAAGGCTCAGTGAGGTAAGGGTGACAGTGTGACTTGCTGGAGGGCAATACTAGCGGTCCTGGTCAGGGACTCCGAAAAGTGGGAGTGACGGTGCGGCCCTGGCTGCAGGATCGAGCGGGACAAGGCGTTTGCGCAGAGGAAGGCAGAGCGGGCCACTGTGCGGATGCACCTGCGGGACAAGTACCACCTGACCCAGGTAAGAACCGGCCCGCCTGCAGTGGGACGCGCATCCCCCGAGACATTCCCGGAGCCGCGGCTGCCGCGCTCCCCCGGGCGGGAGGGAGGGACTCCTGAAGAGGGCAGCAGACGGCCGCTGTCTCCGTCTGACCATCCGCCGCCCACGGTCCGTCCAGCGTCCGAGTCTGGCACTGGACAGTCCTGGCATCCCTCAGCGCCCCCAGCCCCCTGGTCCCGGCCGCCCCCGGCCGCTCCCCGCCCGACGCCCCGTCCCACCCCGTGCAGGACGAGCGGGACGACGCGCAGGTGCACGTGGCCGGCGGTGCGGTGGAGCTGCCGCAGGAATTGGCTGCCATGGTGCGCGGCGAGGAGGAGGAGGAGGAGGAAGGCGCCGGGGCCTTCGCCTTCCTGACAAAGCTGCGGGAGGTGGAGCTGCCGGCGCTGCGGGACCGCGCACTGGATGGCGTGGACCAGGTGAAGGAGAAGTGCTCTCTGATGTAGCATCGCTGCCCACCCTGCGGTGGGTGACACCGGCAGCCCCTGCCCCGCCTGTGCCCCCCGGGACCCACGGAGTGCCGGGGCTGTGGGCGCAGTTACCTGCGGGTGGGGTCCCAATATATATGCTGGGCGAGGGTTTTCCTCGCTAAAACCACTCCCCGTTGCTTTCCCAGGGTGTGGTGGGTGGTGTGCAGGATGCTGGCCAAGCCCTTCCCGTGGTGCCCCTGGTGTGAGCCCTGTGGTGGGGCAGATCCCTGACGCTCTGTCACCCCCAGCACCAGCGCCTTGCACACCCCTTGGCTGAATAAATGCAGCATTTTCTGGCACCAGTCTGGTCTTCCTAGTGTATCCTCTGCCTGCACAGACTCTGTCCTAGGCGGGGAATGACAGGATGACAGCACTGCAGCAGGGCAGCTCCATGTCCCCTGAGCCCCCAGCCAGCCCAGGACACTTGGCTGCTGGATCCCCACCTCCTGCAGCAGCCCCCGGGCACGCGAGTCAGTGGCACCCAGTGTCCCCTGGGGCAATCCTGGGAGACAGCACTGGCGGGGATGTGGCAGCATGTCCCGCCCCACTGGAGCATCCCTTGCTAGTGCGGGCAGCAGGGGGTTCCCTTTCGCCGAGCCAGCGTACCCCTCTGTGTCTTGCCCCTCCAGGGACTCACTCCTGGGCACTCGCAGCGGCCCTGGCTTAAATGCCGCTGCGCCGGAAGGCCGGGGGCTGCTGAGATCACTAATACCTGCCTATTTTAGCGAGGTCTAATCTTCCTGAGTCGCCTGTCCCCGAGGACTAAGCTATGTGAACCCGTGTAAAATGTACGGCCAGCGCTGGCCCCAGTGGCACCTCCCGCCGGAGCCGGAGCCGCCGGGAGTCACGCTGTGTGTGCATGAAAGGAAAGACGCGCTGAGCCGCCTCCGTCCTCCCCACGCCGCTGCCATCTGCTCCGGAAAGGCCGGCAGGGACGGCCCTGCCCGGGCTGCCCACGGCCCGGGGGCCGGGCTGCGAGGAGGCGACGGAATCCAGCGCAGGGGGGGTGGGAGCTGTGCCACGGAGCTCAGCGCTGTCATGAGACCCTCCCGGCTTGGCCACCCTGGAGGGAGCACATGGAGCAAGTTGGTCTCTGGATGCAGGAGGTGCCCAGTTCCCCCGGGCAGCCATCCCTCCAGGTGCCAGTCCAGAGGCTGGTGACTGCTGGAGCATCCCAGGGAGTATGACACAGGCTCGTCAGGGCCTGACACCAGGGAGCCTCCTCATGTTCGGTGGCCCTGCTGTCCCTGCTGTCCCCACAATCCCTGCCGTCACTGCTGCTGCTCCCATCCCTGCTCTGCAGCCTCTATTCAGGACTTTCAAAATCTCCCTTGGGACACAAACCCCACCTGTATTATGTGGGATGGGACCATCTGTGCCGCACCAGTGTCCTGCCAGGTGGGAGGCAGCAGCTGTGGCACCCAACACAACACTTTTCCCACCCCACATCCCTGCACTTCCCAGGGCTGGGCTCGGCACCAAGTGCCAGCTGCTGGGATAGTGGCACTGAGGTCCCTCATGCACTCTGTCACCACAGTCCTCCATCTCCACTCCACATCGGGGCCCCATCCTGCCCTGACGGGCAGCCCTCTCCCAGTGCTCCCAGTGGGGCTGTGTGGGGACTCCCAGCGCCAGCTGGGATTCGGGTCAGGACCCTCCGCCAGGTCTCCTTGGCTAATCGTCCTGCCCCCCCGCCCTCCCCA
>VWZF01002061.1:181885-193238 GCA_013396755.1 Sclerurus mexicanus
CGCCGATGGCGCAGGGCATGCAGCCCATGGCCCCCGCGCCCTACCAGTGTGGCACCCCCTTTGTGGACAAGTACCCGCTGGAGGAGGTGGACCAGAGGAGCTCCAGCATCGCCTCACTCCGCATGAAAGCCAAGGAGCACATTCAGACCATTGACAAGACCTGGCAGCCCATTTGATGAACATTCCCCTCCGGCCCCTCCGGCCCGCCCGGCCCCGGCTCGTGCCTCCGGTGCCGGCTCAGCCCCGGGGTGGGTGAGGGAGGGCAGTGGGGTGCTCATCAGGACCAAAGCCGCTGCTGGGCAGGGATGCCAGGCTGCATCTTCCCCCTGCCAAGCCAGCACCAGCAGCAGCAGGGGAGCCAGTCAGGTGCTGGCACGACCCCACTGCACGGAAGCACCCCAGGGGACCCTGTTTGTCTCACTGCGACAACAGTACTGGCTGAGAACCTGGCTGAGGCTCAGGCATCCCACCGTGCCACTGGGCCATGCACCACCCTCTGGCCGGACACCTCCTTTTCTCACACCCCTTCCTCCTCCCATTATTATTAATTTTTTTTTAATGCTGCAGATTTAAACAAAAGCAAACAGAAAAGCTCTAGTTTCATAGGGAGTACTTGGGGGGATGTTTTAGCTGTGTCGGGGCACGACACCGGTCGAGCCGGGGGATGCGCCCGGCACCGAGAGGATGGTTGTATCGTGAGTAAAGAGATAAGATGAACGGCTGCCGCATGCTGGAGTCGGGCACTGTGCCCTCATTAGCACTGTGGGGCTGCCAAGCCTCTGCTGGGAAGGAATTTTCCTGGGGGCATGGGAGCATCATCCCCAGGCATCCTCCTGCCCCACTCCTGGGAGATGCTGTGTGCAGGGCTGGGCCGGGTCCAGGTGTGGGTGACTCAGTCCAGCCCCAGCTATGGGCTGGAACCGGCTTGTGTTTCACCATAGCCTCGATGGCTCATCGTGGGTCACCTGCTCGACCATCCCTCCGGGGCTGTGCCCACCGCCCCCTGCCCCAACACTCCGCAAAGGTGCCAGTGGCACAAAGGCGCTGGAATTTTGCTGATGGCAGTGGGACCCCCGAGGGCCCTGGACAGGGCTGGTGAGGGGAGGGGGCCAGCTGGGAGCGCTGGGGTCTCTGCAGCAGGGATGTCAGGGTGCACCAACACCCACCTTACCCCTTGTCAGTGGTTCCTGCCAGGTGGGAGCTGCTGGTGGTGACAATGTGCCGCATCCCCAGGGGTCCCCAGAGTGCCTTTGCGGCTCCAGGGGGACCCTGCCTGCCCACCCACCAGAGCTTGGGGCTCAGCCAGTGTCACCGTCACCCCCCCTGGCAGCGAGGGCCAGCACGGCCCCAGCACAGCCTGAGCCCACAGTGGCTTTGAGGTGCCGAAGCACAAGTGGGATAGCAAGAGGGGGGCGCAGCTCTGGGTGAGCAGGACCCCGGGTCCCTGGGGTGCCTCAGCTCCCAGCGAGGGCCAACCTTCCCCATGCTGCAAAAAGGTATTTCCCCAGAAATCCTCCTGCTTCGGACCTGGTGGCAGCCACCAGGCAGGGCTGTGCTGGGACAGCCCCGTCCCCACCGTGTCCCCACGTCCAAGACCGCACTCAGCGCCAGCGCGCCCGCCCGCAGTCCCTGTGCCCCCTCTGCCTCCCGGGGGTCTCGCCCCGGTCCAAGCCCCCCGGGGCCGGGCTCTGCCGTCCGCACAGCCCCGGGGTCAGGCGGCTCCGGCCGGGATGCCAGCGGGCCGGGCGAGGCACTGACCCCGGCGAGACCCTTCTCCTTGTGCCCCGTTCCCCGGCTGCCGCTGCTCGTCTGTTTCGTTAGCGACAATTAAACCTTTAACAAGCCATTAAACGCATAATCGATGCTCCCCGGCCCCCCGGCCCAGCTAATGGGGTGAAGCGCCCCGGCAGAGCCGAGCCCCGGCCGGCAGATAATGAAGCAACGGCTGCGGAAGTAATGGGGTTTGATCCCGGGGACGGGACGCGCTCAATGGGGGCTGCGCTTTTCACATGACATAATTGCCGAGCCTGGCGCCAGCCCGGGGCACCCCTCGGCCTCCCGAGCGCCAACAAAGGCCGGCTGGCGCGGGGAGCGGCAGCGCCGCACCCCCGGCTCGTCTCGGGCTCGTTTGATCGGAGCCTAATTGGGGCGAGGGGGCTCCCCCAGCCCGGCCCCGCGGAGGGGCCCCGGCGGGAGGATGCGTCTCCCTGGGCACCTGGGGCTGGGGGGCTGTGTGAGGTATTTAAATGAGCGAATTTGCATGAGGTGGCGATGCTGTGCCCAGCGCACGGTGGGGCGGGATGTCGGGGTACCTTCACTTGGCAGCCCTCGTGCCCTTCCGTGGGTGCACCCGGTGCTGCGCTGCCCTTTCCTGCAGGAACAGGCAAGATTTCTGACCCCAGAAATGCCATTTCAAAGCAAGGCAGGTGCAGGAGCGCTGAGGCTCCTGCCCGGCCCTCTTTTATTGGTGTTCTTCCTGGTGGAGACCCACTGCAGCTCACTCAAGCGTGTAGGGCTGTGTTTGGGAAAAATCCAAGCAAAAAGGTATTTTTTCCCCCCTTAGATCCCAATCCTGTCCTGAAATCACTGACTGTCAAGATGGGGCTGGTGTCTGGGATCGTACTGGAGGGGACTGGGTGCTACTGGGAGAGCTGGGGGATACTCCCAGTTCCTCATGGCAGAGCAGGAGCCCTCTTGCTCCCACCCCCTCTAATCCCCTCCCGTGAGATTTGCCCCCTAAGCTGCTTATTTCTCTCTATTTCTCCCAGGCCTGAACGAACCCAACCCTGCCCCAATGCGACGCCTCGCACCAGCTGAGCTGTGGGCTCTGGGCACTCTGCCCCCTGGGCTGCCCAGTGGTGGCCTGGCATATGGAGCTGGCACTGCCATGTCAGGGGACGTGGGGCTGGGGACAGCAGTCCCAGCTGTGCTGTGAGCCCCACACCCCCTGCATAGGCCAGGACGGGGCTCAGCCCCTCGCAACACCCACCTCTGTGCACGTCACCTCTGCCCCCTCCATCCCCAGCCCCCCACCCCGTCAGGGCAGACATGGCCCCAGGGAACTGTGGTGACAAGGGGGGGCCACGCTGTCCCTCTACAGGGTATGGGAGCTGGGGACCTCGGGGCTCAGGTTCTCCTCGGGGGTGTTGACCCATGAGCTGCCTGCTGCTCCCCAGCTCCCGGGAGGGGAGGAGGAGAGGGGGCTGTGGGGCAGCGAGGGGGAGACCACGCGCTGCAGGTTGAGCTTGGCGATGAGCGGCCGCCCCACGCTGACCCGCTGCCGCTCCTCCACAAAGTCATCCATGCCCTGGTAGCGGTACTGCAGGCAGACGGTGAAGGCCAGCTCCTGCTGCAGGGGCACCGGCACCGTGGGCACATGTCCTGGCACAGCTGTGACCACATTGTGTCCCTGACACCGGCCCTCGCCCACCATGGCTCTTACCCGCAGTTTCTGCAAGCCACAGATCCGGCTGTAGAGGCAGCAGGAGGGGCAGCCGAGGCTCCAGACGGGCGCCAGTGGGCTGCCCACCTCCTCCGGGCTCTCCTTGTTGGTGGACTTGAGGTCCACATCCAGCTCCTGCCACGGACAGCATCCACATGGAAACCACAAGTCCTCCCACCCCATTTCCCAGCAATCGCTCTGGTATGGCTTTGGCAGCCCACTCCCACCTCTGGTATGTCAGTGAGCCTGGCCTCACACTTGGTGATGTCCTCAGGGGCAGCCACCACGCGCGTGTAGATGATCATGATGTTGGAGAACTCGGCAGCGAAGCCCAGCTGGACAGTGACGCCGCAGTCAAAGTGAAGGTGCCGGCTCTCTGGCAGGACTGGGGATGGGACAGGAGCTGGAACCTGCAGGGGCTTGGGGCTGGAGCTGCACCCATAGGTGAGGTGACTGCTGGGTCACTCTGGAGCAGGGATGCTGACATGGTGCTCCTGCCTCCAGGCTGGTGGTTCTGTGCCAGATGTTTCTCCTCCAGCTGGGAGGAACCTGGGAGGTGCTGCCTGCAGCCTCTCCCTCCACCTCAGGCTGTCCCTGCTCCAGCTGCCAACTCTGGATGGGGTGGCTGTGACTCACCATGAGCCTTGGCCCACTGCAGGTTCCTGGCAGAGGTCTCATCCCGGCCCGGGGGACGGATGGGGTCTGTCAGAGCTCGTCTCTCCGAGAGGTTGCTGCGGAGTTCCAGCGCCTGCCGGCCCCGCGTGATCTCCAGCGTGCCCATGTCTGCCATGGTACAGGGGGTCAGCAGGGGCCACCTGAGGCATCACTGTCCCCCACTGTTCCCCACTCACCCTCGGCCACCTTGTCCAGCAGCACTGTGATCTTCTCATCCTCCAGCAGCCAGCGCTTGAGGAAGGTGACAAAGATGCCATTGGAGAGCTCGCCCTGGCTCAGCTCATAGGCCTCTGCATCTGCACACCTGCAGGGATGGGGCAGCTCTGTGATGGGCTCTGGCACTCTCCTGGGAACTGGCCTCCAAGAGGATGACAGCCCTCGGGAAGCCAGAGCTGGGCGCCTATGGCTCCTGCTATTCCCATCACATCATCCGGCCACTATGCCAGGGACAGTTGGGACCCATGGCCAGATCCTGGATGCTTAAAGCATCATGAGGCCAAATTCCTGTCCTCCAGAGGAGCCTCAGGGCTTCATGCCCTCAAGGTGCTGTCCAAAGCTGAGCAGTGCCATGGGCACCTCCCTGCCCTGTGAAGGACTCAGGGCTGCTGTTTGCCCACCATCTCCAGCATCGAGCGGAGGGCATGACACTGCTGATACATGGAGAGGGGGAGAGATGCAGGCAGGTGGGCAGAGCCTCTGCTCCACTCCGAGCCAGGAAGGGGAGGTGCCGGGAGGGGACCCACGTGGCATAGCCGAAGACGATGTTGGCCGTGACCTCCAGTGCCCCGACCTGCGGGATGACATCGTCATTGAGGTTCCTGCAAGAGAAGTCATGCTGGATAGATCCAGAAACTGCCCCCCTCCAAAACCCACCCCATGGCACCCCAGACCCAGGGGGTTGCCCCGTGCCCCTCTGCCCACCACCCATCATGGTGTTTGCCAGCTCAGGGAGGCAGGGATGTTTTGGAGCATTTAGACAAGCACAACAGGTTTAGATGGGACCGCGGGGGTGCCCTGCACTGCTCCCTCAGGAGCCAGCACCCACGGGTCCCTGTGCTGCGACATCCTCGAGTGGCAGCTTGTCCCCAGGTGGGTGGCAGGGCTGGGTCACCTCTTGCGGCACATGTCGAGCAGGAAGGTGTTGAGGCCGGTGCGGCGCTGCTGCATGGCCCGCAGCACCCCCTGCACACACAGGCAGTGCACCGACGTGTAGGCGCTGGGCGCGTCGATGGGCACCATGAAGCTGTTGCCAAAATTTTCATAGCCATGCCCAGCATAGTAGAGCAAACCTGCCAGGGGATGGATGGATGGAAGGCAGATGATACGGTGATATCCCCGGACTACCAGCACCTGCTTCTTGCTCAGTCATCCCACAAAGACTCCACCAGCACAAAACCACCCGGTTCCCCCTGAGCTGGAGCTGCCCTGGTGGGTGTCATCGCACCATAAACACCCTTGTCGAGGAGGAGGAGGAACTCATCAACAGCCATCTGCATCTCGGCCTTGCAGAGGTCCAGCAGTGAGACCACCTTGAAGTCGAGCTGGCGGAGGAGGGCACCGAGGGCGTGGACATCCACCATGGGCGCCTGCAGCTGCTTGTGGTGCAGGTAGTGCATGTTGCCGATCAGCAGTGCCACTTTGTCTGTGGCTGCAACAATGGGAGATGGAGGCACTGGGAATGGAGTGGGATGCTTCTGCTGTCCCCACTACCATTCAGCCCACAGAGATGACACCCAGCTGTGGCCAGCATCACTGTCCCTGGGTAATGGAATGCCCTGTGGCGTCCCTGCCTCACTGATCCCTGAACCCTAGGGGTAGGGTTAGGCATTTGGGTTGAGGGTTAGGGTGCTGATCTGCTCTCCTGGTTAGGGTTGGAGTGCTGATTCACTCTCCTAGTGTGCTGCACCCAAAGCAACCCTGGCTGAGTAAAGCCTCTTGGGGTGACAGTGGTGACACTGGGGACAGTTAGAGTCCCCCAGAGCCACCAGCCCCTCCTGGGCAGGCTCTTACCATACAACTGGCCAGGGCTGCTGCACTCTGGGGAGCCTGGGAAGAGAGAAACACCATGCCAGGGCCCTTCAGAGCGAGGGGAGTGTGATGGGCAAAACAGCATGGACCTCCCTCTCTGCCCACACCTACCTCCATCCCCTTCCTGCCAGGAGCCTCCAGAGGTGAAAAGCCGTGGGCCTGTGGCAAAGGGGGTGTCAGGGACCCTGTCAGGGACCCTACACATGGCAGCACATCCCAGCATGGGCTGCAGCCCCTCAAAGCCACAGAAGGCTTTACAGGGGGAAGAGCAGGGTCAGGACACCCCACGCAGGGAGAGGGTCACAGAGGTTTGTCTGGGGCTCTCACCGATCTCCACATCCACCTCCTGGCTCCACACCTCATGGAAGAGGTTGAACACGCGGCAGGAGTAGCTGCCCCGCTCAGCTGTTGTCACCAGCTTCACCTGCCAGTGGGACAGAGCAGGAGGCTGGGGCGGTGTGTGGGACCATACCGCACTGTGCCACGCTGTGCTGTGCCAACACTGTGCCACACCAAGGGTCTCACCATACCTGGAGCTGCGGTGCCTGAGCCCCCTCCACAGGGCGTCGGTTCCTGAACCACTGGTACTGGGGTGGGGGGTTGCCGATGGCTCTGCACTCCAGCGCCAGTGTGTCCCCCTCAGCCAGGCGGCACGGCCGTGGCTGCCGCAGGATCTGCAGCCCTGCCATGCTTGGGCAGTAGCCACTGGCTGGGGAAGGGACAGGGTGGCAAATTCAGCATCCAGCCATGGCAGCATTCTGCAGAGCTGCTCCAGGCCCCAGGTTCCTCTCCCGCAGGCACCCACGGGTGGCACGAGGCAGCATTCACAAGGAAGGCACAGGGCACGTGGCTCCTCTGTGGGCACCGTCAGCCCAGTTAGCCCAGAGACTCTTGTGGCTGAGCCCATGTGAAACATGGCAAGCAACGCCCTCAGGACCCAACCCCAGCCTGATGGGGGGAGCGGTGCCCTGCAGGAGCTGCCCTGGTCCCAACAGGGCAAACAGTGCCCCAGGGGTGCCAGCCAGGGATGCAGATCTTGGAGCCCACCTGAGCTGGGGCTGCTGCTCTTCTCCACCTGGACATGGGCCCACCTGGAGAAGGCAAAAGTGGCCCCGCAGTTCACCCGGCAGATGTACCACTCGGGCTGGCCCGGCGGGGCGGCCGTGTCGATCACCAGCTCCGGGGATGTGGCACCAGGCACCTACACGACAGGAGAGGGCCAGGGAATCTGGGGCTCCCTCTCACCCATGTGGGTGCCTTTGCCATGGACAGGGCACGGGGACCCTGCTCAACACGGCACAGCAGGGCCTCACCTCCCGCTTCCCGCAGAACCACTGGTACACGAGCCCCGGCGGGCCGGTCGCGCAACAGGTCAGGGACACCCGTGCCCCCTCCGCCACCACCTGCGACTCTGGCTGCACCGTGATGCGGATCATGTCCTGGACTGTGGGAGAGGAGAGCTGAGACCCCTGTCCTACACCATCCCATCCCATTCAGTCCCATCTTATCCTGTCCCATCCCTGCCCACAACAGCCTGTCCTCTCCCATCCCATCCCATCCCATCCCNCCTATCCTATCCTATCCTATCCTATCCTATCCTATCCTATCCTATCCTATCCTATCCTATCCTATCCTATCCTATCCTATCCTATCCTATCCTATCCTATCCTATCCTATCCTATCCTATCCTATCCTATCCTATCCTATCCTATCCTATCCTATCCTATCCTATCCTATCCTATCCTATCCTATCCTATCCTATCCTCTCCTATCCTACCCTATCCTATCCTATCCTATCCTATCCTATCCTATCCTATCTCATCCCATGCTGTCCAAACATGTCCAATCCCATTTTATATGCCCCCATCCCAGCCTGTCCCACCACATCCCATTGCCTGGTACCCGTGCCATCAGACCACATCCCATCCTACCTCACCCTGCTGCACCCACCCCGCCTGCCCAGGACCCCACTACCAGAGCACAACCCCCAGAAGGAAGAGCTGCCCTTCACCTCACCCGCATCCTCCCACCGCCCCCGCCGTCCCGCTGCCTGCCCGTACCGGCGGAGCTGAGGACGCGGCATGCCTGTGTATGCCCCATGCGCTCCAGGCAGCCCAGCAGATACTTGAGGGTGCAGTCTCGCTCGGCCAGGAGCTGCAGCAGGCACTGCGTGGGGCTGCCGCGGGGCTCCAGCACCTTCAGCGAGCACATCTCCAGCTCCTCCGCGCTGCGAGCGCCCGCAGCCATCAGCGCCGCAGCCCGCTCCCTCCCGGGACCCTGCCGGGGGCCCGGCTGTGCCCCCAGCACAGGGGGTGGTGGCGACCCACGTGGCCCTCGCCCAGCCCACGGCAGGGCTGTGCCCACGGGCGTTCTGTCACCCGGTCGGGGACAGCCCCCGGCGATGCCCCCCCAGCCCTACCTGCACTTGAAGCGCTTCTCGGCCCCGGCCAGCTCAGCCAGCCTTCGCCAGCCGCGCCCGGCGTTGTCCAGGAGCTCACATAGCCGGGCCACCACCTCCTCGCCCAGCGCGCCGATGGGCACGCTCCAGTCCCCCATCCCTGCCTGGGGACGAGCCATCAGTGGGTCACAGGGTGACAGGCACCCATGTCCTGCCGGACACCTCTAGGCACAGTGGGGTGAGCACCAGCATGAGCTCACCAGTGTCAGGTCACCACCCGGCAGGAGCCTGGGGACCTGCTGGGAACCAGCTGGGCATCGCTGCTGGATCTGACCAACGGCAGCCAGCCAGGAATGTCACACACTGTGTGCTGTGAGCTCTCTGTGAGCTGTGACAGCAGCAAGGGGGACCCCACTCACACCCTAGCTGTGGGCAAGGAGCCAGGGCACTTTAGACTGGTCCCAGGAAAGGGACCTTCATGGAATGGGGGTCCACCAAACTTGAAAGAGGGTATGTTCCCTTTCACCTCCCCTTCCTTCAGGGGACGCAGAGAATGGGGCCCAGGGATGGTTCTCCATCTGGCAGAGGCCCCAGTGGGACAGCAGCAGCCCTCTTGCTGTCATGGTCCTCTGTGTGGTGGCTCCAGAGCCAACATGAGCCTTTCTAGGCCACCAAAAGGGGCCTGCCAGTGGTTTGTGGAAGGGTACCATGGGGGTCTTGGGACTGGGACCCAGCTCAGCTCGCTCTGACCCTGGGAAAGATTTTGGCAGCAAGGGGAGCATGGCCTGAGTCACCTGAACAGGGGCAGCACCCAGGGAACAGCTCCTTCTTCCTCCCTTCAGGTCCCTCCCCAGCAATCTACCCCAGAGGAGCACTTGCCCCCACGACCGAGCTGCCCAGGGCAGCTGGGTGACACTCACCCAAGCAGGGTGCTCCGAGATGGAGGGCAGGGACCCGGGTGCTCCCTCTGCTCACCTGCTGCTGGATGTGGGGAGCTGGACACGCTGGGGGTGGTGAGGGGAGGGCAAGGTGCAGGAGAGGCCTGGTGGGACAGGAACTCACCACAAGGTACGGCTGGACGAGGTCTGTCAGCTCCGAGCGTGTGCACCAAGCCCCACGAAGAGGAAATGAGGGTTCAGCCCAAAATCTTCCCCGGCCCCCGCGCCACAGCACAGCACTTCTGCTTCCCTCTGCTTTCCTTCCTGTTGTGTGGCGTGTGGGCGCGCAGCTGCCACCCCCCACCTACAGCCCCCCGAGGAGCTGGGCATGGCCCCAGCCCTGCTGCAGGGCATGGGGCACCAGGGACACTGCTGGGCTGGGCAGGGGCTCCACTGCCCCCTCCTCACTGTGGGGGGATCTTGTGGGCAGCTCTGTGTCCCCATAGCCCAGCTTGAGCCCAGGCAGGAGCCGCAGGGCAGTGAGGCCAGGATGGAGGTGAACCAAGGTGACAGGGGCACCTCTCAGCCAGGTGAGACCAACACATGGGCACAACCGTGGCTGGGGGAAGCTGCTGGGCTTTGCCAGGCCAGAGCCAGGTGAGAACCGGCAGGGACAGGGCAGCGAGGCCCCCATTGCTGTGAAGAAGACTCTGCCTCCACCACTGAGCCCAGCCCAGGCCTGGCATCCCAGCACCACTGCTCCACTGCTCCTGATGCCAGGGGAGGAAAGGAGAGCAGGGGACAGGGTGGCACACTGAGGGGCCACTGTGGTGACCCTCACCTAACCCGCTGCCCCACAGCATTGCCAGAGCTTAGTGCCCATTCTTCTGCCCTCCAGGAGCACAGGCTGCTCAGCCCCCAAACCCCCCAGCCAGAGGCACAGTGACACCAGGGGAGGGAGTCACCCCACAATCCCCCAGAGCCCTCAGCCCTCGAGGTACAGACGGTGATAGAGCAGGGAGAAGGACCTGTGTGTGGTGTGGGCTCACTCCAAGAGCCAAAACATGTTTCTGCCTCCACAAACATGCCCAGAATTTGTCGTCTGTGTTGCTTCAGCCCTTGGCCCAGGGGGCACCCACACCAAGCTTGCCAGGGGTCCGAGTTTCCCACAGCCTCACCAGACCTTTATTTGTTGTTTACAGCTAAAAGAGACCAAAAGCAGGAGCGGGTCCTGGTGCCACCTACGCTGGCACGAGGGGAGTCCCGAGCTTGGCAGCACCTACAGCTTCTTGCCCTTCTTCAACTTATTGCGCTGCCATGTGTTGTATTTCCGCAGGCGCCTCCAATACTCCAGCGAGTCGGGGTCCATCTCCTCCAGCTTCCTGGGGGGGCCCAGGTGGATCTTAAACAGCCTGGGGGTGAATGCAGAGCATGTGAGGCTTCGGAGAGGAGGGCAAAGGGACAAGCACAGCAACGGGCATAAATGACCAGGCCATGCAGATCCGTCACTCCCACAACCACAGTGCACCCGCTGCTCTCCCCCTGGGCCCAGGGAGGTCGCAGAGGGGCACTCTGCCCCCGCACAGCTCCGTGCTGGGGACGGAGCGGGCCGGCACCCACCAGTCGGGGTACTCGCAGTCGGGCTTCAGGGCCACCTCCGGCCCCTCCTTGAAGTAGTTGACCCCCATGGCGTGGGTGGCGAGCATGGCGGGGTCCGTGCACACCTCCGGCCCCTTCAGCGCCTCCTTCGGAGCGCCCTTGGCCTTGGCCTTGGCGGCTGCGGGGACAAGGGCAGGTGAGGGCAGGGCTGAGGGCCGGGGAGGGCCGGGGGCACCGCGGGCCGGGCGCGGGGCTGGGGCAGGGCCGAGGGAGGGAAGGAGCCGGGGCAGGAGCGAGGGGCACGAGGGAGGGGGCTGGGACGGGGGCGGCGCC
>VWZF01002061.1:193507-210523 GCA_013396755.1 Sclerurus mexicanus
GCCCTGCTGCCCCCAGCACCCGGCCTGTGCCCGGCCCTGCCACGGGCTGCTCTTCGCCGAGGCCGACCGGGAGGACTTGCTGAGCCTCTTGTGCTACGAGGGGGGACTGCCCGAGGCTGGCGCCGAGACCCCCTTGGCCCGCTCCGATGTTCTGGCCGGGACCAACCTGGAGATGCTGCAGGCTCGGGAGGAACCGGCCGCTGTGGAGAAGCCTGAAGGGCTGGGGAGGCCGGAGAGCTCGGAGGAAGAACCTTCCGGCAGCTGGTGTTATGGAGAGGGGCCTTGCGAGGTCGATTCCACCTCCGAGGGCACTCGGGAAGGTTCCCCAGAGCCAGCGTGGGCGGCCCTGCCTCCCGCTCTGGCCCCCAAGGCAGAGCAGCCTCAAGGCGCTGTGACCGTGAGTGCACCGGGCTCTGATGGGGCCGCAGGAGCCAGGACCCCCAAGGTGCCCCTTGGCTCTGCTCCCTCCTGGGTCTGGGGTGGGGGCAGAGGGGAGCCAGGGATTTCTTTCCTCGGCTCTTGCAGGGCCTTGTGCTGCAAGTGTGCCCAGACAAGACCCTCGGTACCAGCTTTGGCTCCTGCTGCTCTGAATGCAGGGGAATACTTGCATGGCTACCTGATTCATGTGTGCCCCAGGGCAGAGGCTGGTGGGTCTGAACAGCCCCTCCAGCTCCTGGATCCTGTGCCAACCTCCCCTCTAGTCCCAGGACCCTGAGCCATCTCAGCCCCAAGACCCTGCTTCCCCTTGCCTGACCCTGGGATACATTTCCCCCACCCTCAGGGATGCGGTGCCATCACTGTCTCACTTCTCCAGGACCATGCACGCTGAATCCCTGGGACCCTCACCTGCTCTCTCATTGTTTTGCAGAACAGGGAACCCCCATCATCCTGCCTGGCCTTCAAAGAGGGTAAGTTACTTCTGTGCTTGAGCAGAGAGAGCATCCAGGAGTCCTAGCCCACCTGCTCAGACATGGAATGGGGGTGGCTGAGGGTCCCAGCCAAGGAAGGAATGCCCAGCTCTGTGCCCATCTAGGGTGGGAATGTGCCTGCAGGCTCCAGGTGGCTTGTTGGATGTTTTCCTGAGGAAATGGAGGTGCTTCAGGGATTGGGATGGGGGGATGCTCAGGAGGAGAGAAGGGGATGCAGGTGTGCCTGGGGGAAGCAGCCCTGGTCCCTGGTGATGCCAGGAGCCCACATCCCAAGCACCGAGCTGCTCCGCCACGTGTAGGAATGCAGTGAAAGTTGGTACCCCCTGTTTCAGAGGTGGGGGAGCAGCCCCTGCTCAGTCCCTCCCAATGCCTCAGTTCCAGGCCCTTGTGACCCGGAGGACCTGCTGGATGGTGTCATTTTTGGGGCAAAGTACCTGGGCTCCACACAGCTGGTCTCGGAGAGGAATCCCCCGACCAGTGTCCGCATGGCGCAGGCCCAGGAGGCGGTGGACAGAATCAAGGTGCAGGAGGGGTGGGGGGCACAGCTGCCCCCAGCCTGGCCCCCCGTGGGGCGTGTGGCAGCGCTCAGGACCTGCCCAGGAGCACCTGGCTGTGGGGCTGGGACCCAGCAGGGTGCTGTGACCTCTCTGTCATTCTGCAGGCACCTGAGGGGGAGTCCCAGCCCATGACAGAGGTGGATCTGTTTGTCTCCACACAGAGGATCAAGGTGCTCACTGCTGACACGCAGGTGAGTGGGAGTGGCAGCACTTGTGTGGCTCTGGAGCTGCTGGAACCTTCCTGTTTGGCCTTGGGACCTCGGCTTTGTTCCCACACTGGAGGGGCTGTGCCCAGGGGTGGCCTGCAGCTGAGGACACATATCAGTGAGGGAACATGTAATTCCACGGCCACCCTGTGTCATGTCCTGGGCTCTCTGTGTGGCTGCACAAAGCTTCCCGTGTGAGCTGTGCCCTGGGGAGCTGCTGGGATCCCAGACCCAGCTCCAGGGAACCCAGGCATGAGATCTTGGAAGCTCTTTGCCTCAGGATTATTTTCTCCATCATAGTAAGAGGGAAGAGCTCTCTTGTCCCCAGGCAGCACCCAGGGACATGGATGAGTCCTTGATGAAGGAGCTGTTTGTGCCCTATGGCACAGACATGGTTTCTGTCCAGTGTGTACTGGGCACTTGCACCGCATCCCAGCACTGTGGCTGAACCCTTCCTGCTCACTGTGCTGGCGGGCTTGTGGCTGCCCACAGGGCTCAACCTCTCTGCCTGTGTCGCCCTTGCCAGGAGGCCATGATGGACCACTCCCTGCAGACCATCTCCTACATCGCTGATATCGGCTCCCTCGTGGTGCTCATGGCGCGCCGGAAGCTGCCTCGGCGGTCAGAGGTGGCAGAGGAGAAGAGGCTCTACAAGATGATCTGCCACGTCTTCCACTCAGCCGACGTGAGGCCACACGCGGGTCCCTGGGGAGGGTGGGGTGGTCTTGGCGTCCTGGGCCTGACCCACTGTAACAACTGGGGGTTCTGTGCTGGGGGCAGCAGCAGAGACCCCTCCCCACAGAGAGAGGGCAGGAGCCCAGCCCGAGCATCTCTCTGGCACAGAGGGGCCTAGGGAGCAAAAGGGGGAGGATTGGCTCTGTAGAGGGCAGGGAAGGAGCTCCCAGGGCCAGTGCCTGGGCCAGTGGGCACTGCAGGGTGGTGGGAGCTGTTGGCTCCAGCCCTGGGCCACAGGTAGGAACAGCCCCTGTCGTTCCCCAGGCCCAGGTCATCGCCCAGGCCATCGGGCAGGCATTCGGGGTGGCCTACCAGCGCTTCCTGGAGGCCAACAGCATCAACCCCAGCGAGCTGAGCCCTCGCCAGTACAGCCGTGCCCTGGAGGACCAGGAGCAGTACAACGCAGAGCTGACTCACTTCTCCCAGCAGGAGAACTGCAAGAACGTAAGAGCTGCTCTGGGGCGTGGGGGCAGCATGGGGAACCTGCTGGCACCTCTGTGTCGTCCTCTCCATGGCTCCCTGGACAGCTGAGGTGCTCCCTACAAAACCAGACCCCATCCCAGCCAGCTGTGAGCACCCATGCTGGTTGGGGCACGTGTCCTTGATTCTGGTGACCTTTACCCACCCGTTCTCCTCCCAGGTCTGCATCCAGAAGCAGAAGGGGGAGATCCTGGGAATCGCCATCGTGGAGTCGGGCTGGGGCTCCATCCTGCCCACTGTGGTCATTGCCAACCTGATGCATGGGGGCCCCGCGGAGAGGTCGGGGGAGCTGAGCATCGGGGACCGCCTCATGTCAGTCAATGGGACCAGCCTGGTGGGGCTGCCCCTGGGCACCTGCCAGAGCATCATCCGGGTAAGCTGGGGCAGGCAGACCTCCTGCCTCACTCCAGGAGGGATGGGGAGCGGCCTGAATGCTGGAGTGTCTCTGATGCTGGGATCTCTCTGGTGCCCCCAGCTGGGGGAGCAGGAGTGCAGGGAGCTGTGACAGTCCCTGCTCTGAGTGCTTGGGAGAAACGGGTGTGACAAGGCAGGGACAGACCTGGGGATTGTACTTGCTGTGGCAGGGTGTGGGCAGGGCCGCAGGGCCTTGCCTGAGGAGGAGGGTAGAGGAGAAGGCAGGCACCTGTCCTGGAGGGAACCTGTTGCACCATCTACCTCTCAGGCAGGAAGGAACTGAAAGCAAGAATAGCATGGCCTCAGGGGCAGAGTGTGAAATTTTGGGATGGGTTTATAACTTCTTGTCCCTGGATTTGAGCATGGCAGTATCCCTGTGTGTACCTCAGTTTCCCCATTGAAAACAGGTTGCTAATCCTCAGCTCTTTTCATGAGCAATTTGGCTGCATCGCCTGTCAACTATGGCTGAATAGCTCTTCAAAATCTGACCAAGCCCCATCCCACCTTCCAGGAGCTGAAGCACCAGACTGAGGTGACACTGAACATAGTGCACTGTCCCCCTGTCACCACGGCTGTCATCCGACGCCCCGACTCCAAGTACCAGCTGGGCTTCTGTGTTGAGAATGGCGTGGTGAGTGCCTGTGGGATGGGGCCTGGGCTGGGGTCTGTCTGAGGGACAGGCAGAACTGGCTGCACTCCTGTGCCTGTCTGGGCTGAGGGTGCACAGTGCTCTGCTGTGGAGAGCAAAGGGCTCCTCACAGCTCTTCTGCAGCACCAGCGGTTGTATCCCTCTCTCTGGCGCTCCTCAGCTGTTTGCTTTCTGGGTGGTGGCTTCTTCTTGGCTTTCTGGGTGTGACCCCAGTGACATTCGTTGCTGTCCTCAGTGCCCCAGCCACTGCCTGCTGTGGCTGCCTTGCAAAATCAGAAAGGGGCATTCCCAGGCCCAGTGGGAGCTGAGAGGGTGGGTGGGCACTGGAGGGGGTAGCACGGTCGCCTTGCACACCAACCAATGCTCCCAGTGGGATTGGAGGTGTGTGGGTCTCCTGCTGCTCCAGGGAGAAGCTTGGGCTCTGCAGCCCAGGCTTGATCAGAGCAGGAGGGCTTGGTAAATGGGGACAGCTGCAGTCCCCATCAGCTGGGGGTAAAAATCCTGGGGGCTGCCCTTGCCCCAGCTAAGCACATCACTCTGGTGGCAGCAGTGCACAGGGACATCCCTGCCCATACTGTGTGCCCATGGACTAGAGGAAACAGCACCTAAGTCCAGAGCACTGTCTGGGAACCTGCAGGGGTATGTGGGTTTGGGGCAGTGGTGGTGCACAGCCCTGATCTCACGAGCGCTGCCTGCTCCCAGATCTGCAGCCTGATGCGCGGGGGCATCGCGGAGCGGGGCGGCATTCGCGTGGGGCACCGCATCATCGAGATCAACGGGCAGAGCGTGGTGGCAACGCCCCACGAGAAGATCATCCAGATCCTCACAGAGGCAGTCAGTGAGGTGAGCAGGGCCCCCATGGAGCAGCTGGGCTTAGAGCTGGGCACCAGTACCCTCCGGCCTGGGCTGTGGTTAGGGTTAGCCTCTGATCCGTGCCTCTCTGCCTAGGTCCACATCAAGACCATGCCGGCCTCCACGTACCGCTTGCTGACGGGGCAGGAGCAGCCTGTGTTCCTCTGAGCCACTGCCTGTGCCAAGCAGGAGCGAGCCTGGGGCTTGAAGGGGCAGGACCTGGCTCTGCCTTCTGCCCCAGCCCTGCACCAGAGCCCTCAACAGCGACCGATGGTGCACCTCTGGTTTTACTCAGGACACAGTGGGAGACTGGGGACTGATACCCAGCTTGAGCAATGTCAGGGCCTGTGGTGCCATGGTTTGGGCACCTCCTATCCTCCACTCACTCCTTGCCTCACAGTGCCTGCACAATGCCCACACAGTGCCTGTTCTGGTGCTGCACAGGGTCCCTTGCCTTGGCCTGGTGCTGGTGGGAGGAGAGGGGACCCCACATGAAAGGTACCCCCCCCATCCAGTCACTGTAGACTGTGCTTTTACACTCACCAACGGTGCCTTTCCCAAGGTGAGGACAGTGCTGGAAGCACGGCTCAGCTCCAGAGCTCAGCCTAGCACAGCCCTAGAGCAGCATCTAGGGTGCACCACACATGGGGTGCCTCAGGGACACCCAGCAGTTCCCAGACTCAGCCTTAAGGGCAGAAGCACTGTTGGCACTTGCTTCTCCCCTCATGGCTTGGCCAGGGGCCCGCTGGGGTGCAAATGAATTCCCCATTAGACCCGTTGCACCAAGCTGGGAACCTACCTCAGCTTCTCCCTGGTGCTGCCTTGAACTGCTCTGCACGCACAGCCCAGCCTGGGGCTGCTGCCCTTGGCACAGCAACAGGGAGCATGGCACTGCCTAGCCCCAGCTCCTGGGATCTTGGGGCCCCAGGGAACCCCCTGGGGATGTGCCTTTTGGTGGGTGGCGCTCTGGGCCCCTGAAGCCAGGGCAGCACTGACCTGGCTGTGCCTTTGTGCTTGGTTGATGTACAAATAAAAGCTTTGGGAAATGTAGGAGGCTCCATTTGCGGAGCCCTAGGGAGGCTGCAGTGGAGGAGGCTCAGCTCTGGGTGGCAGACTGCGAGCATGCCGTGGTGCCAGTGATTCCCAGTCTGGTGGCTTGGTGCAGGCAGGGCAGCCAGTGGCAGAGGTGCCTGGGTCTCATCAAGGCCACTCTGCTGCATGTTGCCACCCAGCACACATGGACATGGCCCATCCTGACCCAAACATCCCTTTTATTTCAGCAGCAGCAGCCAAAAGGGAAGGAGGCACTTAGTGATTGGACCCAGCCCAGCCTAGTCCCAGTGGCACTATGTGGACTCTCACCTGGACCCAGTGGCACAGGGCTGTGGCAGGGCTGGCCCATGGGGACAGGCCAGCAGTGCCACTACACATCTGTGGCTGGCCCCCACTCATAGCCTTCATCCTGGTCCGAGTCATCCCTGGCCCGTGTGAACCTCTTCCTCACCGCCTCATGCTCGTATTCCCTGGGGGACAGAGGCAGCGGTGGTGGCTTTGGCCCTGGTTAGGCTCGGGCTGGGTGACAGGATAAGTACCCTGGCCAGACCCTCCCCACCCCTGGGCTGGCTGCCAGGCCCCTGCCTGCAGTCCCAGGGCACAGAGTACCTGATGCTGTCGTAGCGCCGGCTCCGCTGCGGCTGCTGGGGCACCTGGGAGGGAGCAGAACAATGACAGGGCAGGGGTTCTGCCCCGGTCTGGGGCATTTGCCCCGGGGATCCAGAGCCAGCTATGAATGCACAGCTGGACCCTGTGGCGGCCAGAGGTGACTCTCTGGCTGTGCCATGGGGATGGGAATTATACCCTGGAGACAAGCACTGTGGCCACCCCCTTCTGCCCCACCTTGTCACGGGGGACTCACCTTGTCACTCAGGCCATGGCTTGGGGACGCCTGTGCTGGCTTGGAGGAGCTCAGGCTATGGCTTGGCTGTGCAGGCTCGGAGGAGCTCAGGCCGTGGCTTGGGGCCAGCTGTGCTGGCTCGGAGGAGCGGGCCAGCCCAGGCTGGTCATAGGCATCCTCTGCCTCGCCGTCAGTGTAGGCACTCGCCTCACCATCCGTGTCGTCGTAGTCGCTGTTGGCGCGGCTGTCACAGGTCAGGTAGCCTGAGCCCACCGTGCTCGATGGGTTCAGCAGGTCCAGAGTGTCCTCGGGTGCCACATCTGCCTGTGGGATGGGGGTGACAGATGTGTGATCCCAGCTATGGTGGGACAGTTGTGCAGCTCTGTCACCCACCCGGCTGCAGCCCCAGCTGGCCAAGCTGCAGCAATCCCATGCCCTCTACCTGCTCTGCCGTTGTCCAAATGGGCTGGCTTTGCTGTGTCCTGATGATGTCCTGGATCTCCTGGAACCAGGCATTGCCGCTGCCGCTGAGGTGGACAGTGGCTGTGAAGAGGTGGCTGCAGTACTTCTTCATCTTGTTGGCCTGGGCATAGAGGCGCCGGGAGCTCTTCCTGGAGTCGGGTGCCAGCCACTGCCGCATGGCCTTGATGCCCGGGCGGCTCTCGGGCTCACAGAACACCACCACGGGGTAGTACTGCACATAGTTGAGGCGCTCCACAGCCGAGGGCGTGATGTCCAGCAAGGCGTGCTTGCCCTGGGGCAGGGCATGGCCATCAGCCCCACCGGGAACAGGGATGGAGGCTCCCCCAGGTCCCACCTGGCTCCAAGGACAGGGGAAAGGTCTCTCACCTTTTCTGCAATCTGCCGCACCGAGTCCAACTTGATGACCTTGGACGATGCCCCATCTCGGGGCACACTCGCTGCAGGACATGGAGACAGGGCATGAGGGGCTGAGGGAGATGTGGCACGTCCAGCAGCCCCAGGCTGGGCCTGGCCGAGCTCAGCCCCAGGGCTGAGTCCTTCAGGGAGGGCCATGTCTGGGGCTGGGCTGGTATTGTGATGCATCAGGGGAGGGTGAATGAGCCCAGGAAGGTGTTAGGGTGTCACAGGGAGGGGGCAATGGGCAAGGGTCAGGACAGAGCCAGAGGTAAAGAGCTCCACAGGTCCTGGATGGTGCAGGTCTGGCTGCTGGATACAATTTCCCGCTGTGTGGGGGTACTTACGGGCAATTTCAAACAGCTCGGGCAGCTCCCTGCTCAGCTTCTGCACAGCGATGTCTGCGATGGGGCCCAGGATCACCACCGGCCGCTTGAAGCTGGCTGTGGGAGACAGAGGGGCTCAGGGAGGCTGGGGCTGAGGGCAGAGCTCCCTGCATGTGGGCATCCAGCCCCACTCCTTGTGGTGCCCACAGCCCTGGGACTCATCCCATTCCCCCCAGGAAAGCGGAGCCCATCAGCACCCACAGTGGGGCAGCCCCAGCGCTGATGTCTCCATGTGGGTCTGGGTAATGGGGACACAGCCCTGGTGCCCACCTTCCTTGAGGACCACCCTCTCATATGGTGGGTAGCGACCCTGCTTTGTGAGGGCAGAAAGGTCCTCCCGGCTCTTCCGCAGCATCTTCTTGGCTCCCCTCAGGCCCCGCAGCTTCCAAAACTCAGCCCGTGCCCCAGAGGGATTGGCACCAGATGTGGCTTTCAGCACTGACTCCAGGCTGGCAATCTGCTCGGCCCTGAGAGAGGAGAGGGCTCAGGACCTGCAGCCTCTGGCTTTACCCCCCACTTGTCTCTCTGCACTCTGGTGAGTGGGGCAGGAGAAGCCAGCACCACTGCTCAGTGACACAGCTGAGTGAGTCTCCTCCCTCTGGGGCCTTGGATAACCTGAGCATCAGCTGCCTCATCACCCCTGAGAAGGGATTTCACCGGTTCACCCTTCCCACCGCTGCTCCACCAGCCCTTGCCCCACCTCTCAGTATGCTCATCATCCATGTCCCTGGCTCACTGGGGAGCCTTCCCCAGCTCTGTTCATCTCAGGGCTGTTCCTGGCTCCATCCCTACCTGCTCTGGTTGGGGATGATGCCCTTGTCCTGCTCCTGCAGGTCCCTGCCCATGCGCACAGCCAGCCAGTTCCCCAGCCTGCCCCGGTACATGGTGTCCAGCACGTGGAACACATCCCCGCGCACGAAGCTGAGCCCTGACGGCGTGTCCTTCTCGAAGTCAAAGTGTGTCCGGATATAGAATGAGTCACCCACGTTGGATGAGACCATCTTCCTGTAAACTGGAGCCCAGGGTGAGAGGAAGCCCAGGGTCAGGGGAAGAGGTGGCTGAGGAGGAGGACGTTGGAGAGGAGGGTGATAGAGGGATCTGGAAAGGAGCTATGCTGGCTGGGACTCACCACAGCAGCCCTTACTGCTAAGGAGGGTATTGGGGACATATTTTCCTCCCATGGCTTTCTCAGGCAAGCTGGGGACAGCAGGACCTGGCCCCTCAGAAAACACTGCCCTCTCCAGGCTAAGCCAAGGTGCCAGAAAAGTCCCCATGCTCCAAGATGCCAAGGCACAAACAGGGCCAGGATGGTTTGGTCCCCTCCCATCAGCTCTTTGGAAGAGGAGGAGGGGGGTGTGAGAAAGAAGGACCACCCTACAGGGGCAGGAGGGACTATAGCAAGTCCAGCAGGCCTGATGCTTGCTCAGAAGAGACAGAATGGAGAGGCACAAGTCCCAGTTCAGGCTGGTCATCACTCACTGTCCTGCTTGCTCTGGATCCACAGTGTGACCTCCTCTCCCAGAGGCAGGGCCATGAGATACTCCACAGCCTCCTCACGGGTCAGGTGCTGGAAACTGGTGTCATTCACCTGCCACAGAAAAGCCCTTGGACATGGCCCTGCCAGTGGGACAGAGGGCACGGGCACCAGTGGGGCTTCAAGGGACAGCAGTGCCCAGGGCAGGGTGGGAGAGGGAACCTGTCCCTGTCACCCAAGTGCCTGCCACAACCCCAAGTGGGCCTCTGAGACTTCAGATGTGGTGCTTGTACCCCACTGGCTGTCAGCATGGTGCTGGAGACAGTGCCTGCAGAACCTGTCCAGCAGATACAGGCCATGGGTACCAGCACTGACCAAAAACAATGCCCAGCAAGAGAAATCCAAAACCCAGGGAGGTGTCACACCCAAAAGGGCTGGGACCAGTCCAGGTGCAGCAGCATTCAGAGCCATTCCCAGCCCTGGGTACCTGCAAGATCTGGTCCCCTTCCTGGATGCCCTGGCTGTCAGCTGGGCTCCCCTCCTGCACACTTGACACGAAGATGCCCACGTCATTGCCACCCGCCAGCCGCAGCCCCACGCTCTTGGCCTTCACAAACCGCACGACCCTGGAGTCGGCGCTGTACCTGCCATGGGGAAGCACAGCCAGCCCAGTGGTGACATGCAGGGATAGGACAAGGGGCCACAGGCCCTGTGACCCCAACCCTGTGCTGGAGCAGACCCCTGTGTCCCCCAGCCATTCCCCACTACCTCTCGCAGACATACCCGTCCTTGCAGGCAGCTCGGGTGGTGGGGCTGGTGTGGGTGCTGTGGCCATCCCCCTCCACATCTTCCAGCCAGTCTGCAGGAAGGAGAGCTGGTCCAGGAGCAGCAGTGGATGTGCCGAGGCACAGGGAGCCCTGGCACGACTCTGATGGGGGCTTGGGCAGCAAAGACACACAGGAGCCCAGAGCCCCCTCAGTGCTCAGTGCTGAGCTCACTCACCCGGGCCCTGAGCATCGGCCATGGTCACCTTGGCCACAGGCTCCCTGTTCGATCGTCTCCTCTCCCTGGAGCAAGGTCAGGCAGTATTTAGGCAGGGCACAGGCAGGCAGTGCCAAGTGGGCTGTGGGGACAGCTGGCGATGGTAGTCCCACCTCTGGGGACACTGGCTCAGGAACAGAGAACTAGCCCCCGGACAGGTGGAGAACAGAGCAGGATCTGCAGGGGACAGAGGGGCTCATGGGGACAGGGTGGGGCTTACGCTGGTGAATTCATCCTGGCAGCAGCTGGAGATCGTGGGGAAGCCTCAGGGGATGGTGGATGGGACAGCTCAGAGTCGATGTCAGAGATATCTGCAGCAACAGGAGGGAAGATGCATCAGTGACCCTGTGCTGTGCATTTGGCCCCCAGCCCTGTCATTGTGTCCCCTCACCATCCATCCGGGAGCTGTCGCTCTGGCTGTCTATTTCAGGGATGTTGACCAGGAATTGCCGGTGGTCCCGGAGGATGAGCAGGGTGAGGATCCCCTCTGTCCGCTCAATGAGCTGCTGAGTTTCAGCCAAGGACATGTCCTGGCTGGCCACCCCATTGATCTGGAGGAGCAGAGTGGGAGGCCTCAGGACACCTGCTCCTGGGAAAGCCACCCACAGGAAAGGCCCACTGGAATGGGATGCTCTGGCTGCAATCTCCCCAGTCCCTCCAACCCAACCCCAGCTTCCACAGCTTCACCTATCCTTGGCAGTGTCCCTGTTCCTGGCTGCCTCCCAGTGTGACCTCATCCTGCACAAAGGAAACAAATTAATCAGACTAATTAACACCCCCCTCCACCCGCCCAGGGCCCTGCCTGGCCACAGGAGCTGCACAGACCCTTCAGACACTTGAAGCTCAGCCTGTACTGTCCTTCCACGTGCTGGCCTGGAGCCAGGGAGTCAGGCCCCAGGCAGACCCTGGTGATGGCATCTCCCTGAGTTGCAGCAGCTTTTCCCCTCTATTTGCCCCAGAGTCACTTTGGCATCAGTTCTCAGTAGCCACAGGTCTGCATGGCCCACGTATACAAATGAAGGGTCTCCTTCCCTCTACTTCCTCCTCCCCAAATACTTCAAGCATTGTTTCACCTGACAAACTCCTGAGCTCCTCAGGGACTGTCACCTGGCAGGGACATCCACACATGATGGAAGACCATGTGCCGTGGGGAGACCAGCGTGGGTACGACCCCGCTGTGCCAGCAGGACAAGCCACCAGCCTTGGCAGGACAGGGACTGGTCCCCAAGAGCCCCTACAGGGTCCCTGGGACACCCAGGCAGGTGGGGCAGGGAGTGCACACCAGACAGAGCTGCCCCCAGCACACTCATGGCTGGGCCCCGCAGTGACACCAGCCAGGGACAAGCCCCCCAAAGAGGGGCAGATGAGACCCCCAATGAGTGCCATGCACCCTGGGGTTCTACACACCTTCAGAATGAGATCTCCCTCCTGCAAGGAGTTGCCCTTGGCCGCCAGCCCGCTCTCCACTATGTGCTTGATGAAGAGCTGACTCCCCAGCTTCAGGCCATACTCTGCAGCAGAGAGAGCCGTGATGGTGGCAGAGGCAGGCACATACAGGACTCCCTAGAGGTCCCCCCTCACCAGCATCCCCACAAGCCCTGGCTGCCCTCTGGGGAGTAGCAAATCCCAATGCTGAGCTCTGCAGCCCCTGGCTGAGGGCAGGGGGTTTGGTGCACCCAGCGTGGCACAGAGTCCTCTTGCCATAGCCAGACCCTGGCACCCACCATGCCATCACCTCCTCCCTGGGGAAAGTCACAGCCAAAAATCAGGCAACAAAACCCAGGGACAGACAGCGGGAGCAGGAGGGTCTCACCTTCACTCTGCTTCTGTTTCACCAGCACTGACGTGATGGGCTTCATGGGCACGTCCTGGCGTGGCAGACGCTTGAAGCCCGACACCAGGGCCAGCCCGTTGGTGTCCCCTTCATGGCCAAAGGCATTGGTGGAGCGATGCCGGCTGTTGCCCCTCCGATCAGAGCCACTGCCAGGGCTCTGCCTCCAGTGACTGCTGTCCTGGCTTCGCCTCCGGCTCCGGGACATGGGCTTGTGGTGGCGATGGTCATTGCGGTGGTGGCCAGAGCTCCTCTCGCTGGATGAGTCCCCATCATAGCCCTGGCTGTGGTCCAGGTCATCCTGGGAGCGCTGCAGGGCTGGATCCCCACCGTGCAGCTCATAGTCCTCATCTGAGTCGTAGTGCTGGGGCACGGCAGGGGACCGGCGGCTGCTCTTGCTCGTGGGGAGTTGAACCTTCTTTGGTCTTTTCAGTGTCTGCAGGTGAAAAGCAAGGAGAGATGGTGAGTGCAGCCATCTCTGCCAGATGTCCCTGCAGCAATTCCCAAGCCCTGAACAGGAACCTTGCTGTGTGTGGGACAAGGTGCTGGGATGGGGACAGACATGGTGCAGCCCTGCACATAACACTGGCCCCTGTCCCACCACGGGCACACTCACAATGTTGACGATCTTGCCACAGGTTTTAAGTGTCTGGATAGCGAAGGAGGATGGGACATTCTCCATGGAAAGGCCATTCACCATCACAATGTGATCCTTCCTCCTGGGAAGGAAAACACGGCTGCGGCTCTGCCCAAAGCACAGCCCCCATCCCCGGGAGCTGGTAGAGTGGCAAAGGGAGCCCATCCCAGCCAGGCAGGGTGACAGCACTACTCCAGCAGGAGGGATTCTCTGTCCTTACCACCCTGGCTGGCAGCAAGCACCCCCATGTCCCTGTGCACTCACTGGAGCCGGCCCATCGCTGGTCCCCCAGACACCACATCCGACACAAACACCGCTGTGTCCCCGGTGGTCCTGTTGGGACGGTCCCGGCCTCCAGAGACAGCAAAGCCAAAGCCCCGGTGAGGGTCCTGGCAGGGGTGGGCAGAGGGAGAGTCAAGCAGAGTTGACCTCACAGATCCTGTCCCTTCCCTTGGCTGCCCTGGGCCATGCTCACCTTGCTCAGTGTCACTGTGTGCTGCTCCCAGATCACCATCTCCTCCATGGTGGGCACCTCCCAGCGCAGGCTGGGGAGAGGGGCAATGGCAGCCGGCCGGTGGGGGGGCTCGGACCAGGTCTGGCCCCTCTTTGCAGCCACTGGCCCCTTCCTCAATCCTTTGTTGGGCTGCAAGAAAGAGCAGCAGCAATGTTGAGCTGTAGGGGACAGTGAGCGTGGAGGGGACAGAGCCCTGTGGTGCTGGGGCACCCATGGGGGCCCCAGGACTGGCAATTGTGTCACATCCTGGGCCACATGTTCCCCACGGGGGAACTGGCTCCAGAACCCAGAGCTGCCTCTGTGCAGTGTGAAATCACTCCCCTGGGGGTCCATCTCCGTCATCTTCATCACAGGTCCATGGAAGGGGAGGTTTTATGCAGGGCAAAGTCAGGACCTATCTCCATGGCTGGGACTTTCTGTCCATGCCATCCTTGTGGTCTTGCTCCCCACTCTCATCTTGGAGCTGGCGACCAAGGGTGCTGCTTTGGATGGTGTTTCTGTTCCTGCCCACCCTCTTTGGGCTCCATCAGCTCTGCCAAGTTCTTTGGCAGCACCACCACCCCAGCGTCACCCTTTGGTTTTCTTTAAATCCAGTATTTTCCAGATGAGATAGACAAGCCTGACTGACAGGGTGACATCACCTCCTGGCTGAAACTCCTGGGATGGGCCAAGGGATCCCCTCCACTGGCTCCTGGCTCCCTGAAGGGAACATCAGCATGAACCCAGAGAGACACAGGATCCCAGGTGGATGGGGCAGATAGCAGGGCCAGAGTCCCCTGCCAATCACCATGGGGTGGGACAGGGAGAGGCCAGTTTGATCAGGGACTCATGGAAACATCAAGGCTGGAAGAGACCCTCAAGATCATCAGGTCCAATCAGACCCAGCACCATCATAATCACCCCTAAACCATGTCCCCAAGCACCACATTCAGATACCTCTTGAACACTTCCAGGGATGGTGACTCCAACACCTCCCTGAGCAACTTATTCCAAGGCCTGACCACTCTTCCAGTGAAAAAAAAGTTTTCTAGTATCTAATCTGAACCTGTCCTGGTGAAACTTGAGGCAATTTCCAGTGGTCCTGTCACTTGACACATGGCAGAAGAGGTCAATCCCCACCTCACTACCCCCTCTTTTTTCAGGCAGTGGTGGAGAGCAATGAGGTTCCTCCAAGCCTCATCTTCTTCGCATTGAACACCCCTGGTTCCCATGGCACTGACACGGCCTGTGGTGCCCCAGGACTCTGGGTTGGCTGTGCTGGGGGCCATGCTGGCTTCACAGCATGGCTCAGCTACCCTTGATCCCAGCCAGAGACACCCAAGTTGGTGCCACAGTTAGCTGGAAACCTCCACAGCTCCTTTGGGAATCAACCATGGGACAGCTTTGGTGAGACCAGGAGAGGCACCAGAGACACCCTGTGGGCAATGCCAGAGGTGATGCCAAGCAGGTATCCAGCAGTGGGCAGTCAGCCTTTGGCAAGCACTGCAGCTCAGCCCCAGCACGAGAACTTCCCATGGCAGGCCCTGGCTGGAGTGGTGCTGAGGCAGCCGCTGAGCCCCTGAAACGAGACTTGGCTGAGCCTCTGAAGCGAGACAAGGCTGAGCCCCTGAAATGAGACCCAGCTCACTGCAGTCCCAGGGAGGACCGGGGGAGCCTGGGGTAATCATTCACCCGGGGTGGGTGTGGAGGGCAGAGTCCGGGCTTCCCCTCTGCGTCAGGAGCTGCTGAAACCAGACTGAGAGACTCCCTGGCACCCACACGTGTGCCCGGGGGAGTGGCTGGGACTGGGCAGGACCCCGGTGTGGTGGCACCCACAGTCCTGTGCCAGCACTGGGAAGGCTGATAATAAACAGCAGCCTCCAGTGTGGCTGTGGGGTGCTTTCAAATGTGCCACCAGAGCTGGCTGGTCTGTGTTTACAGGCTCCCTGGGCACCCACAGGTGATATGGTATGAGCCACAGGCCCAAGGGACGCCAACCCAGGTCAGCCAGAGCATCTCCCTCCCCAAGGTGATGACATCTGCCACCCAGCACAGCCTCTCATTGTCCCCAGTGGGCCCCCACTGCTCTTCCATCACCAGGGCACCACAAACCGTCCACACACCTTCCTCCCACCGCTGCCCGCGGCTATCGTGGGCAGTGACTGGGGCAGCGTGGGGATGGCAGCATCCCCCGTATCACCGGCTGGCACAGGCAATGCCCACGGTGCCACCAAGCCCCGGCCCCGTCCCCCGTCTCCCCCCGGCCCCTGGCGCAGAGCCTGCCCCCGCCGAAGGCCGAGGCTGGCAGCAGGAGGAGCCGGCTCAGCCGGTTTCCGACAGAAACCAGCCCGCACCTGGAATGGCCCCGCCGGGAGCGGCAGTATCTGGGCAGAGCTGACCACGGCCCAGCCCAGCACCGGGCACCGGCAGCACCGGCAGCCCCACACACCCCGCTCTGCCCCGAACATGCACCGTGGCAGCGTCTTCCAGGGCTCTTAAGCCGAACGAAGCTGAGCTGTGCCAGGGCAGCTCGTTCCACTGCCAGGTCCCCAATTCAGGGCCGTGCCTGGCCCCGGGTGACACCGCCGGCAATGCCCACTGTGGGGACAACGACCTGAACGGTCATTTATCAGAAAGTGACACACCCTGCCCACCTCAGCCGTCCCCACAGCCATCTCCCTCCGCCCACGATCCGGTTCCCACCCCCCATCCCACTGATGGGGGACCCCAACCCGGGACCCCAAAGCCCTCCCGGGATCGGCGGGGTCCCTGCTCTCAGTCTCTGCTGCAAAACTGCGTGTCCCTTGTCCGCTCCTGCAGCACCGGGGTCCAGGATGCCTCCAGAAGCTACTCGGCCCCACCTCACCCATACCACGATGGGCTGATCCCGACCCCCTGCTCTTGGAATGGGTCTCTGCAAGAGCTGACCCGGACCGGGTGTAATTCAGTAGGAAGAGGCAAGTCCTCCAGCCCCGGGGCGTGGAGCTGTGATCCCCCGGGGTATCTCATGGGGCAAAGTTCCAGGAGGGTCACCCAGATCGGGACAAAGAGTGGCCGGTTCCCCAGGTGGAGCACGGCTGGGCCCCCTCCCCAGCCGGGAAGCACGGCCGGCAGGTCCCGGGGAACAGAGCTGGGCACTCACCGAGCCTCGGATCCGACCAGGAAGGAGCTCGGCTCCCGGGCTGGTGGCAGAGGTGTCACTCCAGGGTGCCTTGCGTAACCCTTTGTGGCCCGGGCTCTGCCTGCAGGAGCGAAGGAGAACGAAGGGGGTCTCGGGGAAGCTCCCCGGGCACAGCAGGACTCCCGGAGGGCTGTCCCTGGTGACCTCCGTGCTGGTGGCTCAGCCACCTGCACTCACCCCCGTCCGTGCCCTGCACAGGTACCGGCTCACGGGATGCTGGTGGTGGCGGTGCCTGGGGCCGGGGGTCCTCCCCTCCCCAGGGATGCGATGGGACTCTGCGCCAACCCGCACCGCCCCGGGCCCCCAAACCTTCCCGTCGTCACCCCGTGCCCCACGGGGGGACAGAGACGGGGGCCAGCCCAGGGCTCAAGCGTGCCCCTG
>VWZF01002061.1:211273-262117 GCA_013396755.1 Sclerurus mexicanus
CATCACCCCGGAGGCCGGCGCGGGGGGACCGGACGCGTCAGGAGGTAACGCGCTGCGAGCACCGGGGGCCGTCCCGCCTGTCCCGCGCCCCGGCCGGGCCCCCGCGTGTCACCGTGTCCCCCCACCCCCCCCGCCGGCCCGCAGTGGTTCAGCCCAGCCGTACCCCCGGCCGGGCCCCCCCGCGGCGCGCTGGAGTGGTTCGGTCCAGCCCCCTCCTCCCCGGAGTGCGCCCCCCCCGGTACCGCGTGGTTCCGTCCAACTGCCGCTCCCCCCCCGGACCTGGGATGGTTCCGCCCCGGGGGGAGCGGGGGGAGCGGGGATGGGGCACCGGGAAGGGGATCCCGGGATGGGGCACCGGGAAGGGGATCCCGGGATGGGGATCCCGGGAAGGGACACCGGGAAGGGGCTCCCCCGTGCCCTGCCCGGGAGAGCCGGAGCTGCGAGGGGCAGCCGCAACCCCCGGAGCACCGTGCGGGGCAGGGGCCGCCGGCTCCGGCACTGCTCCCGGTGCCGATCCCGGGTGGGCCTGGGGGCCGTGCCCCCGGGTGGGGCAGCGGGCATGGCGGGTCCCTCCCGCCCGGGGTCCCGGTTGTCCGTGGCCGGAGCGAGCGGGGCCCGGCGGCGGCGCTGGCAGCAGGTTGGGGGTGCCGAGCGGCAGGGCGGGTGTGCGGGCTGTGCTGCTGCACCGGCACCGCCTCTGCTGCCGCCCCGTTATTTCTGGTTCATTGAGGCCTCGGGACCGGCCCCGGCGCTTTGGCCGGGCACGGCAGCGTCAGGCCTTTGAATGAGCATCGTCAGGGCTCCGAAAACAGCCTAATTACAGTGGAAGCCGCGCTCGCTTCGCAGATGTCATCCGCCGGGGCGGGGAGGGTGCGTGTGACGTGTAATTCTGGGGAAGGGGCCGAGGGAAGCTGTCCCCGGCCGACCCTCGGTGCTGCAGGGCCAAGGAGGGACCAGCTGTGTGCAGACGGCCTTCCCGGGGCTGCTCGCTGTGCGCCCACCCACCCTCGGACCTGTCCTGGGGGGCGCTCTCGGCACGGGCAGGGCTGGCTGGCGATGCCGAGGGAACCCCTCGCTGATCAGGGTCACAGAATGGTCTGCGCTGGAAGGGATCTTAAAGCCCCTCTTGTTCCACTCCCTCCCGCCAGGATCAAGAATGCCAGTGAACAATTAAAACATTGTCCTTCTGATTTCCCTGTCACCTTTCTGTTTTTAGGGAGGGTTGTTGCTGGGGTCTAGACAAGGTGTCTGTGGCGACTGTTCTCAGCAGGGGTTTAAGCAAGAAGCACGTGTTTTCCTTCTTCCCTGAGCAAGTAAATCTGAATTTATGAACCTGTAGGCTGTCTTACCTTACGCTGATAGTAAAAAAGATGAAACAGAGCCAGTAATCTCACCGAAGCTTTGATTTCTGGAGTCAGGTTGCTTACTCCTCACTTGGGTAGCGTCCAAATCGTGTCACTTGGCCTCAGCCGCACTTGCAGCTGGAGCTCCCGGGGGCTGGGGACAACCTGCACAGCAGCCAGTGAGTGTTTGCTGGAGGAGAGCGAAACCCACGGGGACAGAGATGGCCCTTGGTGGGCTGGGGACAACGGGCATGGCAGCCAATTAGTGTTTGCTGAAGGAGAACAAAACCTGAGGGGTGGGGGTGGTCCTTGGCAGGCTGTGCAAAGGCACGGCTGCACCAGCACAGGGAGAGCTGTGCTGTGGGTCTGGGGTCGTCAGTGTGCTCCGTGGTCTGGACTGGGTGACAAACCCTGTGCAGCACATGCAGTGCTGGTGCCTTGGCTGCTGTTTGGAGCAGCAGTGGAGGTGCCGAAGTGCTTGTGACCCGCCTGTACAGGTGCTTCGTGCAGCTCACCCTGTGCTCTCTGGTCTGCCTTGGCTGTTGATGAAGGATCACCAGCACAGCATGCTCCAGAAGCTCTCTCCTCCTTTCTGGAGAGGAGGTGGTGCTCTGAATGGAGGTGATGGGGTTAATCCAGAGAGGAAGGTGGTATGTGCTATGCTCCAAGTGAACAACCTGGCAGGGTTAATCCAGTCTGGGGGTCAGGTCAGCAAAGACCTTCCCCAAGCTCTCAGTAAATAGCAAAGGGAGCCAGTTAGTCTGGTACAGGAGTAAAAATGGATGGAGGAGAGGGGCTGAATCAGGGAAACCTTGGCAGGAGGTTGATTTAAGGCACAGAGAGTGTTCTGAAGGGAACTTTGGAAAATCTTATGCTTTGAGGGACCAAACCTCAGTGCCAGGAGCTGGGCTCGTGCATGAACACAGAGGCCCAGTTTGTCACTTTCTGAGATCTCAGATTTGAGGTTTTGAAAGGTTTTGTGACCAACTGTCGTTGAAAAGCGAGTTTCAAAATCCATTGGGTGCAGTAGCTGCTGTGCCTTCTCCCTAAATCTGCACCCTCATGCCCTGGGAATTGGCTGCAGGAAGTGTAAGGGGCTGTTCCTGGGCTCTGGTGAGCTGGTGGCAGTAGCAGAAGCACAGTGTGTTTGTGGGGTGACAGGTGAGCACTGAGGTTGTTCAGGCTGAGGTGCCCCAACCTCAGAAACAGCTGGGTGAGGAGATGGTAGATCCCTCTACCTGAGTGCAGCTGGAGGCAGAGGGTCTGGAAACCTCCTTTTTTCCGAAGGTGGTCAAGTTATGGGAGAGCTCATATTACAAAACTGACAGCAGAGCTGGCCTCCTCCATCCCCTTGCAAAAGTGGGAGTTCTCAGCCTGATGGGGGAGGTCAAGTTGACATTGGATTTATTTCCATTATTCAGGTCTCTTGTTACACAGGCTGCACTCTGCCCATCACTTATGGCCCAGAGCTGGGACCGAAGCCTCCAACATGTTCTTCAGGGTTGGATTCCTCTGCTTTAGGGACCTAAAATGATTTAACAGGGATTTACACTCTTATTGGACAGTTGTCTCACTGTACCTGGAGCTGGAGGAGCAAAGTGGAGATCCTAGCCCCAGCCAGGTGTGCTGGGTGCTGGTGACACCTGTGTGGCCATGTTCAAAAAGCACCAAGTGTTGATTGTGACAGCCCAGGAACAGTATTGCAGCTCTTCCCTTTATGCAGTGGTAACTTTGAAGTGACTTTTGAAGGGTGGCTGGAAGCAATTTTTACAGTGAGCAGATTAGAGATAAGAGAAGAATTCCATCCTGTGGGGCATAAGCAGTTCAATCCATACCAATGCAATGGAGAGGGGAAATTGGAGAGAGCTTATCAGCTTGAGGAAAAATCAAACGTAAACATCATCCCCAGCATGATTATGGTTCACAGCTTAGTTGGATGTCACATGCCTGTGTGCTGTGAAATGGTGCTGGCGAGGATGATTACAGAGGGAGTCAGCCAGGCAGGAACAGGCAGAAAAACACCCTGTGCCTTGAACTCTTAAAGACCCTGCAGTTACTTCACAGTCAATAAGTCACAGCTCAGCTGCAGGGAAAGAGGAAGCCAATGGAAATAGAATTCAGGCTGCTCTGGCAAATTAATTGTTCTTTAAGATATGACTCGGCTGGAAGCACAGGGGGAAGCTGGGATGATGGGCCTGGGAGCTGGGAAGGGCAGCATGTACAGCAGAGAGATGTGGGCACTGCCCTAAGGATGCCGATCCCGGTGGTATCAGTGTCAGGACAGGCTGGAGAACAAGTTCCGAAGAACACAGGGCAGGGAGTGATTAATCTAGTTTTCATTAACCAGCATTTGGCATTGACCTGTATATAATAGCCTGTTCCACCACTGCTGGGCCTGGGCCTGGCAGAGCTGCCACTGCCACGTCCCACTTGGGAGGCTCATGGGCCTCTCCAGAAGGGCTCCTCAGGGAATGACCTGAGTGGCTTCAGTATGAAAAGTGCATAATTTAGGAACTATTGAAGTGATTCACTGACATGACCATTATAGGCTCTTGCCAGATGACAATCTTAATAAATGTAGTTTTCCCATATAAGGTGGTTGCAGCCTGAAAAGCAGCAGCAGGAATTCCAGCACTCTCTTTCTTCATGGGCACATCTTTCAGTCGCACCAGTCGAGTCCAGAAATAGTCCTGCCACAGCTGTGTGATACCCTAACAAAGACTCGAGAGCCCTTCTCATCACTTGCTGCTTCAGCTTTGTCATGTTTATTTATTCCCATCCATCCTTTTGGGCTGCCAAGCTTATTCCCATATACCATGATTAATCTGTAGAGGTCTGGCAGGTGCCTCACTGCCTGTATGGATGCAGTACTGTGTGCTCGCTGGAACCTACTGCCAGGAGATCAGTTCATCTGTACATGTGGGGATCAGTCATTAGCTCATGACTCAAAAACCAGAAACCATTGCACCTTTTCACTGCACAGGGGAGTGTGAGAAATAGAGTGGAAGTGGGAAATGTTTGCTAATCCCAGTGCTAGGAGTGTTGCCTGTGCTTAGGTGGGAGTGAACGCTCAGTGCTCCCACCAGCAGGGTAGTGACAGAGCAGCTGGCAGTGTCAGCGGCAGAAGATGCTCCCTCCTGCATCCTGGCTGCAGAAAAGTAGGAGCCAAAGCAGGTCCTGCCTTCCCTAGGTGGTCTGATCCCATGGGTGCACCCTCCTGGATCTCCCCTAGAACATGAGGTGCAGGTGTCGGAGCAGGTTGCCAGTTTTGGGACTGATTTAATGCAGAGCCTTGACACCTCTTTTTTTAAAGATGTGTGTGTGGGAAGAGGAGCGACTGTGAATGTTGGAGTCATAGAATCCCAGAGTGGCTTGGGTTGGAAGGGACCTTAAAGCTCATCTCATCCCACCTCCCTGCCATGGGCAGGGACAGCTTCCACTAGACCAAGTTGCTCTAAGCCCTGTCCAGCCTGGCTTTGGAACTCAAAAATAGCAGCAGAACAGCAAGAGATGGCTGAGGTGGGGTGTTTCCTGATCTGTTTTCTTTCCAAGTCTCTAACAAAGATCTCTGGTAGGCCCCTTTAATTTTTTTAATAACCCAGTGACAGTGTTGCTGTCCTTCAGCCATCTCCCAGGCCTACGGGCTGAGTCGCCCTGTGAACATGCCCAACAACATAATTTCTTAGTCACATCAGACTGACTGTCTGATCAGAAGCTATTTTCAAGTGTTATGCAGGTACAAAGCCCCAGTTGTTTGGTGTGGATTCCCAATATGTAGTTACTGTTTTACATATATACACACACACACATCTTCACGGTCTTTCGCTGTTTCTAAATCCATCTGTGGTGAGCGCAGAAACTCAAAGGAGCAAAGTATTGTTGTTTTCTGTAAGTCTTTAGCAAAGCAGAGCTCCTGGCCAAGCACACCCTGTGTGTTTGCTGCCTGCTGAGGGTGAGTGTGCAGCCACTTGTGTTTTCCTCGAATGGGAAGGATGCTGGGATGAGGACACGTGCTGTGCTGAACCCTGTGCAGGGCTGCTGGCTGTTTCACCATGGGAATGCACTCACAGCCAGGAAAAGGAGGGGAAACCAAGGCACTGTGAAGGCCTGAAAGCCAAAAGGTGTTTAATGCTGAAGTGAAACAGCAAAAGCACAACAAAGAAGAGGGTCATGTGAAAAAACAAAGTTGTGGCCTGTGTGAAGTGGATTTCACCAGGGACAGTCCCAGCAGAGCCTGGCTGTTGTTCACCTGCCTGTGTGGGGAGTGTGTGCCGAAGGAAACATCTGCTGGCCTTCCCAGGCTCTCCACCTCCTCTCTGAATGGCTCACAGACCAAGTCCCTGGAGGGGGAGCCTGGCTTCTTCAAGAGCCCTACATGAGCCAGTGATCATAAGGTGATGTTGGGGCTTTTCCTTCTTTAGGTAGGTCTCAGTTCCTGAGGAGCCTGGCACTGGTTTGTTTCATTTTTCAGTGTTATCAGTAGCTGGGTTAACCTCAGGACTTTCTGGGAAGCATTTTCTGTAATTAAAAAGCTAAAAGTGATCAGAGAAGCTTTTCTGTCACTTTGTCTCCTCACCCACATATTTAGCAGAAAATGCTGTCAACCCCTAATTAAGTGTCGTCTTCTTCCATGGTGTGTTCTTGTGGCTTCCCCAGCTTACATGTGGGTTTTGGCACTGGCTTGTGGTGAATAACCCGGGCTGAGTCAGAGGACGTGCTGCAGTGGGGAGGGGATCTGGAGCCTTCGATGTGCTGGGTTGCCCCGGGTGTTCACAGCCTGGCCAGTGCCACTGGTCACCATGAACTGTGGCAGGAGAGGCTGCGAGTTTTTCACTCTGAGTTACCCCTTCCAGCTTTCTTTGAATACAGCAAACCCAGCACTCTTTCCTAATTCTGTTTTAAAAACACAAACGTGTACAACTAGGGAGTCAGTGTGTGATGTGAAGGGTTCTCTTACTGTCTTTGCTGTGACAGAGAAGCAGGCTAGAATAATTGATGTGTGAAGAGCATGTTCTTTAGAGATGCCTGTGAGAAGAGCTGTCCCTCTGGATAAGTGCTCAGCTCTGCAGCCTTTGGATCTGGAATTGCAGAAGACAAACCTCAACATGTCCTTTATGGTTTGCAGACTCATCGAGGGGGCACAGTCCTCACCTCCTCTGTAATCAGCAGTATCTACATGTTCCCTTTGCAGAAGTTGCTACTGGAGAGGGTGGGAAAGACTTCCTGGGAAAAAAAGAGAAGTTGAAAGCCAGCTCTGATGCCTCCATCATTGCAGACTTGCCTATTGCATGAGGAGTGTTAGGAAGGCAAGGGCCTACATTCCAGAAGCACACCTGTAGCTGCTCCTGCTGTCCAAGGCATTCATTCATGTGGCAAAGGGAACCAGATTATGGCCTGGGGTTTGTCACAAGACCAGCCTGGGCAGGTCCACATCCCAACTGAAAGGACCTGGAGATTAGCTGAGCATGGGAACAGCACAGGCAGCAGCGCCTGCCTTTGTTCTGGGTGAAACAGCTCAGACTCCTATACTGGGAGGAATTAATGGATTACAAGACAAGGGCAGCTTTGCCTTGTTGATCATTAAAACACAGCAGCGCTGCTAGTGGTGTGGCTGGTGGGGAGCTCAGTGCTGGTGAGAGTCCACTGAGCTCAAACGGTGCTTTTCCCTTTTCTGCGTAATGTTCCACCTCTCGCAGCCACGCAGGGGAATGAGATTTGGTTCAGCTTGTGCCATGTGCTCCAGCTGCTGCTGTTAAGGCTTTCCTGCCTCTGTGTTCTGGACATGCCACGGTCCTGTTGGTGCCTGCAGGAGCTCTCACATGGGGTTGGTGGCTCCTGCAAAATGAATTTTCTGTGCTCCAAGGGTCTGTGTAGCCATGGAGTTGGTAACTCTTTGTTTAAGCATGGCGATGCTTTCTCTGACAAAGCTCTGTCAAACTACTGACTCTTCACATTCAAGTTGTCTGTGTTCCTGTGCCGTGGCAGACACCTCCTAATGTCTTCTCCAGAAGATGTGACTGTGCTTCAACCTCAGCGAGCTCCCAGAGGAAAGGCAGCTCACCAGAGGAAGGGAGTGCTGGGCTGGGAGCCAGTCGGGTCTCCACTCCTTCACTGAATTTAGTAAATCAGAGTAATTCCCCAGCTGTTTCATGTTTTTTCCGTAGGAGGCAAAGAGATCTGCTGCTTTTGGGGCTGGGGAGCTGAGTTCACAGTCATTTGGCAGAGCCAGTGTTGGAAGCCTGTCCTTAGTGTGACCCAAACTCTGGGCACATCAGGATGCTGCCCCTCAAAATGTGTGTCTTGGCTGTGTGAGACTGTGGTGGTGTCCATGTTGTGGTTCTGCAAGAGTAGAATTAGTCAAGATTGTTTTGCCCGTTCATTTGCTGCCTTGCAAGATGTTGTTTAAACTGCCAGTTAGATTTTTCTTCCCATTGGAGTTTGCCATTCTCAGTTGCTGCTTTACATTCTGTCACCCCAAGTAAGTGAAGGTCCAGATCTCTAGAGGCCGAGATGACCACTGAGACCAGTGAAGTACAATGCAGTGGAGCCGAGGACTGACACAAACCCATGTGTAATCTCCATTAAAACAGCATTGTTTGCAAAGTCAGTCTCCTGTGAGTTCAAGCTTGATGCCCAAACTTGCTTTCTACCTCCCTGGTTAAGGCTGGGTGCACCCCACCTGCACGTACCACCTAGGCAGAGGGGTCCTGCCAACCCCACATGGTTTAGGAAGGCCAGGGAGGAGTGGGGAAGGTAGAATAAAAGCAATTCCCCTGTGTATTTAAAGTAGGAGTAATGTAGGTCACCTTAATCTGCTCTGCCTCCTCCCCTTGCTGTGGGATGGGAGAACATCCGGCCCCGAGCTGCAGGTGATGGTGAGGTGGGACCACTCTCGCCTTGCTGCTGTCTGCTTGTGGAGCATCCTGTGACCCTAGCAGGCTTCTCTATGAGTTTATTGCCTACCAAAAATAGCAAATAAAACTCTCCAACAGCAAAGCAGAGCAGTGTTGTTTCTGTGCATGAGATGGATGTCTTCAAGGTGTTCCCAGTTATTTTTTAGGATGGAATTCCTGGTTCGTGGGTGGAACTGTGATTCTGTTTAAAGGACAAATTAACAGCATCCTCCTGAGCTCTTGGATATTTACCTGGTTTTTCCTCAGTTGCAGTTGGGCAGCAGTGCAGTGACAGCACTGCTTCAGACACTGTTCCAGTGCTGGTCCTGTCAGCCCTCCAGTCATTCAGTCAGCTCACAAGGGCTGCATATGGATTTTCACCTCATTCAGGGCTGTCTCAGCTCTGATAATTAAGGTCACTTGACATCAATTTGAGCAACTTGAGTGGGAGCAATTTGGGTTGGTGCATGGATACAGCCCACAGAGGGTTCAGAGCGCTTGAGGAGTATTTTCATGTAATTGCTAAGTTTTGAGAGATTTTGTGAAATCTTTCCAAAGCTCAAGACTCATCTCCAAAGTCCTGCAGGGCTCCCAGCAGACGGCAGTGCCTGAAACCAGGGAGCTGTAGAATCATAGAATGGCCTGGATTGGAAGGGACCCACAAGGATCCTCAAGTCCACCTCCTGGCCCTGCACAGGACAACCCCGGGAATCCCACCCTGTGTCTGAGAGCGTTGTCCAAATACTTCTTGAGTTCTGGCAGAGTTCAGGTGATCTCAGCCACACGCACATCAGTGGTGGAAGCACCAACAGCAGTGAGTCCTGCTCACCTGCTCTGTCAACAGATCTTGAGGGTCACTGAGATGGGACACAGTTGTTTTCTGCTCTTGGAGCCTCCTCATTATTGGTGTGACTTTGTCTGAAGTGAATCCCACAGAGGGGGCAGTCCACCTCTGGTGTTCATTGATTTTACTTGAGGTTCTGAAGAACTGAGAGGTTGAAGAAAAACCTCCAGGTTTGGCATAAGGCCTAGAAACACAAGTGTGCCTTGTACAAAGTAAAAGGAAGGTGATGAGCTGGAGCCTTCCATGGCCGCCGGTTGGTCTTCCCACTGGATGCCTGACTCTCTTCTCAGTGCAGGGTTGGGAACTGAAGCTGACACTGGCTCTGTGACACTGATGGTATTTACCACACGGGTCAGTGGACAGAGAGGAAAGAGCCCCAGGCAAGGCAGAAGGGATGGACTTTTTAATTGCTCTAAAAAATCAGGGAAAATGTGCCCGTGTCTTCGTGCTGCCGTGTTGTGTTTGGCGCATTCTGTGACCTGGGCAGAGGCACAAGGAAATGTTGCCAAAGCCTCTGGTGTGGGCAGGATGCAGCAGCTGATGACAAAGATGCTGCGGTAGTTTTCTTTCTATAGTTTCTCTGCACATCTGATGCACCAGATTTTGTGGATTTTTCAGTGCAAAATTGTCCATTGCTGCATTTTTCAAAGAGAGGCAGCTGGCTAAAATCCTCCTCTGGCTGAGTGCTCCTTCCCTGAATGTGCTGATGGCACTTCAGCAGTCACAGTCGCTCCACTTGGATGCTGATGTGGAACTTGGTTCTCTCTCTGCTTTCCTGTTTCCACAGTTCTGTCAGCATAGCTGCTTCTGCATCCCCATGCCAGGAGGAAGGGGTGGTGTGCTCGGTCCCACGTGCAGCCAGGAGGGCAGATGTAATACCTGAAACTGCTTGTCTTCTCTCTAAATGTCACTTTTAGCTGACTGTCATCTGCAAAATGACGGTTTTCCTCCTCTCTGTACGTGTTGGGTGCCACTCTCTCCGTCTGGCTGCTGTGTGTTGATGGGGGCAGTGTACAAAACGACAGAGAATTTGCTGGCAGAAATGCAAACTATAGAGATATAAAATAGCCCTTGACTTCAAAGCTGGAACAGAGAGAGCAGAAAATGAAGCTGAAGTCTCAAAGCTGTGCTTGTCACTGTTAATGACATGCTCAGCTACAGACACTTGCTGAGGTAGAATCCAGAAATAAGGCCCCCGTTTTTCAGTCTGGCCTAACAGGTGGGGAGTATTTGGGGTTTTAATAGCACATGTTATGGAGTGATTTTTGTGTTGGTAAGGACTGTTTGTTAAGTGATAAAGAGCTGAAACCTGGTAGGTTAATAATTGCCTTTGCTTAATTTAATGCTTTTTTCCCTTGTAATTCATCCCGTCCAACCTCTGGCCCTGCCCAGGGCACCCCAACAATCCCACCCTGTGCCCCAGAGCGTTGTCCAAACCCTCCTGGAGCTCTGGCAGCCTTGGGGCTGTGCCCACTGCCCTGGGGAGCCTGGGCAGTGCCCACCACCCTCTGGGGGAAGGACCTTTCCCTGAGATCCATCCCAACCCCCTGGCACAGCTCCAGCCCTTCCCTGGGTCCCGTCCCTGGTCCCAGAGCAGAGCTCAGCCCCTGCCCCTCCGCCTGCCCTCGGGAGGAGCTGCAGCCCCCCAGGAGTGTCCCCTCAGTGTCCTCTGCTCCAGCTGAACAAGCCAAGTGCCCTCAGCTGCTCCTCAGCCCGTTCCCCATCCCCATGTCCTTCCTTTGGAGACTCTCCAACAGCTTCAGATCCTTCTGACATTGTGGTCCCCAGACTGTCCCCAGGACTCGAGGTGAGGCTGCAGTCTCATACTGGTTGACATGCATAACAGGGTTTTTTAATTCCAGGGTATTTCTCAACCCAGCATCTCTTAAGGCTTAAATTAATTTTGATGGAAGAGAAATGCTGACATAGTCTTTCTCCTCTGTAGTCCCAGAGGGTTGGATGTTTGTTTTCATTTCGATATTGGACAGGAATCACTGGTGGATTAACTATCTGGGACACTCTTTTGAGAAAGAGGCTTCTGGACTGATAATGCCAGAAAATGCTTATTAAAGAAAATGAGAATAGTGGCAATTCGGGAGGAACTTGGTTTAATATGTGCAAGCTCTCTTTTTTTATGGATAGGATGGCAATGCACAAGGGACTGCAATTTAAGGTTTATAACAGTCTCAGAGAGATGCTGTGGCGTCCTGAACTCCCACGATTTAAAACACAAAGATTGGATTTGTTTTTAATCTTTTCTAAACTGAAAACTGGGAGTGCAAGGTGGCTGGAAGGGCCCAGCCTGAAGAGCATACTGTAACCTAGAGGAACAAGGTGGGTTTTTACAGCCACTTAAGAAGTGAAATTTAAATGCAAGTTCTGTGGTGAGTTGGGGTGAAAAACAACTTATTCTATAGGGTGAGGTGGGGTGAAAAATTACTTAATTCAAGACCTGTGGGAGGTAGGGATAAGATGTGTCTGAACGGCAGCTGCTCGTCTAAAGAGAAAAAAAATATGTTGCCGGCAGAAGTGATAAGTGCTACCTGGTATTTTGTGTTTTCTATTAGAGCTCCTGCTTTTGACCTGCCAAGATAACAATCTCCTTTGCCTTATGACTCACCTTTAAGTTCTGGCAAAACCAATGCACCCATTTTGGTGAAGAGGAAGCTAAGAAGCCCCATCCAAAACTGCAGAGCTTGGTCAGGCCCATCCTTAAAAGGGGCTGCAGTACCTCCAGGGTAGTTCTGCTTCATCACACCTGCCTTCTTCCCACGGCCAGCCACAGCACCCGGCTGTGCTGAGCCTTCCAGCTTCCCTTCTGCTGTGCTTTGGGAAAACAACCCCCGTGTTCCAACCTCCCTGGGCTCCCCACTGAGGCTGGGGGAGCCCCACTGCTTGGTGGGGACAGAGCTGTAGCTTGAGCCATCTGGTCTGGAAGGAGACTACTGGGTTGGGAGCCAGGAAATGTAGAGTTTAAGCCATGGGGCTGCCCATGTCAGTCCGGGCTATCCTTTACTCCCCATTCAGAGCAGTTATGTAGGTGTTGGGCAGCATCACCACACCCTTCTGTCTCTTCCTTCCACCCCACAATTCCCCCTCCCCCTTAAATCAGAAAGCTGACGGTTGGAAGGAGAACCTGAGCAGAAGTCTGGGTTGTCCTCCTGGAGGTGCTTTTCCCAGCAAATGTTTGATGTCTGTGTGCCTGGCTGTGGCTTCTGTTTTTCTCCAAACACAGGAGCAGATTGTGCCGTTCTCCCGTCTCCTTCGCAGGTCAGTGGCAGCGTGTGTTCTGGTTCAGGGGAACAAATTCATTTCTTGTTTCACTGAAGTCTTAGCGAATGGTATTAAAAAACCCATGAGATTCTTCTGTGCTCAGAAGTGCTAAACTGAAGTTCACTCTGTGCTGCTGGCTTGAATTACATGTCCAGCAGGGCCAGGTCAGTGACTGTCCCCCTGTGCTGGGCACTGCCGAGGCCCCACCTCAAATCCTGGGGTCAGTTTTGGGCCTCTCACAACAAGAAAGACATTGAGGGGCTGGAGTGTGTCCAGGGAAGGGAACGGAGCTGGGGAATGGTCTGGGTACAAGTCTGATGAGGAGCAGTTGAGGGAGCTGGAGGGGCTCGTTCTGAAGAAAAGGAGGATCGGAGGGGACCTTCTCCCTCTTTCCAACTCCCTGAGAGGAGGGTGAAGCCAGGTGGGGGTCAGGGCTCTGCTCCTAGGGAACAAGTGACAGGGGGAAAAGGCCTCAAGTCGTGCCAGGGGAGGTTCAGCTTGGACATTAGGGAAAATTTCTTCACAGGAAGAATGGTCAGGTATTGGCACGGGCTGGCCGTGGCAGTGGTGGAGTCACCACTCCTGGAAGTGTTTAAAAAACAAGTAAAAATGGCACTTTTCCACATGGTTCAGCAGGCACGAGGGGCTTTGGTTGAAGGTTAGACTTAGTGATCTTGGAGGTCTTACCTACCTTAATGATTCCATAATTCGTAAGGCATCCCCAGTCAGGCAGATGCTGAGTAAAGCCCTGAGAAGGGCTCGAGTTGTTCATGGTTCAGGGCTCTGTTTTAGCACCTGGAAGACCAGAAGTTGTTCCCAGGTGCATGTGGAGTTTACAGAGTGATGTCAGTGCATGTGTATGAGCTGTGTGGGCAGCCAGACTGGGCTCTTCCTGACATGGTCACTTGTATTTGCAGTTGTAGTTCCCTGTGTTTAAGGAATGTCTTCCCTCCTCCGATCTCTCATTGGAGCAGGGCTGCTCCAAAACCCACAGCCCAAGAGCTGGGGGCTCTGAAAAGCTGGGAAGAGGGCTGACCCAGCTGGCTGGGGTTCAGCTCCATGGTAACTTGTCTTTCACCTAGTAAGAGTCTGCTGTCAGACACATCCTAAAAACCACAACATCACTTCAGAGACACCTTGACTGCTCATTTGTCCCGTGTGAGTGCAGGATACCAGCACATGCCCCGTGCACAGCTCAGCCATGGTCTCTGCTCTGCTGGATCCCAAACTGCTGCTGCTCCCAGAGGGGTTTGTGGCTCTGCTGGCTACCAGTGTGTGCTCAGCCTTGAGGAAAACAGTGCCAGAAATCTGCAGGTCCTGAGCACCTGGGAGCTGAGGGGGGCTGGGGAGAACCAGTTCCTTAACAGTCTCAGTTCTGCCTGCTCAGCACCTTGGGAGCCTGAGTGCTCTTTTGGATTTTGCTCTTTGTTCTTTTGCACCTTTCTTTGGGCAAGTACCTGTGCAGACTCTGGAGAGCTGCTTCCCAAATGAGTAAATAAACATGCACTCCTGCACTTGATTAAGTAGAAGTAATAAATGCCTGGTTCAGCCCCCAAGTGCAAATCCTTCAAGCTGGGCTGGAGAAGTGGCTTTCCTGCCCCAGCTCTCAGCAAGTTGTTGGTCTGTGCCAGAACCAGCCTGTCCTCCAGCTCATGGCTGCCTGTGCTGGAGAGGGCTGTCCTTGATTGTTGGTGGAGTGCAACTCAGACATCCTTGTAGCCCAGCATGGGCACCAGGTTACCTCTTCGTGCCCTCTCTGTGTATCTCACCTGTTTGAATTTCCTCCTAAGAACTCTAGAAGCGTTTTTAAAAATGTCATTATTTTTAGGCACCTTGTTTTCAGCTGCTAGCTGAGTCACTAGCTGCCATGCTACAGCCAGGATCCCAGGGAGAGGGGAAACTTTGAGTTACGATTTTTGGCAGCACACTCCACCTTTTGAGCTTGTTCTACTGTGGCTTGTTTTGTTCCATCTGTTCAGGTGCCTTTGTTAGAGCAGAGCAGGAGCACCCGACCAAAACACTTGAGTCACAGCAGAAGAGGCCTTAGCAAGGCCAGTGAGAAAAGAACACATTGGTGAGGAATAATGTGAATTTATTCTTGACCTCCAGCCCCACACCTTGTGTAGGTAGCTTTTGCCCTGAAGATCCTTCTTCAGTCTTACAGCACAGGGATGTGTCTGTCCAGAGCTGCTGCAGCTGTGGGGGATGTTTGCTGTAGTCCCAGGAGAGGTGAGGACTGGAGGTTCAAGACCCCTCCTTGGTACCAGCCCCCTCGGTCTGGGGGAGAAGGGTTGGCATGTCCAGGGAGGGGTGGGATCATGGAGTCCCATAATGGTTTGTGTTGTCGGGGACCTTAAAGCTCATCCAGTTCTTCCCCCTGCCATGGGCAAGGACACCTTCCACTAGCCCAGGTTGCTCCAAGTCCTGTCCAGCCTGGCCTTGGACACTTCCAAGGAATGGGGCAGCTACAGCTGCTCTGGAAAACCTGTGCCAGGACCTTACCATGCTCACAGCCAAGAATTTCTTCCCAACATCCCATCTAGCTCTGCTTTCTGGCAGTGGAAAGCCATTCCTCTTGTCCTGTCCCTCCAGGCCCTTGTCCCAAGTCCCTCTCCAGCTCTCTTGGAGCCCCTTTAGGCACTGGAAGGGGCTCGAAGGTCTCCCTGGAGCATTCTCTTCTCCAGCTCTCCCAGCCTGTCTCCAAGAGCAGAGGGGCTCCAGGCCTTGGAGCATCTCCAGGCAGCTCCACATCTCACTCCAACAGCTCCACATCTTTCCACTGTTTGTGCTCCAGAGCTGGAGGCAGCTCTGTGAGGTCTGACCTGAGCAGGGCAGAGGGGCAGAATCCACCCCCTCAAGCTGCTCGTTGATGCAGCCCAGGATGCATCTGGATCTGTCTGGAGGAAAGGATTTGCAGTAACTGGGTTAGATCAAGCAGAGTTTGCTTCCAAAGAGCTGCTGCCTCGTTGTGCCACAGTGTCTGGGTGGGCTGTGCAGGAAGGGCTCAGGCAGTGTGGGGGACAGGTTACTGCCATGCAGGCAGGGGACATGCTGATGGAAAGCAGCAGAGTTGGGATAGTGAGTTCTGAAGAGGCCAAGAAATCTCTCCTCACTTGGTGTAGGTCAAGCTGAGAGCTTACTCCTGCAGCCTGGAGAGCTTGGGTTTCTCCTTGTTACATCAGCAAAAACTCAGGTTTCTGTAGAAGCAGGTCACAGAATCATGGAACTGTTAAGGTTGGAAAAGACCTCCAAGATCATCATGTCCAGTATTTGATCTCTCAAGCAAAGATGTGTCACTGCTTTGGTTTTCTGAGCATGCTTTCATTTTCAGTGGTACCTGGCCAGCTTGAAAACCATGTCTGAGCTGTGTAGAGCACGTGCTCTTTGACGGCCGTGTCACAAACCCACGCTCTGAAAACCAGCCTGGAAAGTCAACCTGATGCTTTTGCCTGGGCATCTGTTTTTGAAACAGGTAGAAGTTACAGATGTCCTGTTCTCTTCTGCCACCCAGACCTTTCCTCAGTGCTGTGATGCACATCTCTCCTGCAGTGTTGTCAGCACCTGTGGCAACCTGGAAGCATTTGGTGAAGGAGTTGGCTGCTCCCATCGGGCTGAGTACAAGGACTTTATCTCCAGTGACGCATGTTGTTCATAACCCTGCTCTGAAATCTCCTTTCAAGTCTCCAGTGCTTGGGCACCCTCAGAAAATCTCTGTCAGGTGACATTAGCCAGAGTGGAATTAAATCTTAGAGGATTTAGCCGAGCAGCTTTGGGTAAGGGGTAAATCAGGAAATACCCCACTCGTTAAAAATCCAGGTGCATCTTCAGGATGGCGTGTGAAGAGTGGCCTGCAGACAGAACAGCTGTTTTCCCTTTGGAGATTGCTGTTGGTTGGGATGCTGGGATCCCACGGGTTTAAAGATGTGCTGGCTGCACTGTGTCCTGGTGTTGTGGTGGGTGGTTATTGGGAAACTTCAGGTAGATTTCCTTACCTGCTGTCACTGTAGTAATTGGACTTCAGCACATTTTTTAGAAAGTCAGAAAATGGAAAATTTGGGGAGGTGGATATCTTTCTTGAATTGAGTTCTTCTATTCTCAGACTAAATTAGATTAGAATTATTCCTGCTGGTGAATGAGCAAGGGGGTCAGCTCTCTTTGAGGCAGGATCTATAGGAAAACACTTCTAAGTGGTGGAAGTGATGAGTTATCTGGGCCACCCCTCCTGCATCAGAGGTGCAGAATCCTATGTGAGAAAGGGCTGAGAGAGAAAATTGTGGGGATAGTTTGTCACTGTCCCATACAGCCTGCAATCCAACCCTCTTTGAATCTGCTGTGCTGCTCCTGCCAGCAGCTGCAATGATTCCTCTGTCTTGCCAGTGCTCTCCTCAGACAGGCTGAGATCCTTTGCAGGTTACCCAGAGAAGCAATGTTGGAAAGGAAGCCAAGCTGATGTGCAAAGGCATCCTCCTGCACTAGTTAAAGGGGGTTTTCCCTCTCAGTAACAATATTCTGTGCTGTTTATCAGTGTAAGTAGTTTTGGGATTTAACTGCAGTAAATATATCCCTTTTCCAGACAGCTGTTCCCTGTCCTGTGCCTGGCTCCTCACAGAGCCAGCAACTTCCAAAGGGAGCTTGCCAAGGTCAGCTGGTGAAGAGCTTCCAGCAGCTCTAATCCCTTACCTGGCTGGGAGGTGCTGAGGGCTGACGTTAAGCCCCAAGCATCCAAAGCCCTGAGCTGTGCCACGCTGCAAACCCTGGGTATTTGGGGCAGAAGAACTGTTCTGGCTCTGGCAGGCAGGGTGTAACCTTGGATTAGTCAGGTCGAGCTTCTCCCTCTTTATTAGTGGCACTGGGAGAGCAACATAATGGAGGATGGAGGTGAGCATCCTTCCCTGCACAGAGGTAGGACATGTTAAAGGTTCTGGATCCTGCTTTTCACCAGGAGCCTGCAGGCAGAGAGATAGGGATGCTTGGAAAATGAAGGAAGGAAATTAATTATTTCATTATCTTGTACTTCTCTGACCTGGGGTTGGGAAACAACTCTCTGGGACATTGTGGCAGCTGAAAACTCCATCTGGACATGCGAAAAGAGTCTCAAGGGCTGCCTGAAGGTTGTGGTTATGTTCAGGTCCCCAGTGGTTTTGCAACATGACTAGAAAGGCCACATGAGGTTGTGTGTTCTCTTACTGCTGAACCACAGCTCTGGGCAGCCAGGAGATGCTCCAGTGAGTGGGGGCAGTAGATTGGAACCTTGTAGTAGGGAGTGTGAAGCTTATCCTACTCCTGAGCCAAGGTAAGGAACAGCTGGATGTTGCTCTGGCTCTTCTGGATGATTGTGAGGAATGTGGCTTCAAAGTCCTTCAGCCTTTCATGGCCTTGCTCTAAATTGGCGTCGTGGTTTTAATGTGGCATCTCTGTGCCCGGGTGTTGTCACGGGTCAGAGCTGCCTCTGTCCTACGGAGGTGACGCTTCCTGCTGCCATGTTTGCTGTCTCTAATCCTGGTCAAGCTTTGTTGTGGATGATGGTAGGCAGATTTGGACTTGCAGGTTGTAATAAAGAGAGAAGCCAGAGGCTGGGAAGAAGCACTGCTGGGTGCCTGACCTTGGGAGCCTCTCGCCTTCCTGCTGCCCATGAGGGACGTGCTGGGGAGCGTGTGTTGTTCCACTGCACAATCCTCCTGTGACGGACGCGTGGAAGGCAGCAGGAACACTGTGTTCAGATAAGGCTGCACCTTTCCCATGGAGCAGATGTTTGCCCGAACATCCCACTGGATTGCATAATTATGGAGCCGAGTGGCTGCAGCCTGTTCCGCTGCCGGGTGGCAGCTATTGTGTGCTGCTCCTGATGAGAGTTTTGTTTTGCTTTTTGTCACTGTGTCACACGCTTTGGGCTCAGTGCTCCGAAATTGTCCTTTTTCCTACAGGCAGCTGATCCGAAACAAGAAAACAAATCAGTTCTTTTTAAATTTCATTTCCCTGCTCTTGTCCTGCTCGTTCCTCGCTGTAATTGGGCTTTGGTGCAGTAAGTGCTTTTCCCAGGAGTTGTCAAGGAAACGCTCCAGCATAGTGATGTCCTGGCTGAGCTCCCCAAGGAAGGCTGCACCTGGGATGCAGTGGCACCTGCAGCTGAGGATGAGGAAGGGATGTGCTAACTCCCCATCAGCATCTTCATCTTCTGCCCTGCCTCCTGAGCTGGGATAAATGGATTTATTTCTGAGGCAGAAAGAGTTTCTGCATAAACCCAAAAATAAATCAGGCTGGTAGGTGCCGTTGCTGCAGCATCATCCCTTTGTGGCAGTCCCTGGCAGCGCTGATGCTCCTTAAGCTGGAAGTTTGCTTTGATTGGCCGAGCTGGGCTGTAAAATACAGGTTCAGTGACTGATCCCTGGGGAGTCCTGGCAGGGGAGCACCTTGTGGAGTCTGAAGGTCAGAAACCTGAGGGGGCGGCTGGGGCAGGACTGGGGCTCCTACTCGCCTGCCTGTCTCCAGTTAATGGAAGAGCTTGTCTGTGCCCGGGGTGGAAAGGAGGGACCAGCAGTGCCCCAGGGCCCGGCCTGCCCAGCCTGTACATTGGCCTCCTTCCCTTCATTTGTACGAGCCATTTATTTGTACAAGCCTTGCTGTTCCTGAACTCAACATTTCTGCTCAGATAAACAAGACAAAGGCCATGGGAAGAGTGCAGCACATGGAGCTGGGGCAGCAGATCCTGGTGTGCAAATGTCTCCTTCCCTCCCCAGGGTGAAGGTGGCTCCTGCGTGCCTGGAACAAGGCACAGAGCCGGTGTGGGAGGAGAGCAGGGGACAGGGAGGAGAGCAGGGCAGCTGAGGTGGGATTAAGTGGAATTACTTACCTCTGTCTCTCCTGGTAGCCCACTTTGGATGCTTCCTGGTACTGTCAGCATTTCTGCCTCCAAATAGCTGCTGGACTTTGGATGGTGGCTAAAGTGTCCTGAGGAATGTGGGGCTACCTGTGCTGCAGGTGCATCAGAGCTGGGCCTCCCTCCCCCATGCCATGCTTGCCCACAGGGATGGAACCAGCCTCGCCTGAGCATAGGCATGGGGGAGGCAAACGGGTCAGGAGACAGAGTGGCCTGGGTTCAACCAGCACCAGTTTTGTGTGGACGATCCCAAAAATCAGTCAGCTGGTGCTCCAGGGAAAAATCAATACATTTAGGTGGCACAGCTATATGTAGGTTCTATATAACAAGCAGAATTTTTCTCAGACTGCTTTAGTTCTGTATTTCTCCAAGTTCTGTATTTCTCTCTGATGGCAGGAGCAGCGATCTGTGCCCAGGGTGCAGAGAAGCTACAGCTCTATCTGCCGAGAGATGCCACATTTAAGGGGACAAAAAAACCCCAATTTTTTTATTTAACATAGTGCCTTATTTGATGTTTCTCATCCGAATCGAATTGAGTGGGTTTATGGGAAGAAAATAGGTTTAATGATCAGAAGGAGGTGATCCTGGCTGCTTGGGAAGGGCAGGTTATACTCAGCTGCCTTCTCCAGAGGGTTGCTGAGAGTTTGGCTCCTGCTTCCTGTGGTGCCTCTTCCCCTTGCAGGCCTGCCCTGTGCTGGGAGCTGGAGCCACGCTTGTCGAGTGTGGGAAGAAATTCAGAGGTTTCTTTTGCCTCTCCCTTTAGACACAGCCTGGTGCTCGTGCTGGCCCCTTGGGGGACTGCACTGCCTGCCCTGCCGGCTCCAGGGCTGCTTCCCAGCTCGGGGGGTTTCTGGCTCACAAGACAGCTGGAGAGGGACTTTGGACAAGGGTATGTAAGTGATAGGACAAGGGGGAATGGCTTCCTACTGACAGAGGGCAGAATTAGATGGGACATTGGGAAGAAATTGTGTCTTGTGAGGGGGGTGAGGCCCTGGCACAGGTTGCTCAGAGAAGCTGTAACTGCTCCATCCCTGGAAGTGTCCAAGGATGGGGCTTGGAGCAGCCTGGGCTTGTGGAAGGTGTCCCTGCCCATGGCAGGGGGTGGAACAAGGTGAGCTTTAAGGTCCCTTCCAACCCAAACTGTTTTATGATTTGCTGAATTGCCTTCCCCTATTGCCCATGGGTTTTAATCTGTTTTTATCAGCAGTCTCTTACTGGCAGTAACAGCTGCCTCTTTTGATGGATGCATTTCCTTTCCAGCCTTTCTCTCTGTATTTCAACTGCAGTACATGTGTAGAGCCTTTCACTTCCACAGCTCCTTTCTTGGCAGTCTTGTTTCTGCTTTTGCCCGTGAGGCCTTGACCAGGCAGGTCTGTGTTCAAGGGGTCTGATGGAACAGTGAATCGTAGTGTCCTGGTCACAGTCTCCACCTCCCCTTGGTGTCCAGATGGGTTGCTCAGGTGTGTCACATTGTCTTGTTCTCAATGGAGAAAGTGTAAAATGAGATACAGATCTCCTTGGAGTGGGGTGTGACTTGTCAGGATTTCACAGAATCCCAGAACGTTTTGGGTTGGAAGGGACTTTAAAGCTCATCCAGTTCCATCCCCTGCCGTGGGCAGGGACACTTTCTGGGAGTGAGTGCCAAACTGCAGGTCTCTGCTGTGCTGGATTTGTGGGGGAGTCTGCTAGTGCAGCCTCCAGCTGAGGAGCTTACATGGCATTTATATTCTCTCATATTTTTAGTAGCAGTCACATTGTATATCCTCATAAACACTTAAATAAAGTGAAGCTTTTATTAAAGATGCAGCAGCAGTTCTGATCAGATAAAGGAGTCCAAATAAACCTACAGGTTATTCCGATTTGTTTTGACTTCTCTAGGCCATCATAAAATGTCAAATACTTACTATTTATATGATTGTGTGTATATACACCTATCATATAAAGAAAATTTCTTTATTACATCTTACGGACACTGCCAGGCTCCCCAGGGCAGTGGGCACGGCCCCAAGGCTGCCAGAGCTCCAGGAGGGTTTGGACAACGCTCTGGGGGACAGGGTGGGATTGTTGGGGTGTCTGTGCAGGGCCAGGGGTTGGACTGATGATCCTTGTGGGTCCCTTCCAGCTCAGGAGATTCTGGGATTCTGTGATCTTAAATGAGGCTTATCCTGGATTTTTGTAAACTGTCTTAAGAAATTCCTTTCCAGTAGACAGAAACCTCTCATGACTCTTTAGATAACAAAGGGGTTTGGCAAGTCAACCTGCCTCAGCTGGTTTTGAAGGACACCAGGAAGGGACACCTTCCACTAGCCCAGGTTGCTCCAAGCCCAGTCCAACCTGGCCTTGAACACTTTCAGGGCTGGGGCAGGCACAGCTGCTCTGCCCAACCTGTGCCAGGGCCTCACCACCTTCATCTTGTGCGGGTTTTGCTCCTCTGGCTGGTAGAGCTGAAACTCGAGAGCCCTTTCCTGTGTCAAACAATGTGCAGAGGTGTTCTGCCTGTCCTGCGGAGTGTCAGTGTCATGGTAGGGATGTCATGGCTGCGGAGTGTCATGGGCTGTGAACAGAGAAATACTGAAAAAACAGGAGTTAAATCTGAGGTGGGAATTGCCAAAGCCACAACTGAAGCATTCCTTTCGGAGGCTCTGTAGGAGCTCGAGGGTTGGGACAGGGTGGCTCAAAGCCGTTCACAGATGAGAACAGAACTGAAGGCAGCAGGTCAAGCGTGCACGGAGCACCCGGCAGAGCCCAGGCACGAGCTGCAGGCAGGGCAGAAAGTTGGGGTTTCAGCCCGGGGTTTCCTCTCCGGAGCTGCTCCTCACATTTCTGAGCACGGCCTCTCTAAGCCGCACCAAATCGGATAAGAATCATTTCAATTATCTCGTTAAGTGTCTAAACTTCCCACAGCAGCTCCCGCAACCCCCAGCGCTGTCTCGTGACTCTGGAACCCCTGGAGCCGGAGTTAAATCAGGGTTTGCCAGGCCATCTGTCAGCTTGTTTGAGCCGAGCGCAGCCGCGTGCCACGCACGGAGGAGCCAGGGGAAGATTTTTACATTTTCTGCCTCGACAAGTTGATTTTGTAAAACTGGGGTTTTTGTTTCTGGTGGGGGCTGGGAGAGGTTTTGCTGGGGATGCTCTTGCCTTCCTAAGGTATCAGTTCTGGAGGTCTGTGGTTCTTCTCCTCTGGTGCCTTTCCTTCATGTGGACGGTTGGTGTTGATTCCACATTTGGTACATGTACAGCAGCAGACACTTAAAAGCTGGGAATAAAAGCAGCTTGTGGTAATTATCACAAAATTAAAGATAATCTCCTGCTCTGGAATTGTGACAAAGTGCAGAAACGAGATTAGTGCAGTGGGAGAGCAGTGGCAGCAGTGGCAGGAGAGCACATTCTCCTGGCCTGGGCCTCTCAGCCACAGTGTGTTCCCAGCAGTTTCCAGTGTTCAATCTGAAGCCGCATTTCCCCTTTTGGATTCCCCAGTGGTCTGGAGATGCTGCTCCTGCTCATGTCCTGGAAGTTCATTAGCTAAATGCTCACTTAGTGCGGTATTTCCTGCTCTCCAGGCCATTGCGAGGTCTTTTGTTCAATAAACACAAAATTGTGTTGGCTTAGGCCAAAGAACTGATTTTTCAGCACAGTTTGAGCGCACAGTGGTCCTGAGCTGGTGCAGTCCCAGAGAGCTGGAGGAGTGAGAGGGTTCATGTTGCTCATGGTGTGCCACCCACTCGTGTCAGGGACACCCCGTTGGCTGGGGGGACGCAGCCCAGGTGAGTGACGGGGGGAGCTGCTCTGTGCCCCTCGGGATCCTGCTCTGCTTGTTTCCCTCCTCCTGTCCGAGGTGGGATTTCAGACCTTTGCTGCAGTCCTGTGATTCTGTTCCTGATGCAGAACTTGGGCACTGGGGAGCAGAGTTTAAAACAGAATGAGAAGTGACTCTTTCTGGTTCTGCCCCCTTGGGCCACATTTTGGACAGGGGGTGCACTGTAGGCTGCTCCAAATGCCAAAGGCAAGATCCATTTTGCAGCAGTGTCTGCCCAGTGTGTGAAGATCGGGATGGTGAGACACCTGCAGCACTTCTGATCTGGAGCAGTTTCATCTCCCCTGTGACGCCCGAGGGGTTTTTGTTTATTTGCTTCCCAGTGTCTGAAATATTTCCCGAAATGTAACTGAGTCACACACTTTCCTGGTGGTGTTGTCATCTGCAGAACATCATGCTCCCATTATCGTGGAATCAGAGAATGGTTTGGATTGGCAGGGACCTTAAAGCTGTTCTCCTTCCACTCCCTGCCATGGGCAGGGACACCTTCCAGGTTGCTCCAAGCCCCATCCAACTTGGCCTTGGACACTTCCAGGGGTGGGGCAGCCGCAGCCTCTCTGGGCAACCTCTGCCAGGGCCTCACCACCCTCTCAGCAAGAATCTCTTTCCAATATTCCATTTAACGCTGCCCTCTGGGTGTGGGAAGCCATTCCCCCTTGTCCTGTCACTCCAGGCCCTCTCCAGCTCTCTTGAAGCCCCTTCAGGTACTGAAATTATGCCCAACTTCTTGCTTAGGCTCCTTCTGAAACAAGCCCTGAGGCAGCATCACTGCTTGTCTTTGAGGGGGTTGAACAGGTACCGCAGGTAAACCATTGTCAAAATGGGGGAGATGCTGAAGCAGCAGAAATTGGGCTGGATCCTTCGGGGCTTTTCCTGCTTTCCAGCCAGGAGGGCTGGAGGACATCCACTGCCCTGGAGAAGGACCACCCCCCAGTTTGAGTGTAGATATCCCTCTTGAGTAGAGGTCTCAAAGCTCCGCTCCATGGTCTCTTTTGAAATTAAGCCATTTCTGAAGGATTGTGTGTTGATAAGGATCTGTGCTGTAGGAACACACAGCAGGGAGTGGCAGACCTGGAAAGAGGTGCCTGTCACTTGGGTTTGTGTTCTGGTCTCTGCATGCAGAGGTGCCTGGGGAGCTGCTGGGGTGGTGTGGGGAGCTGCTCTTCAGCAGCTCTTGATGCTTCGTGATGGCTCTGCAGGGCCAGCTGGGCTGGAGCTCATGGTCCCACGTGGCTCTCGGCAGCCTGTGCTCGCTGCTGCCTGAAAGTGAGGACCTTCTTGCAAACCTGGGCTTGAGAAAAGAAACTCAGGCTAGGAAATGTGTTTCCAGCTCTGATTATATATCTAAGGGCTTGAGAAAAGAAACTCAGGCTAGGAAATGTGTTTCCAGCTCTGATTATGTATCTAAGAGCTTGAGGCAAAACCCTAATTTTCACTGTTGGCTGTAATGGAGCAGCGGTGGCTTCTCCTGGGGCAGCAGTAAAGATAAATGATGCGTTCACTTGTGTGATATATTTGGACATTGGTCTCTATAAATAGATTCAATTATCAATAGAGTTTGTCAAGTGCCTACTGAGGGTCTGGAAAGCAGCTTCAGGAGTGTTTCTCTGGGTTTCTGCATGGAACTGACTCTCCAGCGCAGCGTGGACCCATTGCTTCCTGGGGCAGCAGGGATTCGTGAGAACTCTCTGCTGAAGCCTCTAGGAAATGTTATCGCTAGGAAAATATGTGCAGTTTTGTTCTTCTGAATATGAAATTGTTTGGGTGACTCTTTTACCTTCGGATTCCTGCACCAGTGAAACTGAAAACAGAGCAAACGCAGCTACTCTAAAGGCTGTCTGGCTTGAAAAGACATTGGGCCATTTTCTTGGAGGTTTGGTCGTTGGGTTATTGTTTTTCTTTCTGATGTCCCTACTTTTTCTGATCCTCTTCCCTTCTCTCTGCAGGTCTGGCCCCAAAGAAGACAGCCATCACTGAGGTGAGCTGTGTTAAGCTAGGCTTGACAGTCCCATGTGGAGAAATGAGAACAGAGAGCTCTAGGAAACATTTCTACCTGCCTTTTTTTGTTTGTTGTTTGGGGTTTTTTTTCTTTTTAGCAAAACTGGATTTCAAAATACATATGAGATTACTGAAAATTTGATATCTGTTATTTGGGATAAATAAAAGCAGTGTCAGGTCTCCAGTGTCCCTGTGTTGGCATCATCATCACAGCCACAGAGGGGACATGGAAGGATTGTGCCCATCATGTGGCCAGTTTTAACTGTGTGATCCATCATGCCTGTATGTCAGTGGCTGAGAGCACCCAGGACCTGGAGGTGGTAACTGGAAAATCTGTGTGTTGGGCATCTCCAGGGCTCTGTGTTGGGTCTCACCCACTCCTGGGAGCGAGTCAGGGAGGCTGTGATTTGTTAAACCCTAAAACGGTGGAACATCTCCAGGAACTGCTCTTCTCTCAGATACTCCAGGTCACAGGTTATGAGTCACTGTTACCTTCTGGAGCAGAACTCCCCACAGTTGGCAGCAGGGAACCCAGTAGGAGGCTCTGTGCCTGAGAGCTGTTCCCTGAAGCCCACACTCTCAGTCTGGGGCATCACGTTCAAATGATTCTCATTTGATCACATTTTCTGACATGCCCCTTCCCGTTTCTAACCTGTGATAATGGGCATTTGTATACATGAATAGCTAAATCTTCCCATAAAAATGCCAGGAATGTGACACTTGATTTGTTTGTGCCTCCCCAGAAATATGTGTGGTAGGAAGCTCACCTTCTATGGAAGTTGGTTGCTTGGTTCAGTGCACAAATAGCCCCACTTTTTCTTTCCCTGTAAACAGCCACAGGCTGTTGTTTACAAGAGGCTGGAAGAGGCTTTTGTCACTGCAGTTCTAGGATGGCCATCCCTTCCCACTGCCTGTGTGTGTTCATCACGCTGGGAGGATGACGATGAGCCACTGGTGAGGCAGGATGGCACAGCTGCAGTCTGTGTGGAGTAGGATCCAGCACGCTGGGTAGAGGCTGGAAGGAGAGGATAAGCTGTGCTGCTGATCACAGCTGCTGGGAGATGGAGTGCTCAGGAGCAAGGCTGGCTGTGCTAATAAAACAGGGTAGGAAATGGGATTTTTGAAGGAGAACTTAGTCTGCCTCTTAGTATGAGAAGTACAAGTAGTTTGATCAGAAATAGCTACAGGCTCTTGATTAAAAGCTAAAGCACAAAGAACTTCTTAGTCTGAGCAAAATTATCTGTTATGTGCTGGAGCCATCAATTCAGAGCTGGGTCTGTGCAGCACTCAAGAGGGACAGAGATAGAACAGTGTCACTTAGGAATTGACCTTGGATCTCTCTGCATTCTGCTCAAAGGAACATCCAAAGCTGTTCTGCAGTATAGCAAACCCCAAAATGGTGCTGGTGACTTACCAGCAGTTTTAATTGTCTGCTGGGCTCTGCTATCCACTGGGATAGACTGGCAGAGAGCTTTGGAGTGGGTGAAATGTTGGCTGGTGGTGTAGAGTCCCTACACCCAGGGCTGCAAAAGGAACTACACAGGACTTCCCAAAACGTGATTACATTGGGTCGCTAAAGGGAACACACACGATCTCCTCCCTCCCGGGTCGGCAAAGAAAGGCCTGGGCAGATTCAGAGATAGGAGAGGAGAAGGGGACAGGAGCAGGTTTGTTGTCACCCTGAAGTGCTGGCAGTCTATAGCATTTCTGTAAACTCTGCAAAACTTGTGGAAGAGCCGTTCCTGGAGCTCATCCCATGTGGGCTCAGCCTTGGAATCATAAACAGATGAGATCTTGCTGAATGGATTATCTCAGTGGGAGCAGGGCTGGGCTGGGCTGGGCTGTCCCTGCCAGCTGCCTCTGATCTCTCCAGCAGAGCCCGAGGCATTGGTGTGACACCTGAGGGTGTGGGGTTTTTAAGAATAAACTTCTCAGTCTGTTTGATTTAATACATCACTATTTTAAATCAATGGGAAACTGCAGTCAAGCGCATGGGGAATCTTGGCAGCTGGATCTTTTCCAAGCTTGGCATCTTTGTTGGGGGCTCTGCCCAGTGGGCAGTGGGGGTGACAGGGGGTGTGTTGCTATTCCAGTTCCTGAGGGGTGGAAGGATAATTTCTTGTGTGAAGTTTGCAAATGCCAGTTACACCTGTTGGTATTCTGCACTGGAGTGATCCCTGTGTCTGGTACAGCCGTGGGAGTGTGTCTCTGGGTGTGCTTGGTGGCCAGCTCTACCCTGATCCTTACCCAAGTGCTCTCATTGCAGGGACCAGGACAGCCTGGCCAAGGAAAGAAGATTGGCCATCGAAGCGTGGATGCTTCTGGGGAGACCACCTACAAAAAGGTTTGGGTTTGGGGACTGAGGGTGGCAGCCAACTGTGGGTGACAGACGGAGAGGAGAAGTTGGGGCCCAGTAGTTACCAATCTGATTGAGACTTTATGCAGCACCCCTGGACAGCACAGTCATGCAAACAGCAAATTTGGAGCCCTAATCCATCTCTTCAGCAGCTGGATGAACTTGGTTAGCAGGGTGTAGTGCCACAGACAACCCCACAGAAGTCACAGACATGGCTGTGTTGTAATACAGGGGATGTCATTGCCATAATCTCCTGTGAAATGCTCACTGACTGCTCTTTTCCTTCTGCCAGACCACATCATCCACTCTGAAGGGGGCCATCCAGCTGGGGATTGGATATACTGTGGGCAACCTGAGCTCCAAGCCAGAGCGCGATGTCCTGATGCAGGACTTCTATGTGGTGGAGAGCATTTTTTTCCCGAGGTAAAGGAGAAGGGAAAAAGAACAAATGGATGAATTATTTCTTTTTCTCTCACTGATTTTTCAAGAGAGCTTCCATCTGTCTTGAGATCAGAGTTGGATGCTCTGAATGTTTTAAATCTACACCATGACATACAAACAGAACAGTGGGAAGTGTTGGATTTTGCAATACAGTGGCTTGCAGGGAAGTACAGCGAAGCAGTACTGCGTGCTGAGTTTGTTACCCTTCCTACGTGCTTGTCTTTGTACCTGCCCATCTAGAATTTCCTCCATATAATGTTTGAGATGGAAAAAACCCCTTCTGGGAGCTCTTGAACTATGAATAAACAAAGCTCATAAATGCTATATTCTCTATGTAAATATATTCTCCTTGGCAAGTGGTTGTTCCTTCACTCTCTGGAAATAGACTTTGGCAGATAATATAAAACCTGTTTTCCTGTTGTCCTGCCACATAAGAAAGGTTGTTGTTGTACCAAAGATGTCTTTTTGCAAGGCTCAGTTCATCTCAGATACACAATAGTCTTGGTGTGACTGCATGTGTGTGGCGGATGGTAACGGGCCCTGTGTGTGTTCTGTGCAGCGAAGGCAGTAACCTCACCCCAGCTCACCACTACGCCGACTTCAGGTTCAAGACCTACGCTCCAGTGGCTTTCCGGTACTTCCGAGAGCTCTTCGGGATTCGTCCAGATGATTATTTGGTATGCATATATTTTTTGATTTCTCTGTCTTTCCTCCTTTATCTGCCTTTGCTATGAGGGTGATGAGGCCCTGGCACAGGTTGTCCAGAGCAGCTGTGGCTGCCCAATCCCTGGAAGTGTCCAAGGCCAGGTTAGATGGGCTTGGAGCAACCTGGGCTGGTGGAAGGTGTCCCTGTCTATGGCAGAGGGTGGAATGAGATGAGCTTTAAGGTCCTTCCCAACTCATTGCATGACTCTCATTCTGGGTTTGCTGCACTGCAGGGAAGCAGTGACCTGCACGTAGTGTGAGCTGTGTAAGCCCTGCCATGGGCTTCCCTCTCTGGTCCTTATGGTAACAATAACTTACTGTGTTTACAAGCCAAAGGAGTTGTGTTCTGGGTGCGACCCTGTAATGTCCCCTGGGGCTCTGAGGACAAAGATGGGAATTTTTCCTTGTGTACTCACTTGAGAGCTATGTGAATGTAGTTATTTTAATCATCTTACAAAGACGGAATAAAACACAGCTTGTTCTTGTGCTCTGAAAGCTCTTCAGATTCAAATACCTTGGAGTACAAGCTGTTGGGGCTTGGAGTGCACTGGGATTGAATGTGGGTCCTTGCCTACATGTGACGTCCTGTTCTGTGTGAACCGGGGAAGGAAACACATCCATGAGTGCATATCCTCCCCTTTTGGAACAGCCCTTCTTGTCTGACTTCACCTGTAGACAGGAGTGGTCATAGCTGAACACCTGCCAGTGAAACAAACCTGTGCCAGTGCCTGGTGTGAGGGTAATGGTGATCCCTACCTTTGCCAGCCAAGTGCAGAACTTGGGAGGGCAAGGAGCCTGCCTTGCCTCGGTTGCAAAGGTTATGGCTCTGATCTGTTGTTTCTGCTTCCCCTGATTGTCTCTTGCCTGCCACAGCAGCAAATGCCTTTGATTATGCATGAGATGATTAACTTGATCAAGTCTTAGATCATTAGTCTGTGCAGGGCTGAAAGCTGTTTTCAGTACAAAATGATGAACATTTAATTTATTGCTCTGATCAGCTCCTTTCCATCCCCCACCTGCCTCTCCCCACGTCACCTCTCTCTGGGCAGCTCTGTGATCCTGCCCTGAACCCACCTGACCCCCACAGGTACCTGGGTGAGCACTGAGCTGCAAAGTCCATCTTGCTTGTGCTTTCTCCTTTTTTTTTTTCCCCTGCTCCTGGGCATGTCCTCATTTGAGGAGCTACTGTTTGCACCCTGATGGCTGGAAGTGTCCTCCCAGCTCAGCTCCCGATGCAGAACCCTTTGCTGAGCTTGCACAGAGCTGATCCCTTTTGGCTGCGCACCTGGTTTAAGACTTTTCACGTGTTTCCAGCACATGAGGGGGTGAGGTGTGGCTGCAAAAATCCTCTGAAACAGGGGAGCACAAGGCCAGGGGAGGCTGCTGAGAACAGCCTGTGCGTTGTGTTCCCTCCAGCACAGTGCTTCCTTGAGCAGATTGTCTTGTCTCCTAAAATCCCATGTCCGTCTGCGCGTGCAGGGACGTGCTGAAAGAGCCTAAATGGGATACGTGCGTGCAGGCACAATGGGAGCAGATAAGATGTCATTATGAAGGCTGGATGTTCCTGAAAGCACATGATTAGCTGGATTCTGAGCAGTTGGGATGCTCTGAACTGTAACCTTGGTCTCTAATTGTAAATTGTCCATCAGCTTGGCTGCTCAGACCTAACCTGTAATGAAAATAGTTCTCACTTGAGCTTTGCTACCCCTTGATCTCCCAGGGAGACAACATGCTGGGGAAGGCCCTTGAGGGTGTAGAACTCAATCTGCAGTAAGTGGGGGATAAAACATCACCTATTTTTCTTTACCTCCCCAGTATTCATTATGTAACGAGCCTCTGATCGAGCTGTCCAACCCTGGGGCCAGTGGCTCTCTCTTCTACGTCACCAGCGATGATGAATTCATCATAAAAACTGTGATGCACAAGGAAGCTGAATTCCTACAGAAGCTCCTTCCTGGCTACTACATGGTATGTATCACCCAGCACCTTGGATCCAGCTCGGGTTTGTCCAGAGCATCTCATGGATCATGTCCTCCACGTGGGTGTCTTGTGGCCTGTCCACATGCCAGGGACAGCGTTCACAGCATGTCACAGAGCCAGTCCCAGAAACACAAATACTGCTGATTATTTGCAAACTCTGTGGGTAAATGTGAGGCAGATAATTGTGCCAGGGCTTGGAGGCATGTTCTGGCCTCGAAATGGCTTCCCAGATGTGTGTTTCTGGGTGTCCTTTTCCCAGCACTAGTTTGTACCTCTTCATTTGGCACCGTGTGTCTGTCCCAGCCTGGATTTGGGGATGACTGTTGATAGCAATCACAGAACTGATAAGGCTGGAAAAGATCTTTAAGACCATCAAGTCCAACTGTCAAGGCAGCAGCACCACCATGCTCACCACTAAACCATGTCCCCAAGTGCCACATGCATACATAATTTGACCACTTCCAGGGATGGTGACTCCACCACTGCCCTGGCCAGCCTGTGCCAGGGCTTGACAACCCTTTCCATGATGAGATTTTCCCTAATATCCAACCTAAATCTGCCCTGACACAGCTTGAGGCTGTTTCTTCTGGTCCTGTACCTTGTTCCCTGGGAGCAGAGACTGACCCCCCCCGACTACCCCCTCCTGTCAGGGAGTTTAGAGAGTGAGAAGATCCCCCTTGAGCCTCTTTTTCTTCAGACAATAACACAACCACCTTGGTTTTGTGAGGAAACCACTGCTGTCCCTGGATCTCCCCTGTTCCTTCTGTTTGATGGTCACTCTGAAGGCAGCTACTGGTTGTCCTGGCTCCCATGGGCTGCTGTTCCAAGCTGAAGGCTCCCATAGTACCAGCCAGCTTTGAACATCAGTCCTGCAGGAGCTGCTGCCTAAATCTCAAGGCTGGCAAAGCAGGATATTGAGACCCAGAGACATGCAGTAGGTGACAGTAAATTGGACCCAAATGTGCTGCTTTGGTGTAGAAATCAGGAGCTGTGCCCTGTACAGCTGTGCTAGAGGCTCCAGCTTTATGGATGAGGGCTCTGAAATTCAGATGGAACTACCAAAGGATTTGTTTGTTGTGGAGATGTTGAGGAGAAGGTGATGGGAAGGAATTCTGTTGCCCCATCTATGTGCCTGGTGCAGTGGGTTCATGTGATCCTACACTGGTTTTGTGAAAATCCTTTCGTCACTCAATATTTACTGGGTAAAATTCACCCAAGGGAGGCAGGTTGTGGGGTGTCTGTGTGTGACAGCCAGGCCAGGAAGAAATTCTTCCTTGTGAGGGTGGGGAGGCCCTTTCACAGGTTGGGCAGAGCAGCTGTGGCTGCCCCATCCCTGGAAGTGTCCAAGGCAAGGTTGGACGGGGTTTGGAGCAACCTGGGCTAGTGGAAGGTGTCCCTGCCCATGGCAGGGGGTGGCACTGAATGGGCTTTAAGGTCCCTCCCAATCCAAACCAGTCTGGGGTTCTGTGAATCAAACACTGGCTTTTGCAGGTGACACTCATGTTCCTGGACAGAATGACCTTTCTTGGAAAGCGTTACCTGTTGCCTGGTGTGTGTTGAAAATCAGATGTGGGGTTTTGATTGGCAGTGGAGTTGCACTGTTAATTCTCCAGTTGCCCTGGCAGGCAGTCAGTGAATTAAACTGAACTTACCTGTCTGATGCAGAGTTCTGAGCTACCTGTTGCAAAATTCCACTGTCTGTGAGTTCTCTGGTGCTGTCCTTGATCGCTACTGTTCCTGGGAAACCACCCATGTCAAAGGAGTCAGGGAAGGGAAGCAGAGTGGTTTCATCATGAATTACTTTCAAGCTGTTTGCATTTGGTTTACCTGTTCTGTTGCCTTTGGCTCTCAGAGAGGGCTCACTGGTGTGCCCATATAGGTGAGATGAGTAGGGAATGGAATTTTAATACAGTCACGCTTCTGCCATCTGTCAGAACCTGTCAGGTCTGTCCTTCCTACCATAGTGTGCAGAGATGTTCTGTTTCCTTCACAAATATGCCCAAAGCTGAACAAGCAAATCCTGCCTGTCGTGTCATTCTTAATCATACAGCTGCCTAAAAAAAGATGATAGCAGAGCAGGATATCCGTGCTCTCTGGCTGACTGCTTTATAAAGCAACTCTGCAACAGGAGGAGAACATTTATGTTGTTTTGTTTAAAAAAATATCCCTGTCCCTGGTTTATTCTGGGCCAGAGAATGGCTTTTGATTCTGACACTCGTGAAGAGATCAAGAGTGATGTTATTTTTAAACTTGAAGTTCCAACTTATTGTGTTTATTTCTCTCCCTGTTTGGTTTCCCTTTTTTAGCTGGTGTTCTTGGGGAAAGCAGGGAATTTCCGGACTTGGTGATTTGCCCAGAGAGTGCTGAACATCTCAGTCCCTGTATTTTCAGGTCCTAAAGCAACTGAAATGCAGCAGTTCCTGAGATTTGTACACTGAGCTCCTGTAAAGTTCAGAAAATCTCTATGCAAAGAGCCCCAAGTCTGACCCTTGCAAGACCTGTTGACATGCTTTGTGGTGAACAGAACGGGAATCTTCTGCCCCGATGACCTTTCTCTGTGCTTTTTTCCCACCCCTGCTGCAGAATCTGAACCAGAACCCCCGGACTCTGCTGCCCAAGTTTTATGGACTGTACTGTGTTCAGTCTGGGGGCAAAAACATCCGCGTGGTTGTGATGAACAACATCCTGCCTCGAGTGGTGAAAATGCACCTCAAATTCGACCTCAAAGGCTCAACCTACAAACGCCGGGCATCCAAGAAGGAGAAAGAAAAGTCCAGCCCTACATACAAGGATCTGGACTTCATCCAAGACATGCCTGAGGGCCTGATGTTGGATGCAGACACCTTCAGTGCTTTGGTGAAGACCTTGCAGCGAGACTGTCTGGTAAGGAAGGGGCAGCTTGGGGAGCAGGGTAAGGGAGCTCTGTGGCTCTCAAGCATGTGGAAGATTGAGAACCTTGCTAATCTGCTAACCCCAGAGCAGGATCAATCCCTTCTCCTGCCCTTTTCCCTGAAAGCCAAGCAGTGGAGTTGGATGTCATGGTAGCCCCTGTGGACCGAGGCTGTGTCCCTTTGCCTGGTGCATCACACTTTGGCAGCCTGCTCCACTTGTAGCTGCTCTGCTGGAACTAAATACATTTTCCCGATCAGTGTACAGCAGATACAAGTGTTGTTTGTGAGTCTTCAGCCCTTTGGGGCAATTGTGGGATGGCCACACTGTGCAATCAAACCCAGAGGTGACTGTTCTCAGGCACTGGCAAAGGAGTTGTTAGTGGGAATGTGGACGGGCTGTTCCGTGCTTTGGGATCTGTGCTGTATTTGAGCTGCTGGCTTGATATATTTTATCCTTTGTTCTTAAACTCAATACTGCACCTGTAGGTATTGGAAAGCTTTAAAATCATGGACTACAGTCTGCTGCTTGGGGTTCATAACATAGACCAGCAAGAGCGGGAACAGCTGTCGGAGGGAGCCCACAGCACGTCGGACGAGAAGCGGCCCGTGGGGCAGAAGGCCCTGTACTCCACAGCCATGGAGTCCATCCAGGGAGGGGCTGCCCGTGGCGAGGCCATAGACACCGATGACACGTAGGTGCAACCTGGGCTCGCTCCTGCTGCTGTGAGGGGAGGAGGTGGAGGCTGGAGTGGGAGATCCCTCATGAGGCCCACGGGAACTGTTTGAGGGAGCAGCTCTCCTGAGGTTATGGTGGTGTTGCCAATGGGAAAGGGGGAAGCTGTGCTGGGAAATAGCACTGCAAGGCTCTGGTCTCACAGTAGACTCTGCTTAGGCCAGGCTATAGGTTGTCAGCTTGTTTAACAGCCTCTGAACATCCATGCGTGCTTTGGGGAGGAGACACAAACTCAGTTCTAACAGCACCTAAATACTGGAGCAGAGGTAGGGATCAGCCTGTCCCTGGGAGCTTGGAGATTGTTCTCCTCCACTCACACCTTTGGAATCCCTGGCAGTTCCCTTGAGGCCATCCCCATGGGATCAGCAGAAGGCATGTAGCCAAGTGCTGGAGCCACTGCTGGAGCTGGGAGGTTGCCCCAAACCTGTCCTGTGCTGTGCCTGATCTGGGAGGGACTCTGTGCCTGTAGCCCTGGCTCTGTGGGCCAGGCTTGCTAAGGAATGGTGAAGTTTGCTGTTTGCTGCTGTCCAAAAGCAGCTGCTCTGGGTTTGATATTCCATCCTAGTGGAGCTAAGATAACACCTGGGTGTTTCCAGTCTTTCATCATTAATTGCAGTGTCCTGTCTGGTACCCATGTGCTTTGGTTGGGTGCTGATGCTGATGGTTGCTGCACCTTTGGCAGGATGATATTTGTGTGCATGGGACTGGAAATACCTTCATCCTTAAGGGTTTGCTGCCCTAATGGCAAACAGCTCTTGCTGACCTGGTAAATAACCCGATCCCCAGAATTAAGTAGAGCAGAAAAAGCTCCGTGGTGCTTTGTGGCCCAGGCAGAGCTGTGCCACATGACACGGGTCCTGTTGTGACAGTGGTGTCTGGCCAAGCAGGCAGTGACCTCAGGACACCTGGGGTCAGGCCGGGTCAGTCGGTGTCTCCCGTGGTTGTGCACAAAGTGACCCTGCAGGTTTTGGGTTGTCTGACGCCACACCAGAGCCCCTTGTTACAGGGCTGCTGTGACCCTTCCCCAGGGCTCAGGTGTTACAGGAGCTCAGGTTGAGGCTGCACCCACTGAGGTTCTGCTTTACCTGCAGGATGGGAGGAATCCCAGCAGTGAACGGCAAGGGAGAGCGTCTCCTGCTGCATGTAGGAATCATAGATATCCTGCAGTCATACAGGTGAGTAACCTGGCACTTGTCTGACCTTTCAGACTGGTAACATCTGTTTTAATACTGAACAAAAGCAGTGAAGTTTTCCTCTTATGGAGACTGTGAGGATGAGTAGACAGACTGCCCCAAGCTGGCTGTGGAATTCCATCCTGTCCTTAAAACCAGGGGGGGATACACAGCCATTTGTCTAGGATGATGAGTTGCTTGTAAAGAAATTTCCCATCTCAGTATGGAAAACATATCTCCAGGGGTGGAAGGCAATTGTCTGCACCTCTTTCAGCCCAGCTTCTCCTCCTCTGTGGTGTTCCCAGGCAGTCCTGGCCTGACTGTGGAGATGCTGGAAGAAAGCTCAGTCCTGGTGACAGGGGAGTCATTGGCAGCTCAGGGACATCCCCTGTTGGGGTATGAAGAGTGACTTAGTAGGGAGTACGTGCCTGAATCTGTCTCTTTTTGTCTCCACTTCTCCCCTGGAATTAGGTTCATCAAGAAACTAGAACACACCTGGAAGGCCCTTGTCCATGATGGGGTGAGTGCCTGTGCAGAGGCAGGAGCTGTCCAGGCCTCTGCAGGATTACCTGGTGCCATTACCTGGCTATTTATAGTGCCTGACCTGGCACAGCTGCAGCTGATGAAAGGAGCAGTTCTTGCCTCTCATGCCTGCACAGTGGGGTGGGGCCACTTATTCCCAGTCAGGTTTCCTTGTTCACTCCACCTCCTCACATGTCGAGCTGTCGTGCTCCCAGCTTTCCTCCCCTGCTCCCATCTGTCACTGTCCTCCTCCCCATGACACCAGGGGTGCACAGGTGTGTGTGTGTGTGTGTGTGTTCCTGGGGGTGTGGAGGAGCCCTCTGCTTTTCCTTTGGTGACAGGCTGTTTCCACTTCAACAAGGTCTCTGCCAGTAAATCCCTTTCCCTGTTTCCATGCTGCTTCTCTCCTGCAGCAGCCAGGTGTGTGTTTCTGAAAGAACAGCCTTGGGTGTGAAAACTGTTCTTCAGCACTGCATCTCCTCACTTCCCCAAATAACGTGGCAAAAGAAACGTGGAGATGCCAAGTCAAGTCAAACATGAGAAGCAGAGAGAGCTTCAGTTTTACCATTTTAAACAAAAATATTTGAAATGTATGGAGACCCTTGGCTGAATTTGCATGTCTGTCTTGCATGCAAAGGTATCCAGGTGTGCTCGGAATGGCAGCCAGCAAAGCCAGAATACCACATATGCAGTCAGGCCAATATTTTTTAAAAATCCAGAAAGTCTACAAAGGAATAAAATCACCAAAATCCATTATAAAATCACAGTAAGAATATAATCAAATGCAATCAGAGGCAACGCTTCAGGGTTATTTATAGCATTAATCAGAGTGTTTCAGTTAAGCCTTTCCATTTTAAGACTATCAGTGCTAGATGTTGGAATAAAAAAGACTGCGTTGGTTGTTACAGAAATTCTGCCTTAAGGGATCATTTTAAAATTAAACAATTGCTTCTTGCTGTTGTAGGACACGGTGTCAGTACACAGACCCAGCTTTTATGCAGAGAGGTTCTTCAAATTCATGACCAACACAGTGTTTCGAAAGAATTCCTGTAAGTACCAAGTTCGGGAGCTGCTGTGAGGCTTTACCTCAGCCTTGCTGCTGCAGCCCTTTTGGGGAGTCTGGGCTGGAGCCTGAGCAAGGTTTTCCACTGTGGTACAGCTGGGAGACCTTAGAGCCCCTTGCAGTGCCCAAAGGGGGCTGAGAAAAAGGGGGGAAAGGGACTTTTTATACAGGCAAGGGGGAATGGCTTCCCATTGACAGAGGGCAGGGTTAGGTGGGATATTGGGAGGAAATTCTTCCCTGTGAGGGTGGGGAGGCCCTGCCACAGGTTGCCCAGAGCAGCTGTGGCTGCCCCATCCCTGGAAGTGTCCAGGGCCAGGTTGGACGGGGCTTGGAGTAACCTGGGATAGTGGAAGATGTTCCTGCCCATAGCAGGGGGTTGGAATGAGATGGGCTTTAAAGTCCCTTCCAACCCAAACCGTTCCATAATTCTGTGATACAGAGCAAAGCTGGGAACTGGAGAACCCTCAGGGTGTCACAGCTTGCCTTGGTCTGCTTGGGTTCCCTCCCAGGACCTGTCCCTGCGCCTGACCCGAGCTCAGCAGAGTGTGTGTGTGTGTGTGTGTGTGTGTGTGTTGGCAGAGCCTCTTCCTTTGAAAGGAAAGGTGCCTTTGGTGTGACAGCAGCTGTTGGTGGTGATTTCATGTTCGCCCTCTCTCCTCTCCCCCAGCTCTGAAGTCCTCCCCCTCGAAGAAAGGGCGCAGTGCCTTGCTGGCAGTGAAGGCAGTGGGTCCCACCGCGGCATTCTCGGCCAGCCAGCTCCCCTCCGAGAAGGACGACACCCAGTACGACCTGCGCGCGGCCCGGAGCTACCCCACGCTGGATGATGAAGGTGATGGTCCCGCTCAGGACTCCTGGCTCTGTGGTCACCCTTTCTTTCCTAGCACTTCCTTAGGATCCTTCCCTGCTCTCAGCAAGTTCCCCACTGTGTGCCAACCCCAACCACAGGTCTTGCCTGATGGGTAGCTTTTCATTGCATGTCTTGCTGTGCTTTGCAGGTGCTAAACCTAACGAGGACAGGGAAGAAGGTAAGAGTATATTGTTTTGTCGCAGCACCAGCAGGTACTTGATGCGACACCTCTGCATCAAAGGAGACCAAATCCCTTCTTTGCAGCGTTGTGTGGGTCTGCAGTAAGAATGGTCGCTTGCATCACTGCTGCAAGGCAGCTGCTGCTGAGAGCACCACCAGCCATAGCCCAAAAGGCATCAGAAAGTTGCATTTTCCACCCTTAAAAAAAAAAGGCGGGAGGGAGATGACTGGGAACTGCAGGACTTCAGTGACAGTGTTTGGGCAGTTATAAGGGGCAAGATCTTGCCAGTGAAAAAGAGAGGAATGGCCTGATGCTGTGCTGCCTTTCCATCACTTCCATCTTGGCTGGATTTACAGCAGAGTGCTGGAAGACAGGTGTTGGATTGCTCCTTATGCAAGGCACTGATCACTCAATTCATCTCTTAATTCACTTGGATATTTATCCCTGGTGATCAAGCCTTTAATCCAGCCTTGGTCACCAGTGAGATGTCTTCATTGGCACTGATTCCTGCCTGTCATGCTGAAAGTGGTGCTCTCCAGAGGATGCCTTGGCAGAGGCTACTGAGTTCATGGACTAGTTAAACTCCCTGCCTGTCTGTGGTTTGAGTTCCCAGTCCCAGTGTGGGTGTGCAGGTTGATAGTGGAACAGCCTCACACAGGGCTGGTGTAGGTGAGGTGTTGGTGTCTGACCTATTCATCTCTTCTTCCTGCCTCTCTCCTTGCCCTCTCTGTGGGCCAGCAGGCAGGCCAGACCTGCTACCCTGCACTCCTCCTTCCTTTGAAGAAGCTACCACAGCCTCCATAGCCACGACACTGTCGTCAACGTCCCTCTCTGTTCCCGAGCGATCCCCTTCAGAGACCTCTGAGCAGCCCAGGTACAGGTGAGGACACTCATCCCCTGCTCCCCCTGGAGTCCAGTGGCTGCTCTTCCTCTCCGTGCTCTGGATCTCTGGCAGGCTGCCTTGTGCTCTGGAATGCTAATGACCAATTTTAATTAAATCTCTCTTGGGAGCAAGCAGACACAGCTTTGATGGGATTAATTATTGCTGCGAGAAGTGTCAGCTGTTAAGTAGAACATCTCCCTCATGGGGTGGGAAGGTAGATTTGGGGACAGTGCAGAATTTCTGGCTTAAATTGCCCCTCAAACTCTTCTCTTCTGGTTTCTTTCTGCAGGAGGCGCACACACTCCTCAGGGCAGGATGGCAGGTGAGAAAAGGGTCTCATCTCTTCTTATCTCATCTTTTCTCTGCTGCATAGAGACCTCACTTTTATCCCTGTGCAAAGATCTCTTGGAGGGCTGAGTGGGGATTTTGGCAGCTCCAGGATTTTGGCGTGGCCCTCTGCAGGATGCTGAGCTGCTTCTGCAGTCACGATTCCCATTTCTTACACAGAATTTTCCTCACAAGCAGAGTGCTTTGCAAATACCAGCATTGTTTGATTGGAAGGGGAACAACAGAGTTGTCCAGATTTACCCACCCACCCAGCACCAGAGTCAAGGAAGGTCATTTATGTCCCCTGTGAGTAAGCAAACCCCAACAGCTGGAACATCCCTCCTCTGAGCATCTGCCTGTGGCCTGGGTGAGGTGGGAGTGAATTTAGGAAAGGGTGTTGACTTTGTGAGGCACTGAGCACCCTCAGTCCCCACAGAAGTAGTTTCCAGTTTTTTCAGAAACTGTGAGGTTTGAGGTACTTTCAGGTATTATGAGGTTTTTTCCCTCCTGTGGTGGCTCAGAGCCAAGGGCAAGGGAGGACAGAAATCCTCTGCTGCAGAGGGATGTCTCATTTAGAGGCTCATATTGTGGAATTAATGTGCATGGGTTTACACCAGTGAAAATGACCCCATTACCCACGTCAGCAGGATCTGCACGAGGACCCTGCATGTTCTGCTGGCTCTGCCTCGGCTTTCCAGGACATTGTGTAGGTGTTGTAGGCTTTGAAATGACATCAGAGACTCAGTCCTGGGATGTGCTGTAGCCAGAGGAGCTGCCAGACAGGCTGATGTCCTCTCTCCCTGCAATCAGTGTTTGGTGTTTCAGAGGAAGGAAAGGATTTTGGAAGTCAAGGGTTTGTACATCTGCCCTTGCTCCTAGCTTTAGTGGTTTGCTGAGTTTAGACCATGTACATTGTGAAAAAATCCCTTTCTGTGATACTTCCTAATGAAAATACCTCTGGATGCTGCATGTCACTGAATCTTGGTAAATTCCTGTGCCTGGAGGGCAAGGACCTGTGAAACACCTCACCTCCTGCAGAGTCCATTGTTGGAAATTGCTGAAAATTGGAGACTTAAACCCAGGCCCCAGTGGTGGGACCCGTGTGGCAAATGCAGGGACTTCACCCAAAGTACTTGGGACTCCCTGGTACCTCATGGAGAGGAGGAACTGCTGCAGGGTGTGACTGCTCATCCAGAAATAGGGCAGGTGAATCAGAGTGACTGTTCGGGGAGCTCAGTGTCTTGGTCAGAGTAGACCCGTCTGTCACAGATTTCCAGAGCCATACCTACCCTTCCTAGCCATGGCCACATTTGCTGGTTTTGCCTAATTTCTCCCTTTCTGGTGCCACTGCCTTGTGTGCCCTTCCTGGGGAAGCAGGGACCTGTGTAGAGCACTCTGGGATTCCTTGGCGAGAGCCAGTGCAAGCACAAAGTTATTAAAGCAAGAATTTACATTCCTGAGCTGAGACAGGAAAACCTTAAGCAATCTGCTCAAGAATGTGTCACACCTCTGGTTATTCTGGTCTGCTGGGGAATTCACTCTGCGTTTGAAGTCCAGCCCGGTGAGGAAGAGAGGAGTGAGTTCCCTGGCTGAACAGAGGATTGACCACTGGCTCTGGCTCCAGCCTGACCCAGCCCAGAGCAGGGCGGTGCTGCCCGTGAACCCGGAGCTCAGCCCTTCCCCAGCACTGTGCCCTCAGCTTGGCAGGCTCCTGCTCCTCCTTCCCATGGGGACAATTGAACCAGCCCTGCTGGCACTGGCAATTACTTTAATAGCATGAGGTATTAAAGTGAATACTGTCAGAAACAGCTCCAGTGTGCACATAAATCTGATGTCGACCCTGGAGCAGCTTTGGTGCACTGGGAGTCTTGGAAGAGGTCGGAGGCTCTGGCCTTGTGCCGGGCTAACTCTGGACACAAGTTTTCCTGGAGGCCAGTTCTCTTTCCTCCCAAATGCTCCATCTTACACTGCCCATCTTTCCTGCAGCACTGCATTAACCCCTTCACTCTTGTCTTCTTTCCCGACCTTGTTAGTCCTGAGCACTGCATCTGCCAAGACTGACTTTTTCCTGGGAGTTTTGGTTATTCAAACCGTCAATCCTGGCAGGTCTGACTGCTCCCCTCTGAGCCGAAATCAGCTGCTTGGTCTGTGCCAGGAGCTCAGTGCCACGGTGGCAGTAGCAGCAGCAGCTGTGTGCTGGGGCAGAGCTGCACAAGGCACTGGGCTGGCTCAGGACTGATTCAGGCTGACCTAAAACTGAGGGCTGTGCATAACTCATGCCCAGCTGAGCCTTTGGGCCTCTCTCTTGCATTTCCAGGTCACACGAGGAGGTGCGGGTTGAGGAGGAGCAGCAGATCAGTGTCGAGCTGGAGCCCAAGTGTGATGTTGAGATCGTAGCTCCTGAAGAAGAAGAAAAAGAGTGAGTGTTTTGGAGCGTTGCGCAGCTCCGCAGAGCCCACACGGTGGGTTTTGGGCTGTGGCAGCTTGTGCTGGAGGCTTTGCTGAGCTCCAGCTTTCCTGGAGGGATGGGTCCTCCCCAGGACACCTTGGTGGGGCTGAGTGTGGTTACTTCTGACCTGACCTTTCTGGATGTGACAGTGTAGCATCTTCAGCACTTTAATAACTCAGTCTTCCTTGCTCCTGCTCTGGTTGGAGTGACTAGACTGTGGTTTCTTTCCCCCCTGCAGAGAGGCAGCTTCTTCAGCCTGTGCCATTGTCACATCCACAGCCACCATAGAGGTGGAGACGGCCAGCCAGGCCTCAGAACCAGCCAGCCAGGCCTCGGATGAAGATGATGTGCCAGTCACAGACATATACTTTGTAAGAGACCTAAGAGACCTTCTTCCCCTGACCCTTGGGGTGTGATGCTTGGACGAGGCTGCCAGTCTCTGTTCAGGGAAGTGGGTGCCCTGTGACATTTTGGTGTGGAGCACCTTGAGATCTCAGTGCTGGGTGGGTTTTTGAATGCAGGGAACTGGATTAACCCCTGGAGAACTCAAACCAGAGTCTAATGAGGCTCACACAAGTAGCTGTACTGCTCCACTTCCAAGCACAAGTGCTGAAGGGCTTATCTAGGCCAGCGCGTTCACTCCTGGGACAAGCCAAGGTGATGTGGGTGCAACGGAGGATTTTCCTTCCTCCGCCAGAGATCCTGGCTGCTTTCCTGGCACAAACATGGCCTAGACCCACGGGGAGGTGGTTGAGGGGTGACCTCGGGCTCCGGTGATCTCCGGCTTTTCCTTTCCCTGCAGGCTGCATTAGGTGGTGCAGTGGGAGTCTAGTGCTGAGCCAGGGAGTAAGTTGGTGGTTGGCAGAGAGTGCCGTGGAGCCTGGCACTGTCCCTCACTCAGCTCCCGCCATGGCTGAGCAACTTCTGCATACCAGAGAAGAGATTTATAGCAACATGTACCTGTCCCGTGAATTCCCAGAGCAGAGCTGAGCACCTGCCCTGTGCCTGGGCACTGGAGCCCTCATTAAAAGAGGTGCCCTGCTCCGACTCATTGCTGTTGGTTCTGTGGTGCTGGAGATGAGCTGAGCCCATGAGATGGGCTCCTTCAGGCTGAACTAAAAATGGCAACGTTGGCCTTTCCCTGGGCTCGTGTGACTCTGCTGCAGAGCTGCTCACTCATTGCCGAGTCACTCGGAGGCTCGTGGGAGCTGTGGAAGGGATCAGCTCTGTTTTACAGCTTGTTTGGGTTTTGATGCATGCTGTTCCAAGTGCAAACAGCTCCTCTAACACCGCTGCTCCCTTCTTGCCTGTGGATGGCAGCTGTGTGCAGGCAGATCCTGCCTGCTCCACTGGCACGTGTCTTCTAGCGAGGGTCAGCTCCTCTTCCTCCCTGCCCCTGGTTATATGAACTCGCCCCAACCTGAGGGGCACCTTTCTATCCGAGAGAAAACTCTCTGCAGTGAGTGCTCACAGAGAGTGTGACTGACTGCTCATCAGCATTTCATACTTCATCTGAGTCTGAGTTTTGCATTAAATGTGTGTCGTGTGCTGTGGAGTGTTTGTCACTGCTGAGATGAAGGGAAAAGCTGATTTGGGTTCCCATGGGTGCTCTCCTTGGAAAACCACTTGAGCTGGAGCTCAGGTGAGGCTGCACCAGAGTGCAGTGGGGTTGGACCACAGCTGCTCCTGCAGGGGTGCTCGGGGTGGTGGGTGAAGGGATGCTCTGTGCAGAGGAGGATTTGGCAAGTCCCAGGGGACTGTGATCTGGTCACTGGAAGTCTGCTTCTGAAAGGAGAGCACTTCATCCTCCTGTTCATCCCCAGGGAATAAAAGTGCAGAGTGTGGCAGGGCATGGGCACTGCTCTTCCCTGCACGGCTTTCTCACCTGCTGACCTGTTCAGGCCTGGAGTTGCCCAACCCCTTGTTTTTTGCTTTCTCTTTCATCCTCTCTTTCACATCATCCTTTTTTTCCTCTGTTTCCTTTCTCACCTCACTTGCCCTGGGGCCACCCAGTTCACAGATGGGAGGTACTGGATTTACTCTCCCCGCCAGCGCAGACTCCGAACTACCTCGCGTTCCTCTGGGATTGTAAGTGAACACGCTGGCACAGCACGTAGGGGAGCAGAGCTGCAGCTTTGAAACACTGGGGCCAGCACCCCATTTCCCTGGGCTGCTGGGGCTCTGGATTGGGTGGGCATTAGGAGCCAGCCCAGCAGAAATGGGGAAAGCATACTGATACCACACCAGTGGATCTGCCTGTAGGATCTTGGGAGTATCCTGAGCTCTGCTCTGCTTTTCTGCAGACTGGTGACACAGCTCCTGCCCTGGGATGGGCTGCAGTATCACCCAGCCCTTGGTCAAACGAGCAAGTAAGGGGGGTGAGGCTCTGGCAGAGGTTGCCCAGAGAGGTTGTAGACTCTCCATCCCTGGAAGCACTCAAGGCCAGGTTGGACGGGGCTTGGAGCAACCTGCGCTAGTGGAAGGTGTCCCTGCCCATGGCAGGGGGTGGAATGAGATGAGCTTTAAGGTCCCTTTCAACCCAAACTGGTCTCTGATTGTAAATACCAGACCTAGCCAGAGAGGCACCAGGGCCTTTGTAGGTGATGTCAGGCTCAGCTCCCTTGGCCCAGAAGAGGGTTTTAAAGAGACCATTAAGATGTTTCGAACCTGCTAAAAATCCAGTTGCAAATAGAACCGTTTTGGCCTGTGGAAAGCAGCTCATAAACTAAATGAAGCATGAGCTGCTGCTGGGTTAGGGCTGGTTTCTGCTCCAGCCCTTCTCAGCATCGTTAATATGCCCCCTCCTCACTGCAGGTATTCTGGGAGCAGGGAGGGCTTTCCTAAAGATGCAGGGAGGTAGTTGAGCCTTTAGGGACTGAATTCAGAGCTCAGTGCTTTGGGGTTTAGTATTTCCCTTCTCGGACTCTGGGAGAGCTGCTGTCCCCAGAGGGTGACAGCAGTGTCACCAGAGCCTTGGCACACACACGTGCTGCTGTGGCCTGGTGCTCCCACTGGGTGCCAGGCAGAGGAGCAGTGGAAGGGCTCCAGGCAGGGTGCATGGGGAAGCAGGGGCAGGAATGTGCTCCTGGCCGTGGCTGATGGCATGAGGAAGGTGCTGCACCTGTGTGAGCAAAGAAGCAACTCTTCCCACAGCTCCTCCTGCCCGTAGGCTGGGTCTGGCTGCCCTGGCACCAGGAGGGTTAATGCCAAGCACCGGATGCTCCTTTATCTTCAGCAGCTCCCTGCATGCATCTGAGCTCCTAAAAGGCTCCTAAAGAGACTGGCTGGAGCATGTGGTTCAGTCAGGATGGATGAAAAACAGGATGTGGGGCAGCCTTGATGTGGTGGGGAGCTTTCCTGTACCTCCGGTAGAGCCCAGTGAGAAGCTCCAGGCAGGGGTTTCTTGTCTCTCCTTGCTCCCAGCAGTCTCTGCTCACGGAGCTGCAGTTACTGGAGGGTTCAGCATGCGGAAACCAGTGCTTCAAAGCTTCCCTGGCTTCTTGTAGTTCCTTGTACATTGTAAACTGTCACACTTGCCCCCTGGGCTGGGAACCCCCCAGGCTTCTTCCAAGTATCCAGTCCTGTTTCTCTTCCTTTGCAAACACCAGGCTGGGTCAAAGGAGGCAGTTTCCTCTCTCTCAAAAGAAAAGAGCCAGTTTGCAATGGAAGTGGGGCCCTCCTGGAAGCAGACACCAGCCCTTGGATCTGTGCTGTGTCAGCAGCAGAGTGTGTCTTGTCACACCAATGCCCAGTGCTGTGATAACCATCCCTCAGTGCACACCCCCTTCCCCTCATTCTTTCCAGGATCCAATTGTGTTTTGCCTTCTGTGTTGTACTTGTTCCCATCACCCCACTGTCTCCAAGATCTCAGTGATAATTTTCCTTTCTGTGGCCACCATCCGCCATGGTCTCACCCCTGCTCCAATGCCTTCTCCAGAGAAGGAGGAAGGCACAGCAAACAAATCCTGTTCCCCTGTAAAAGCCTTCCTGGACACCAGTTTGTAGCATGCACAGGGCTCTGAAAATGGGAGGGTGAGAGCTGGAAGGAGGGAGCAGGAACCCAGAACTCTGTCACTCCCTTAGGTAAGTCACTTCCTGAGTCTCTCATTTTCTCTGGAGCTGTGGTGATGCCAGGCAGGGAGCTGAGGTTTCCCTGGCATCTCAAAAGCTCTAAAAGTCTGTTCCTGCAAGAAGGGAGATTGTGTCACCCCCACTGCAGTGCAGGGTCCCATATCCCAGCTGGAAGGCAGCAGGATGTGCTGAGGATGAGGAAGGCTCCTCTGCTGAGAGCTGGCTCTGAGTTCAGTGCTCTCCCTCCAGGTGGACAGCTGTTCTTACTGTATTGTTTCCTACTCTTTTTATTTTCTCCTTTTATTTTTTCCTCTTCTCTCCCTTGCTCCCTGCTCTGCTGCTGCTCTCCCTGCATTCTCCCCGCCGTCTCTGGCCACTCTGGCAGCCGACAGACGAGAGGAGTTGGGTTTACTCCCCGCTCCACTATAGCGCTCAGCTCCACTCTGTCTCCGATGAGGAGAGCGATACAGTAAGTGTCCAACAACCCTGTGCCGGTGCCCAGTGGGTCGAGGTCGGAGCTTGTGCTCCCTCTGCAAGGTCAGCTTGGGCTCTGGCAGCGTGGGGTTCCTGCATGGCTGCAGCAGAGCCCAGCTGCCCCTTGGGCCAGCAGAGCCCCAGCCTGCTCAGCAAGGGCTGTGGCTTATTCACAGTTGTTTGGTGCAGGGAAAGCTCTGGGGAGATGAGGTTTTCCAATCATGTTGTCATTGGTGGAGGATGTGGAAGAGCCTCTCTCCTTGTGCTGGTTGTGCTGGGGAGCTGGTGGGGCACCTGACTGACAGGGGGAGGTTAACTCTCTTGCCCTTCATGACAAGAAAGACATTGAGGGGCTGGAGCGTGTCAAAAGAAAGGAACAGAACTGGGGAAGGGTCTGGAGTACAAGTCTGATGAGGAGCAGCTGAGGAAGCTGTGAGGGGCCTCACCCTGCAGAAAAAGAGGCTCAGGAGGGACTTTCTTGTTCTCTACAACTCCCTGAAAGGAGGGTTGAACCAGGTGGGGGAACCAGCTCTGCTCCCAGGGAACAAGTGACAGGACCAGAAGAAACAGCCTCAAGCTGTGCCAGGGCAGGTTTAGGTTGTATATCAGGGAAAATTTCTTCATAGAAGGGGTTGTCAAACCCTGGCATAGGCTGGCCAGGGCAGTGGTGGAGTCACCATCCCTGGCAGCGTTCAAACAGTGTGTGGATGTGGCACCTGGGGACATGGTTTGATGCTGAACATTGTGGTGCTGGGTTGACAGCTGGACTTGATGATCTTGGAGGTCTTTTTCCACCCTAACTGTTCCATGGTTCCATGACTCTCTTCTCTCTGCCTCTTGCAGTAATCTCTATGCAGACACAGAAGTCCCAGAGAGCAGCAATTCCCTCTGCAGGTCGATGTGTTCCCTTTTCGTTGATGCAGCTGTTCCAGTGGGATGGGGAAGAGCTTGCTGGCACCAGTATTGCTGCACTGCAGGATCCCGGGCACTGCGTTTCAGGACGGAGCAAAACTATAACCATGTATTTCTACTTACCCCAGACGTGGGCAGCAAAGAAACCACCCGCTCACCCGCAGCTCCCGGCGGAGAATTCCAGCTGGGTGTAGAGAATCCTGGGTAGTAACACAGTGTTTTCCAGACGTGCACTACCGTAGCTACCTATCCATGTGTGATACTGTGAACCTTTTTAATTTTTTAATCATGTATTTATTTCTTTTATCTTTGCACAGAGACAGCACAAATGTGCTTTTTTAAACATTTAGTTTACTGCACTTTTTTTTTCTTTTTTTTTTTTCTTTTTGTCATGTATTTGTGCATCAGAAAGGAGCGTGAGACCTCACTGGAGAAGGGGTAGGAGCACGTTGCTGGGGAGGGCAGGGACCGGAGTGGCTTCATTTGAGGCAGCAGCGTGGTCTGACCAACTGAAGGAGTCAGGAGGTTTAAGGCTGTCCAGAATCTGCCACGGTTTTGCTGAGTGACCCAAGGCGAGTCACTTAAACCACTCTGTGCCTCGGTTTCCCCCGTGCTAATGGGTGTACGGTACCCACTTCGTTACAGCACGTAAACCCTGGGATGAAAGGTGCTATGAAAATGCAATGTATTAAAGGCCATGGAATAGAATTGCGCCCACATTACCGTAGTCCAAAGTAGCCATGCCAATCCACTCGGATCCAAACTCTCTAGTGACTCCTCCTGTCTGTGACACTGTGCGGGGGCAGCACGCGGTTCCTGTCGACAGTGAGTGGACTCCCTGGCTCTCCTCAGACGTTGTGATGGGCTCTGCCTTCACCCTGGGCTGCACTGCTCCGTCACCCCTCCCTCTGTGCTTGGAGTCCATGCTTCATCCGACCGGCTCCGCCTGCTCCAGACCCACAGGCACGGACAGATGGGAACTGGGCACCTCCTGGGCCCGGCCACGCTGAAGGGCGAGTTTCGTGCTCTGCCAGGCCCACGGGAGCTCGTCTGGACCCTGATCCTCCTGGAGCCACTCAGCCCTCCGCATGCTCACGGGTGCATCCCGGGGGTCACCCATCCCCTCTGAGCCCCACGGAGGTGCGTTCACATCCACAATCTGGAGGCAGAAACGGGAGCCTGGCCGTGCCATGGAATTGTGCCAGCACTGCTGCGCTCATGGACTCTGTTGGACAAAAAGCTGTGTGACTGGGGGGTTGCCTGGGGTCACGTCTGCTGGTGGAAATCACTGCTGCAGGTGTCTGAGAGGGTTTGCTTTGCGGGGGCTGCAGGCTGTATGTGAGAGGATTTGGTGTCACGGGGTGGTGTTCAGGCTCATCCATCAGCAGGACACACACCACAGTGTTGTCTGGAATCCAGCAATCCCATCCTCATCTCCCAGAGAGAAGACAGGAAGTACTTTAGGCCGGAGGGAGCCAGGTCCTGTTCATGTGCTTTATGAACCTCATTTGAGAAAGAGGGTCAAAATCTCTTTATTCCCATTACAATCTTCACTGTCCTTGGGATTCTTTGTAGAGGGGTGGGGAATTGGGACCCTGCTCTCAGCCCCTCAATTTGTGTTCACAGCAGCACTTGGGAGGGGTTAAGTTGGGTCCCAGAAGGTAGCTGGGATGGTGGGAAGCTCTTCCCTCTGCACTGTGCTGGACTTGATGAGGATCTTCAGGAACTGATGTTTTCTTGCCTGGAATACAGGACCTGGACCTCCCTCCCCTGCCTGCGGATGCGGAAGGCTGTGGGTTGTGCTTCTCGGGAGCACAGCCAGGGGATCGTGCAAGCTGCTGCTGTTCCATGTATCCATGTATTTACCAAATAGTCTATCAAAAGTCTCTCAAGAAACTCTCCCCTTTCAGTCACTGCCTGGCAGCTTGTCCTCTCTGCTGCAGCTCCTGCCCCATCCCACCTGCCTGTGCCAGCCCAGGGGGGTCTGCAGGCTTTGGGTGTCCCAGAAATTGGTGGAGGGGACATGGGAGCAGTGCAATACCTGCAGCCTCACCCGCCTTTGGGCTCAAGGCAAGAGGCTTCAAAAAGCTAAAAATTTAATCTTCTTTTCCTCCAGCAGCATCTGTAGAATGGCCAGAGGCAGCTGCTGCTGGTGGGTGCTGTGCTGGAGGAGGAGGCTCTGGGGCGATAATTGGGGTGGGCTCAGGATGTCTGACCCAGCCCCCATGCCCTGGGATCACCTCGGTCAGGGACTGGAGGGTTTGGTTTCATGAGGAGTTACCAGCCAGCTGAAATCAAGCATCTTGATGAAGATGGTTTGAGCATCATTGATGGAGGCTTTATTCCTTCCCTTCATTTTGGGGCTTCCTAAAGCTGCTTGATCTCTGTGCAGGAAGCGTCCCTGAGAATGAGCTTTGTGAGGTGGAGCTGCCCTTGGTCCCAAGAGGGGGTGAACCCAGAGCTTCTGCAGTACATTCATTCCAAGCATTGTCTTTCCTTTTTGAGACAATCCTTGCGCAATTCCACAATGCCAGACCCTTTGCATCGAGCAGGTCTGGACAGGGAGGGTTGGTCTTGTGAGAGGACAGGTAAAGGCTTAGAGCAGGTTTGTCAGTGTGACGGGACAGGGAGGAACCTTCCCTCAGAAAGATGCTGATCTGAAACACAAACTGCCCCTGACCAGGCTGGCACAGTCCCTGCTCTGTGGCACCTCCTGTCCCAGCAGCTCCGTGCTGGGGAACTGCTTGGCCTCTGCTTTCCATGGAGGCTGAAAGGAGCTTGTTTTTTAAAGCTTGGTCTCAGTCCCCTCTGCTCTGCACAGCAGCAGGAGCTGTGGGCCACTGTCAGTGCTGCCCGGGCAGGAACAGGTCTTGCCAACAGGGAAGAGCATCAGCCTTCTTTGGGGAAGAGAATTCCCACCCATCCCTGGCCTGAACGTCCCGCCAGCTGCACTGCAGCTCATCCTGGACTTCAGTTGCCTGTTCTCCGTCAGGGCTCTCTCTGGTGACCCAGCAGGTGCTGTCCCTGCTCACCATCATTAGAAGAGGCACCGGAGTCTTGTACTCCGAGATCTGAGCCCCTCAGAGCAGCCCCTTCCCACGCAGGGCTGTGGCCTCTGTGCCACCGCTGTCCTCCACGCCACTGTCCCAGCCCTGACCGCTGCCTGCTGCGGAGGCTGCACATGAGTTGTCCCTGCCAGAGAACCGGGGGCAGGGCAGGAGCAAATGGGCACCCGGGTCTCCGAGTTTGCTCTGGGGCAACGAAGGAGCTGGGACAGACCCTGCACACGCACAGGAGACGCAGCCTGGGCTGCCGCTGCCCCTCCTCGGCCGCCTGTGTGGAATTGCACCCCGGGGTGTTGTAGGGAGGGCAGAGCCGGGGCGGGCACGGGCGGTTCGGGGCTCCATCGCCAGGCACAGCCCCGCGGGCCCATCCCCGCTCCAGCCGCTGCTCCGGCGCCTCCCGAGGGGACAGGGACAAAGCCAGGGCTGGGCCGTCCCGAGCCGCGTCCGAGTCCTCCCTCTGTCCGTGTCCACACACGGTCCCGGTGACTGTCCCTGTCCCCACCCGTGGGATGTCCCTGTCCCCGCCTGTCCCACTGGATGTCCCGTGGGATGTCCCTGTCCCCACGCGTGTCCCACTGGATGTCCCTGTCCCCACGCGTGTCCGCGCTGCTCGTGCTGGCTGTGCCGGTGCGGGGGATGTTGTCCCGTCTCCGTTCCGGGAGCCTTTTTTCCTTCTCTCGGTTGTTCTGATGGTTTTCCGCTCCCCTCACTCCAGTTGTGCCCCGCAGCC
>VWZF01002061.1:263183-277468 GCA_013396755.1 Sclerurus mexicanus
GAGCAGGCGCTGAGCCTGCGGGAGCGGCTGCGCCTCCGGGAGGAGAAGAAGAAACAGGCGGCGCTGCTGAAGGCGCTGGAGACCCCCGAGGAGAAGCGGGCACGGAGGTTGGCCAAGAAGGAGGCCAAGGAGAGGAAGAAGCGGGAGAAGATGGGATGGGGGGAGGAGTATATGGGATACACCAACACAGACAACCCCTTCGGGGACAACAACCTGCTAGGCACCTTCATCTGGAGCAAGGTGAGTTCTGCCCTGTCCCTGCAGCCACAAGGATCAGGGCAGGTGGGGGGGGGCGGGCAGTGGGGACCTGTGCCTGAGGTGGGGGGAGGAGATGAGGCAGGGGCAGGAGAAGGAGCTGCTGGGCAGCGTTTACTGGGGCAGGCACGTGGAGATGGTAATAGGAATGGAGCACTTCTTTTATGAAGAATGACTGAGACTGAGTGTGTTCCACCTGGAGAGGAGAAGGCTCCAGGGAGACCTTAGAACCTTGTCCAGTGCCTAAAGGAACTCCAGGAGAGCTGGAGAGGGACTTTGGACAAGGGATGGAGGGACAGGACAAGAAGGAATAGCTTCCCACTGGCAGAAGGCAGAGTTAGATGGGATATTGGGAAGGAATTCTTTCCTGTGAGGGTGGGCAGGCCCTGACACAGGTTGCCCAGAGCAGCTGTGGCTGCCCAATCCCTGGAAGTGTCCAAGGCCAGGTTGGATGGGGCTTGGAGCAACCTGGGATAGGAGATGTCCCTGCCTATGACAGGGGGCTTAGAATAGATGAGCTTTGAGGTCCCTTCCAACCCAAACCATCCATGATTCTATGATACAGCTGTGCTGGCACTCACCTTGTTAGGCCACGTGGGCTCCCTGGGTTGAGCCTGGGTTTGCTGAAGGGCTTCAGGGGTAGGATTTGAGGGATTTGGGGACGTTCAACGGGATCAGAGCTCACGGGAGCAGCAGAAGCAGGTGAATGTTATGACATTTGCTGGCCAGTGTGGGGTTGTGGATGTCCTTGAGTTTCACAGCTTCCCTTGGTCACTCTGTTTCAGGCACTGGAAAAGAAAGGGATCAGTCACTTGGATGAGAAGGACCTGAAGGAGAGGAACAAGCGAATCCAGGAGGACAATCGTCTGGAGCTGCAGAAGGTGGGATAGGATGTCACTCCATCCCCTTATCTGACAGAGAGCCCTGGGGACAGCCCAGTTCTCCCTGTCACTCCCTGGGAACTCCCCTTGTTCCCTTCCCTAGGGCTGTCTGTAGGGTGTAGGACTGGGGGGGCCACAGTACCCTGGCTTCTGCTATTCCAGCCTGAGAAATCTCTTCCCTTGGGGCTGAGCCAAGCTCAGGAGATGCTGAGGAGGACAATGCCAGGTCTTGACACTGAGGCACTCTGTGCCCCCTCACAGGGCTGGCAGTGACCCCCAGGCAGGCTGGCTCTCTTGGAACTGAGGCAGCCCAGGGACAGGTCACGGCTGTGCCCAACCGCAGTGGCCTCACGGCCCCCTCACCCCGGGCAGGTGAAGCAGCTGCGCCTGGAGCGGGAGCGGGAAAAGGCCATGCGGGAGCAGGAGCTGGAGATGCTGCAGCGGGAGAAAGAGGCAGAGCACTTCAAAACCTGGGAGGAGCAGGAGGACAACTTCCACCTGCAGCAGGCTAAGCTGCGGTAGGTGTGCAGCCCCTCGGGGCTGGGCAGGGAGCAGAGGGTGGCACTGCTCGGGGTCTCTCACTGTCCTTCTGTCCCTGTCCCCACACCCAGGTCTAAGATCCGGATTCGGGATGGGAGGGCGAAACCCATTGACCTCCTGGCCAAATACATCAGTGCCGAGGACGACGACCTGGCCGTGGAGATGCACGAGCCCTACACCTTCCTGAACGGCCTGACTGTGTCTGACATGGAGGACCTGGTGGAGGACATTCAGGTGCTGCTGCTCTGCCAGGGCTGCCCCCCACTCTGCTTCCCTGCCTGCAGTGTGGAGCGGGTGCCTGATGTCCAGCTTGTGTCCTGCCTGCAGGTGTACATGGAGCTGGAGCAAGGGAAGAATGTCGACTTCTGGAGGGACATGACCATCATCACAGAGGATGAGATAGCCAAGCTCCGCAAACTGGAGGCCTCTGGGAAAGGGGGACCAGGTGAGCAGGGGGGCAGAGCCCAGTGTGGGTGTCAGGGGGAGTGTGAGAGGTGGGTAACATAATGTGTGGGGTATGCAGTGTGTGCTTGGGCTCAGAGGGGCTCTCTGGGACCTGCTGGATGGAGGCTGTGGGTCTGGCAGCTGTCCCTGGCTGAGATCCAGCATCCTGCTTCTCGGGAGGGCTGGGATGAAGACCACTGAGTGTCCAGAGACTGACCAGCTGCCCTCACTTGTCCAGGGGAACGCCGGGATGGTGTCAATGCCTCAGTGAGCTCAGACGTGCAGTCAGTGTTCAAGGGGAAGACATACAACCAGCTGCAGGCACTGTACCAGGGCATCGAGAGCAAGATCCGGGCAGGAGGGCCCAACCTGGACATTGGGTACTGGGAGAGTCTGCTGCAGCAGCTGAAGGCTTACATGGCTCGGGCCAGGTGAGGGCAGGGGCTGGGGGTGGCACAGACCCCACCATGGGGAGAGCTGGGGAGGCACAGACCCAGTTGTTGGTGTGGGTTTATACCTTTTCTGAGATGGCTGGTTCCCAAGAGGGGAGCAGAGCTGGACCCCCAGTCCCTTCACCAGTGATGATGTTTACAGTGAGGTCTCCAAGGGGGAACCAAACTGGGAGTTATTCAGCCCAAAACCATCCAGGCCCAGCAGATTTCTGCCTGCTGTGGTGGATGTCACAGCTCTGGGCAGTGGATGTGAATGGGTTCCTGTGGGGCACCTGACAGCTCCTCTCCTTTGGCAGGCTGCGGGAGCGGCACCAGGACGTGCTGCGACAGAAGCTCTACAAGCTGAAGCAGGAGCAGGGTGTGGAGAGCGAGCCGCTCTTCCCCATCATCAAGCGGGAGCCGGCCTCCCCCAGTGACAGGTGAGCAGCCCTTTCCCCAGAGCACAGCCCCTTCCCTGGAGCACAGCCCTCAGGGCCTCTCCCATGGGGCACCCTGCACAGAAAGGCAGCCTTGTGCTCCCACCCTGCCCCAGGCAGGGCTCAGGTGAGTGGAGAACGAGGGTACCATCCCCGTCCCAGTCCTCTCTTCTCCCTTCCATGCAGGCTGGATCCCGAGGAGAGCCTTGAGGCACAGCCAGGGCCGTCCTCGGAGCCGGAGGCGGAGCAGGACGCGGAGGCCAAGGGCGAGGCGGAGGGGGAGGCCGTGCTGATGGAGGAGGATCTGATCCAGCAGAGCCTGGACGATTACGACGCGGGCAAGTACAGCCCCCGGCTGCTGGGCCCCAACGAGCTGCCCTTCGACGCCCACGTGCTGGAGGCCGAGGAGGACACACACCGGCTGCTGCTGCTGCGCCAGCAGCTCCAGGTGACAGGTGAGCCCCAGGGCATCCTGCCTGGGCGTGCAGGGTTGGAGGGGACCCTGCCCTTGGGAAAGGGTGAGTAAGAGCTGGATCAGGAGCTGGCTCCCAGAGCTGGCATGGCAGAGGGATACCCCCAGGGTGCTGTGGGCTGGGCAGGAGCAGGGGAATGGGGCTCAGGCTGCTGGTGTTCCCTGTGGGGACCTGCCTCAGTGCCACCAGGGTGTTTGGTTGTGGACAGGTATGTGGGAGGAGTGTTTTGGATGAGTTTTCCAGCACAGCTCAGTCCAATACCCACTGCTAGTCCCCAGAGCAGCCTGTTCATCCCTATGTCCAGCAATGCATCCCCTGCCCAGCACCTGCTGCTCCTTCCCTCTGCGTGCTCTGTGTCCTGTGGCCCAGGCCTGGCTGGCACTGCGGGACCCGACGTCACCTCTTCTACTCTCTCCTCCCTCGCAGGTGATGCCTCCGAGAGCACCGACGACATCTTCTTCCGCAAGGCCAAGGAGGGCATGGGTGCAGATGAGGCGCAGTTCAGCGTGGAGATGCCTCTCACAGGCAAGGCCTACCTGTGGGCTGACAAGTACCGGCCGCGCAAGCCCCGCTTCTTCAACCGCGTCCACACGGGCTTCGAGTGGAACAAGTACAACCAGACCCACTACGACTTCGACAACCCGCCCCCCAAGATCGTGCAGGGCTACAAGTTCAACATCTTCTACCCCGACCTCATCGACAAGCGCTCAACGCCCGAGTACTTCCTGGAGGCCTGCCAGGACAACAAGGACTTTGCCATCCTGCGCTTCCATGCCGGGCCGCCCTACGAGGACATCGCCTTCAAGATCGTCAACCGGGAGTGGGAGTATTCCCACCGCCATGGCTTCCGCTGCCAGTTTGCCAACGGCATCTTCCAGCTCTGGTTCCACTTCAAGCGTTACCGTTACCGCCGATGAGGGGCTGCTTGGCAGCCCCTGGACTCCTGCCAGGGGTGGGCAGGATGTCTCATCCCCTGGCACAGACACTGTCCCTTGGACATCTCCAAGGCCTGGCCCAGCACAGGGCATATTCCTGGGGTTTTTCCTTGTCCTTGTCTTTATCCTGGAGGATAAAGACTCTGAGACTTTGGTATAAATAAAATAGGGGTTGTTTTAGCTGTGGGATCCTGGTCGTGGGCACCCCCACTGCTCCTGCATGGCTAGTACCACACCCAGTACTGGCACTGGGAGCTCCCCTGGGGGCTGAGCTGTGCTTGGGAGGCAAGGAGGTGTCCTCATCCCTGCCCCATCCCCACATGCTGTCAGCCCTGCGTGGTCCCCTTGCTCCCCCTCCCAGCCCCACACCTCCCCTGACCAGTGTCAGACCAGTCCAGCTGACACTCCTGCTGGAGCCATGGGGCCCTTGTCTTCACCAGCACAGTGCTGCCCCATGTCCTGCTCCACAGACCTCCCGGGCCGCTTCCCCCTCCCTGCTGGCCCCATTCCTGGCACGTCGTCCCCTGGGATTTGGCTTCCCCAGCCTGGGAGTGCTGCCACATCCCTCAGCCCTGGCTGTGGCATGGGAAGCTTCAGGGCTGCCGGCCTGTTTTCCAGCGGGGCGGAGGAGAGGGGTGCTGGCTGGGATATCTCCTTAAAGGGGAAAATCCGGATTCCGTGGCATGTAGTCCCTCCCACATCATGCCTGTGAGGCTCTCGCTGCCCTGGGCATGCCCCATGCCTGGCTGCGCTGAGCTGGGACTCGCTGGCATTGGTCCTTCCAGGTGCTGGCCATGGTGGTATATGAGTAATGCCGAGGAGCACTCCAGGCAGTGAACTGTCACAGCAAGGCCATTTCATCTCTACAACTCCATGGCGCAGGGACTTGGGGGGCTGCCCCAGCCCCCAGCACCAGGGAAGAGCCAACCCTGTTGTGTGTGGGCCTCCAGGCCGTGGTGACTGGCCCACAGCTCAGGAGGGTCACCCTGTCCTCTCAGCTCTGCTGGCAGGATCCAGCCTTGCAGACGCTGTGGGAGCTGGTGCTCAGGAGGCTCCCATGCCTTGCCCCAGCCACCCACATGTGTGAGGCTCAGCCTGGGGGTGGGGGGCACTCCAACTGCCTTGGCGCTGCATGTGGCCCCCTCTCCATCGTGTTGAATGTCCCTGGGCCAGCAGCCGCACCGGACGCATCCCCTGCCCTCTCCTTCCTGTGAGTTATTTCCAGCCCCTGCCTGTGCAGGGAAGTTTCAGGGCTTTGCACAGGAAGTGAGTGAAGGCCCAGCCAGGGATGGCTTTGGAGGAAATGGGGAAAAAACAAGCCAAACCCCAAAGTTGGTGGTTGGGTGCCCTCCCTGCTCAGCTGCCTGGCAGAGCCTCCTTGCCCAGAGCCCCTGTCCCTCCTGGACACACACACACAGGGGTGGGGGAACTTCCCCTAAAAACATCCCACTGTGTCCCCAGCCTGAAAATGGTCCATGTTCCCTTTCAGGTTCCACATTTCCCTGTGCCTCTGACTCCAGGCCCTGGATGGAGCCACTGACCAGGCACAGGACCCTGAGCCCCTGGAGCTGCTGCAGCCACCAGGCACACACTGGGGCTGGATCAGGGCCTGGGTCTGGCTGAAGCCTCTCTGACGGCTTTTCTCTGCCCTGTTTGCTCTCTGTCCTGTCCCCATCTTCCCTGTGTTTCGGAGGGAGCTGCCTCGTCGTTTGCCACGACACAGCCCTGGGCTGGGTTTGGGAGGCACAGCAGCTCGGGAGGGTCCCTGCCCGAGCGGTGGCACTTTGGTGGAGCCTCCCCGGTGCCTCAGTGAGCGCAGCTGCTCCCGGCACAGCCCGGGTACGGCAGCGGCTGCTGAGCCCTGCGGCTTCATTCCTGCCCCGGCACACGATCCCCACCGCGATTCAGCTCTGCGTGCTGGCCCTACCCTCTGCCCGGGCTTTTGCTGGGGCAGTCTTTGCCCCAGGCCAAGGCACGGCAGGATGATGGGGTCTGCACCCCGCAGTGCCGAGCAAGTGGCAGGAAAACCTTTTGCCGGGCCACCACGGCCCCGGCCTCGCTGGCCCTGCGGGGATGCTGCGTGCTCGGGATGTCGCCTCGTCCGCCGCGGGCTCAGGCGTCCCCAGCGCTCCGGAGCGGATGTGTCTGGGAAGGTGCCACCCCGGCTGGCCGCGGCTTTGGACAGCGCAGCGACACCCCGAGCCGGGGGCTGCCGGGCTGGGAAAAGCCCAGACCCGACCCGGGCAGGACCGGCCGGGGCTGCGGGGACAGCCGGGAACGCTGGAGGGGGGACCCCGGCCCTCCGCCGCCCCCTTCCCGGGACCCGGGGCCGCTGCGGGGCTCGGTGGGGACCCCCCCGCAGTNTGGGTCCCGCCGACAGCGAGGTACGGGCCGGGTCTGCGTGGGGAGAGGAGCGCTGGAGAGGGGCGAGGGATGCGGGACGAGGGGACCTGGGAAGGACAAAAGAGTCCAGAAGTCTGAGATGGAGGGGCATAGAGATCGGGATGGACGGACAGACCTCAGGGTGGGACGGACGAGCGGAGGGGCTGTGTCGGCAGTGCGCGGGCTCGCAGGGCTCCCGGGGCTCTCGGGGCTCTCGGGGCACTCGCGACCGGCTCAGCCGCCCGGTTCCCACACAAACCCGAGGGACGGGTGGGTTTCGGGGAAGGGGAAGCGGAGCCCCCACGGCGGGGCTCTATCCCCGGGGCCGGGGGTCCGCGGCCGGCACGTCCGGGGCTTCCCCTCGGCACCAGGATTTGCTCTGGGGGCTCCCCGGCCGGGATCGCTCCCCCCGCCGCCGCCGGCGGCTTGGCTGGAAAGAGTCGGGAAAGAGNGGGGCTGCCGGGCTGGGAAAAGCCCAGACCCGACCCGGGCAGGACCGGCCGGGGCTGCGGGGACAGCCGGGAACGCTGGAGGGGGGACCCCGGCCCTCCGCCGCCCCCTTCCCGGGACCCGGGGCCGCTGCGGGGCTCGGTGGGGACCCCCCCGCAGTCGGACCCCGCCGCTGGGGGGGCGGCACGGCCGGATCCCCCCGCACCCCGCCCGGACAGGGACCCGCTCGGGTAAACAAGTGAGTAACGGGGCGGGTCCGGCGCCGACACGGACCCAGCCGGGGCTGCCGCCGCCGCCCGGGGGTCTTTGGGCACCGCCACGGGGGGCTGCGCCGCGGCAGCAGCCGGAGCNGACCGGCTCAGCCGCCCGGTTCCCACACAAACCCGAGGGACGGGTGGGTTTCGGGGAAGGGGAAGCGGAGACCCCACGGCGGGGCTCTATCCCCGGGGCCGGGGGTCCGCGGCCGGCACGTCCGGGGCTTCCCCTCGGCACCAGGATTTGCTCTGGGGGCTCCCCGGCCGGGATCGCTCCCCCCGCCGCCGCCGGCGGCTTGGCTGGAAAGAGTCGGGAAAGAGTCAAGGAAAGACCGGGAAAGGGCCGGGAAAGGAAAAGGCTATTTCTGGCGGCCGGAGTGGGCAGCGCAGCGGCCTTGACGCCCTCGAGATGCCGCGATGCTGCGGGCGGGGGCAGCGGCGGGGGGGCCCTGGTGCCGGCCCCCACAGGGCTGCCGAGCCCCGGCTGCTGCACCCAGGGTGCTCCCCCGGCTCCGCAGCTCTGGAGGTTGGGATAGGGGTGGTGCCAGTTGTCTCCAAGCCAGCCCAAAGGTTGGGGACCTCTGCCCTGGGCCACAGCAGGGACAGGCGTGGACAACCACCATGCCTGGCAGGGACCATTCTGTGTGTTACAGCTTCCCAGGAATGTCCTCTGTCCTGAGTGTCCCGGGGATGTCCCTGCCCCAGGCCAGGCCAGGCCAGTTCCTCCAGCAGCGGGTCCCTGTGAAGGACCAACACTGAGGCCCTGCCAGGTCCCCATTCCCGTGATGTGGCCATTGCTTTTCTTGCCCCAGCTGACGATCTCGAGCTGATCTGCTGACCCCAGAGCCCCATCCTGGGGAGTGAGTGGCAGTGGGACCACATCCATCCCTGGCAGACCTGGGACCTCCTGCACCAGCGACATCAGGCTGTGGAGGCAGAAGGGATCCTGCAGGGAAAGTCCTTGCCCTGGAGAGGTCCAGAGCAGAGAGGAGGGACTGGTCACACGAAGGATAAATGCCAACGTCTTGCAGCATCTTCTGCTTGGCTGCCCTGAGGCCAAACACCATGTCCAGTAGCAGAGCCCAGCCGAGGGTGTACACGGGGTGTGTGGGGAGTCACTGTTGCCTGATTTGGGGGTCCCTTTGCAGGTGTCTGGTGCCCCACTGCCCAGCAAACCTCCCCTCTCCCCCCCTTGCCCTGGCCTGATCCTGCAAACCCCATGCCCAGTCCTGCCCGAGGAAGCCTGGGGAAGGAACAGGCTGGGGCAGGAGCTGATAAGGAGCAGCCTCCTGCTCCCCAACAGCCTCTTGCCTTTCCCTCCCGAACCTCGGATGTGGCCAGGGCAGGAAGCAGTGCCCAGCGGAGGCAGGGCAGCCACGGAGCATCTGCAGCAGAACATCAACCCGTGGGCTCAGGCGGTGCCAGGAACCCCATTAGTGCCCCCTCCCTTGCTCCTGACAGCGGTTTGCAGCCTCCAGCAGCACATTTCAGATACAGCTCCTCTCCGCCAGGATTTTACCCCAGCACCCTTTGCCAAACCCTTGGTCCTGTGGGATCTCCCTGGGAGGGTTTTGCCAGGTGCAGAACCCTAAACCCGAGCGCTGCCCATGATGGGGGGAGAGGGTGAGGGGGAACTCCCCCCACCCCCACCATGAGCTTCTTCCCGGAGGTGCCACTGGTTTCCTCCAGCACTGCGGGGTTCCCTCACTCCCAGCCCTGCGGCTGCTAAGTGGCCCCTCGTTAATATTTGATTCCCTCTAAGTGCTGTGCCCGGCTGAGGCAGCTCCAAGCAGGGAAGCCCTGGCTGCTCAGCCCCCAAGCCCACCCCAGGGCCCCCCGAGCCCTTGGGGTCCCTGGCCTGGCTGCATTGGGCGGTGGGCGAAGGTCTGGGTTGTGATTGCACCAGGACAAGCAGGGAAGGGAGGACAGGGAAGGGACGTGGGTGATGGTTGGTTGGAGGTTCCGAGCCTGGTGGCTCCTTGCCCAGCCATGGTGTCACCACAGAGAGACCTCCGTGCTGGACATTGTGGTGAGGGGTCAGACCCTGACACAGGGAGCCAGACCATCCCTCTCAGAGACTCTCAGTCTCTGAGGGCTCTCAGGAGCAGCAGGGCTGCATCGCCCTGCGGGCTCCTGACCCTCAGGGAGCACACTGGGGCTGGGGGGACATGCCTGGGGACAGCACCCCAAGAGCATCCCGAGAGTGCGGACAGGCACATCGAAAGGGGCAGCAGGAGCACGATGGCCATGCCAGGCAACCATGTAGCATCGCTGTGGGACAGGGGGGAATTTGTCACCTCCCAGAGGACATGGGAAAGGCTGGTGGCTCCTCAGGGACCTGGAATGTCCCGCCAAGGCCTGACCAGGAGTCTGGCAGGCCCTGACGCCTCTGGGGTCACTATGGACGTCCCTCGGGGACTAGCGAGAACAAACAGTCGCAAGTTTTCACTTGATTCATGGAAAAAGCCAAGCCCATCCTCACAGTGAATCACTGCCTGCTCCACCAGCCCCCCGTGCCGGGATGGGATGGGGATGGGCATGAGCCCCCACTGCCACCCCAGCCCCTTACCCGCTCCCCAGGTCTGCAGGACCCACAGCACAGCTGGTGACAGGGGCATGGGCAGGGCTGCTGCTGCACTGGGTGAGTGCCAGCCCCCTCAGCCCCACGTCCAGCCTGGATGAGGCCCCAGAGGAGGATTTTGCAATGCCTGGCCCCATCCCAGCCTGGGCTGTGGGATCGGCGCGTGCCTCGGGTGTGTGCAGTGGCTCCCAGCCCTGTGGCCACCCTTGCACCAGGGGCCAGACGGGGTGACGGGTGAGGAGAGTCCAGCTGCACGACATGGCACAGGGATCACCTGGGATATGGGCACACAGAGCAGGACGGGATGATGGACCAACCACCGAGTTTGGCACCAGTCAGGGTTGGCTTGCGGTGTGACCTGGAGACACAGATAGGGGAGAGGTGGCAGTGCCACCCTGCACAAAGGGGAGGCAAGGTTGCCAGGATCCCAGAAATGGAGGACTTTGCAGTGGGGGCTTTGCAGGGGTGGATGGTTGAGATACAGCTGGACATCCCACTGGGCATCCCACTGGGGCCAATGGGCTGAGGACTATGCCAGTCAGGGAGTAGGATGGGGCAGATGGAGTGACAAGAGCATCCACAGCTTGGAGAAATGGGTCCCAGGAGGAGAGGAGGGGTCTGCTCCCTGCAGGGGATTGTGTCCCCAGGGTGTCCAGTCCCCACTGTTGCCATCTCTCTGCTCTGTTCCACATCATCCCATTTGCAACCTGGACTGCAAATGGAAGACTGTGCAGGGCCAGGAGTTGGACAGGATCCTTGGGTCCCTTCCAACTCAGGATATTCCATGATTCTATGATTCCCAGCTGCCACATGATTCGTGGCCCCGGGTCACTGCCCAGTGAGGCAGAGTGGCTCTGTCCAGGCTACCCACGGCCACAGTCCCTGTCACAGCCACCATCCTGGTGACAAACCCTCTGCTCCTGCTGCAGGGGGGCCAGGGGAGCAGAGCAGGGATGTCACCCACACTGGCTTTAGGTTGGTCATGGTGCCAGGGTTACAACCTGTGCCTCAGTTTCCCCACCACACTGCAGGAATGAGGCCTCTCCCCTTGGAGCTGGAGGTGCAGCGCAGGGATGGGGGGAGTGTCAGGGTCACCACCAGTGCAGCCACCCTGTGCCTGCCTCCTTCAGAGCAGCTCCCTGCACCGCAATGGAGGGCGAGTGTCCCAGGGGTGTTGGGCTGTGTCCCCCCTGGAGTGGGAGGGAGTTGAGCCTCCCCCAGCACCCGCCGTGCCGGGATGCAGCCTCGTGGCTGCAGCTCCACGTGGCTCGTGGCCGGGGACGGTTAATCCCGGCAGCTGCAGGGCTGGGGCCCTCGGCACCCACTGCGGCTGCGCCCGGAGCGGCACGAGCTGGGGTCCCAGTGTGGAGCCACCCTCCAGAGGCTGGGCTTCTGGCACGGTGTCCCCGTCCACAGCCCTGGGGGACCTCACGTCTGCAGGCTCACAGTGGGTGATGGGTGATGGGCAGTAGCCCTAAACCCCCTCCCTTCTCCCCACAGGGCAAGGCGGAATTGGTGCTGGCTGTGGGGGTTCACAGGCCATGGAGCCGAGCCAGGAGAGTGTCTGAAGCTGCCAGAAGGAGCGTGAGAGGGTGGGGGATATGGAACCCCCCAACAGCAGCACTGCTGTGCAGGCAGACTCGTGTTTCGGGGTGTTCAATGCCAGCGATGGCCGCGCCAATGCACGGAACAGCATCGCCTCGCCCTGGTTCTCCACAGCCTTTGGCCTCATCGGCCTCTGCTCCAACCTCTTTGCCCTCTGCGTCCTGCTCAGCTCCTCCCGCAAGCTCTCCAGCCAGGCCCGCTCCTCCTTCCTCATCTTCCTCTGTGGGCTGGTGGTCACGGACTTCATGGGGCTGCTGGTGACAGCCTCTGTCATCATCCCCTACCACTTCATCAAGTTCGCCTGGGCCGAGGTGGACCCTGGCTGCCACCTCTGCAACTTCCTCGGCTTCTCCATGGTGTTCTTCGGGCAGTGCCCGCTGCTGCTGGGGGCCACCATGGCCGGGGAGCGGTTCTTGGGCATCAACCGCCCCTTCTCCCGCTCCACCAGCATCTCCAAGCGCCGCGCCTGGGCCGTGGTGGGGCTGGTGTGGGGCTTCTCGTGCCTGCTGGGGCTGCTGCCGGTGCTGGGGCTGGGCCGCTACACGCTGCAGTTCCCCGGCTCCTGGTGCTTCCTCACCCTCCTGCCTGACACCGGAGACGTCATCTTCTGCCTGCTCTTCGCTCTGCTGGGCATCCTGTCCGTGCTGCTCTCCTTCGTCCTCAACACGGTCAGCGTGGTCACACTCTGCCGCGTCTACCACGACCGTGAGTCGGTGCAGCGGCGCCGCGACAGCGAGGTGGAGATGATGGTGCAGCTTGTGGGCATCATGATCATCGCCACCATCTGCTGGATGCCCCTCCTGGTGAGGCCCCTGACCTGGTGTCCCCCATCACCAGCCCTCCACGTCCCTCATGGGTCTTGGTATTCCCTCTGCTCCTCCTTGTGGGGCCTCAGTCTTGGGGTGTCCCCCCTCCACCATGTCCCTCCTGGGTCTCGGGATGTCCCCCCTCCACCCTTCTCCATGTCCCTCCTGGGTCTCGGGGTGTACCCCTGCTCTTCCCAATGAGGTCCAAGGTGTGTTCTCCACATGTTCCTGCTGGTGAGGCCCTGGCTCTGGCAGTGTCCCCTTGGTGAGGCTCCCCCCAGGTCTGTCCCCCTACCACCTCTCTGCACCCCAGATGGGCCCTTGGGATGTGCTCTGGGGCTCAGCACTGCTTGCAGGCAGAGCAGGTCCTCCCTGGTGCCCAATCCATCCTAGGACCCCTCCAAGAGGCTCAATGCCTGGACCTTCACCATCCGCCCCCTGACGCACCTCACGGACCCCCCAGTGACGCTTTGCCCCCTTTCTCCCCCAGATCTTCATCGTGCAGACGGTCCTGCAGCACCTGCCCGCTGGACAAGCACAGGTGCTGCCCACGGACACGCAGGAGATGCTGCTCATCTACATCCGCATGGTCACCTGGAACCAGATCCTGGACCCCTGGGTGTACATCCTGTTCCGGCGGGCAGTGCTGCAGCGCGTGTACCCCCGGCTGCACCCCCGGCCCTCCATCGTCTCCCTCACCCCCTCCCTGCGCCGCAAACTCACCGCCGGCTCCGTCCTGCAGTAGCGGCCCCAGGGGTGGGCACAGGGTGGGGGGACACGGCCATCCCCTCATCCCACCCCTCCGGTGGGTCCCCATCAGCTGCATCCAGGGGCTCACCCTGCCCCACCTCGAGCCCTGGCAGGGGGCACAGGGCTGCTCCCACCTCTCCATCCCCAATAAAGCACAGCTCGTGCAGCTCTCGGTGCTTGCTGCGTGTGAACAGCATGGGGGGACCCTGGGGAGGACCCTGGGGGGGCCAGCCCTGCTGACAACCACAGCAACAGCCCTTCTCCTCCAGTCTCTGCTTTAATGACCCACAGCAACTGCCCACCGCGTTTTGGGGGTGCGCAAGGGAGGAGTCCCTGGGGAGGTGGGTGGGCTGGGTGCCCTGCTGCCCCACAACCCTGGGGACAGATCTGGGTGCCACTCAGGAGGGTGTGTGGGGGCAGGATGGGGCCCCCACCAGCACTGCCAGCCCCCGGTGGGGGGGGGATGTGGGGAGAGGACGGGAGCCAGGGGCACTGCCCCCCCTCCAGCTACTCCTGCCCCTCCTTGGGGTGACAAACAGCTGCCCACACCTCGGCCACGAACTCCTGAGGGAAGGCAAACTCGCCCAGCACCGAGTCCAGCCCGCGGGAGAGTTGAGCCACACCGGGGCTGCCCTTGGCCGCCTCCACCATCGTCGAGGCTGGGGAGGAGAAGGGAGAGATCAGGGGCAGGGGCTGGAGCTGGGACAGGAGCAGGAGCAGGGGCAGGGGATGGGGCAGAGAATGAAGCAGGGGATGGGGCAGGAGCAGGAGCAGGAGCAGGGCATGGGGCAGGAGCTGGGGCACNGAGCAGGAGCAGGAGCAGGGGCATGGGATGGGGCAGAGAATGAAGCAGGGGATGGGGCAGGAGCAGGAGCAGGAGCAGGGCATGGGGCAGGAGCTGGGGCACGGGCAGGGGCAGGTCCGGGACAGGGTCCAAGCCCCCGCAGCTCACCCAGCTCGCTGTCGCGGATGCCCATGTAGCTCTCCAGCAGATCATCCACCCGCCGGGCAGCTTCTTCCTCGGAGGGGCTGGGCTGGGGGCAGGGACCCCGGGGGTGAGA
>VWZF01002061.1:304813-315563 GCA_013396755.1 Sclerurus mexicanus
AGTCCCTCTCCAGCTCTCCTGGAGCCCCTTTAGGCACTGAAAGGGGCTCTCAGGTCTCCCCAGAGCCTTCTCTTCTCCAGGTGAGCACCCCCAGCTCTCCCAGCCTGGCTCCATGCCTCAGGTTCTCCACAGCCACGTGCTGGGGATGGGTCTGTCACGGAGCCCCTGCCATGAGGGGGGGCTGGTGTGTGTGGGGTGTCGGTGTGGGCACACCAGGACACGCGTGTGGGGTGAGCAGTTTGGGGGGGTGCTGGGGGTGTGACAGGGTGTGACAGCCCGTGTCTGCTGGTGACACCCCGTGTGTGGGGCACAGAGTGGGGTCCTGGGGCAGGAAGGGGGGGGTGCGGGATGCAGCCCCCCCCGGCCCCACTGTCACCTCCATCGCCCGTCCCGGGGCCATCCCTGGTTTATGGCAGTTCCCGCAGCCGGTCGCATTGCGGGGAAGGGCGTTCCCAGCCCCGGTCCAGAGAGCAGGGGCTGAGCCGGGCTGGGTCCCACGGCCTTGACATCTGTCCCAGTGCCCGAGGGGAGGGGGAGAGGGCCCGGCTCTGCTCAGCACCCCCGGCTCGGTCTCACCCCCTCCCCACTTTCACGGCGGGTCACCTGTCCCACCGCAGAGACTCCCGAGGTGAGGGGCAGACCTGTCCCGCGGCACTGCCGGGCGGGCGATGCTGTGGGGTGCCACAGGATTGCAAAATGCCATGGGATTGCAGGGTGCCCTGGGATTGCAGTTTGCGCTGCTCCGACTGTCAGCGCTACCTGGGAGGGGGATGCATTTGCAGCTCGTTTTGGGTCAGCTGAGACCCTCCCTACACACACCCTCCCTCGAGGGCTGCGGCCACGGAGGTGCCTGCGGATTTCCCACCCAAGGGATCTCCACTTAGGGCAGCGCAGGGGTAGACCCGGGACAGCCGGGGGACAGGGGACAGCCAGCCCTGGGGGAGCTCCCACCCCCTCTGCGGCCGAGGTCCTGCCCCACACCGCTCCCCGGCCTGGGCACTCCCGGGGTGGGCAAAGCTCCAGCTGAGGGGAGAGGACGCCCCGTTCCCCTTCCCACCGCCCCGGCTGCCCGTGGGGGTCCCACCCACCGCCGGGGGGTCCCCGTGCAGAACGCCCCGGTGTGCGGGGGCAGCGGGCAGGGTGGCGGGACAGGTCCCGCAGCCCCCCGGGAGTCGGGCTGGGGGTCACCCCGTGTAGCCTCGGGGTGCCCCCGGTTGGGGCTGCCCCGGCCGCTCCCTCCGAACCTGCCGCGGCCGCCCGGCCCCGCCCGCTGCCCTTCCTCGGGAGGAGGAGGAGGAGGAGGAGAAGGAGACGGCAGTGGCCGCGGAGCAGGAACGGCGCTGGAAGGAGCGGGAGCGGGATAGCCCCGACGGGACGGGACGGGGGTCCCGGCAGTGCCCACCAGCAGGTACCGCGTGGGGCGGGCACGGGGTATTCGGGATGGGGTTCTGTGGCCGCATTTGGGTCCGGGACCGGAGCCGCCTGCCCGTCTCCTCCGGACACAGCCCGGCCACGCACCCCCGGCACCCAGCACCGGCCGGGAACCCCGCCCCAGGGGTCACAAACCTCTGTCACCTCCCGGTCTGGGGGTCACAACCCCCCGGCACAGGTGTCACCACCCTCAGCAGCTCCCTGTCCGGGGGTCACCAGCCCTGTCAGCCCCGATCCCCGCTGCCCTCGCGGGTCCCAGCCGGCACTTATCACCGTGGGGCGGGCCAGGGGCTCCTGCGACCGGATGGGCTCTGCTGTCCCGGTCCTGAGGGGACAGGGCCTGAGCGCCGTCCTCGTGTCCTCCCCGGCGAAAGGACAGGCTGGTGACACTGAGAGCTGCTGTGCTGCAGGAACGGGCCGTCCCCACAACCTGCCCCTTCTCCTCGAGCTGTGGGGCTTGTCCCTCATGCCAGGGAAGCTGAAGCGCAGCGCCCGGGGGGAGAAGCAGTGGCAGAGCCTGGAGGAGAAGGGAAGCGCCCGGCTGGGGCAGCCCAAGCTCACCAGGTGGGTGCTGCACCTCACAGGGTGCACCTGCACCCCAGCCCACACCTCCCACCAGGGCTGTGCCCACCGGGTCACCCCCATCTGCTGCTTCCCTCCAGATCCAGGACCTATGACCCCTCCTGCAAGGACACAGAGCAGGCGGCCACGGGCGGGCAGGGACCCCCTTCCCCCGCGGTGAGTCTCGGGGTGCCGGGGCCGAGGATGGGGACCCCAACCCCAGTGCTGTGGCCTCGGCCGGGCGCTCTCTCAAGGAGGGCCCGTCCCGGTTCCGTGGCGGGGGTGGTGACAGAGCAGGGGATGCTGTGAGATGCCCCTGAGCACCGTCCCATGCCGGCCCTGCACCCCGACCTCCTGCAGCTGAGCAAGCAGGACAGCAGCTACCGCCGCGCCTTCGGAGAGCTCGCCGAAGGGGACGCGCTGCTGGGTTGCTTCTCCTGCGCCTGGCAGAGAGAGGTGCCCTACCACGGCCGCCTCTACGTGTCCTCCCGCTACGTCTTCTTCCACTCCAGCCTCCTGCTCAAGGACATCAAGGTGGGCTGGGGTGCGCTGCGGGGCTGTGGCGGGGGCACGGGTGGCAGCTGGAGACACGGTGACACTGGTGACACTACCGACACTGCCTGTCCCCACCCCCGGTGCAGGCCGTGGTCCCCGTCGCCTCCATCTCAGCCTTCAAAAAGACCAACACGGCGCTGCTGGTGCCCAACGCGCTGAGCATCCGCACGGCCAAGGGGGAGAAGGTGAGAGGGGGGCAGTGCCGGGTGCAGCTCTGTCTGGGGCTGTTTGGGACGTCCCAGTCCCCGGGGGCTCTGGGCTGGGACCGAGGGAACTGCTCCAGCGCAAAGCTCCTTCCCTCTCCCGGGCAGTTCCTCTTCGTGTCGCTGCGCCAGAGAGAGGCCACGTACCAGCTCCTGAGGTCGGTCTGCAAACACCTGCAGGTACGCGGGGGCTGGATGGGGGGGAGCTCCATCCATCCACTGCAGGGCACCTCCCTTCCTCTCTCCTTGTCCAGGACAGCAGCCAGACCCCTCGGGACTCTGTGGGCAAGGAGGAAACCCTTACAAAATCTCTGGTAAGGCCAGGGAACGGTGGGCAAGAGGATGCAGCAGAGGGAGGGTTGGTCCCAGCCCCCTGGGTGGGGTGGGCTGGGTGCAGCAGCCCCTGGGAAGGCTTTAGGGGAAAACATGGAGTTGCAAAGCCTCAGCTCAGAGCAGGGCAGACCCCCGGACCATCAGGGCTCCCTCCTCATGGGTGTCAGGTCCCATCAGATCCTGCCCATGTCCCCATGGCTGTGGGGTGGGTGCCTGGGGAACACACACTATGATGGGGCTTCTCCTCTTCCAGACCTCGAGCCAGTCGGACCCAGAGCAGAGCACCCTGGAGCCCAACAGCCTCCACGAGTCCCTGGGTGAGTCCCCTGGTGCACCCCCTGCATGGTCACAGCCCTGCTGTGTCCTTGCCCACATTCCTGCCCCGCTGGCAACTCTGGGCTCTGCTCCCTTCCCCAGACACATGCGGTCTGGGAGGGACTAGGCAGCCTTTGGTGCCCTGACCAGCATCTCCTGCAGCGCCAGGGAGTGCAGGATTGGCTCTTTGTGGTCCTGTGTGCCCCCAGTTCCCTCCGTGGGGCACTCATGAATATCTCCTGGTCACCCACAGATGAGCCAAGCCCAAAGTCAAGGCAAGCAGAGGAGGAGGAGGAGGAGGAGGAGGAGAAGGCCTTGCTGGCTCCCAGCAGCAGAGAACGGGTGCCCTTGGCAGGGACACGCAGCCTCTGGGGTGGGTCAGGGGGCTCAGGGAGGGAGGTGCTGCTGGGACTTCAGCTCTGGCAGAGTCCACCATGGGCTCTCAGTGGCACTGACACTGCCTTGTCCTGGCAGGGGGACCCCACACCGTGCTCTGGGCCTGGGCCACTACAGTCTGGTCCCGGATGACCCCCCAGATGAGCCCTCTCAACACCATCATTATCATCTACTTGATGCTGTGAGTCCCCAGGACCTGTTCCCACACCTTGGGGCTTCAGGACACCCCATGTCCTCACCCCCACTGGCAGCCCCAGGTTCCCCCACTCCCCTCCTGGGCACCATCCCCAGGGTGAGCACACAGGAGCCTGGCTGTGGCACTGCTGGAGCCCTGTGCCCCCCCTCCCCGGGTGACACTGACCTGTCCCCCAGCATGGTGGCCCTGCTGGTGTCCTCGGGGTACATTGGGCTGCGCATCGTGGAACTGGAGCAGCAGTTGGCGTTCACAGGGGCTTGGCCACACCTCAATCTGTCACAGCAGTGAGTGGCGGGGGTGGAGGCCCTCTGTCCTCCGCAGAGACCCACCCTCCCCTCACGCTGCCTCCCCCTGCCCAGGTACAAGACCACGTGAGGCCAGTGAGGACCTGTTCATCGTGGGGGCCCCACCCAGGGGGGACATGGGGCTCAGGGGCTGCCCTGAGCCCTTCCCTGGCCTCTTGGGGGGCTCCATCACCAAGTGCCTTCCAGCCCCCCATGATGCCTGGGAGGCCCACGTGGGGTGTGGGGCTCCATCTCACTCCCCTTGTGTCTCCCACCTGAGCAGCAGCAGGAGGGACCCAGGGAGCTCCTGGGGGGATGAAGAGCAGCACATGGGGAGGGGCTGGGGTCAGCACCCAGCCCTCCCCACCCAGGCAATGCAGGGGCAAGGGGAATAAACTATTTTATTAATATAAATTAATAAAGCCTTTATTAATATTTATTATCTGCTGGGCCAGATGCACCAACCAGTCCCTGCACCCCCTCTGCTCCCCAGAATGGGCCAGGACATGGCACGACCAGGGGCTTTCACTAGTGGGGGGAGGCGCCTCCATGTGCTGATGTCCCAGGGAGCAGCAGAAGACCCTGAGCTGCAGGTGACAAAGGGGGACAGAAGGGAAGGGGGTGGTGCAGGTGCAGCAGAGAGCCTCAGGGCTCTGCAGCCAGCCAGGACCCTGCTCTTACCCTGCCCCTTCCCCAGGACAGGACTCACCTGCCAGAGGAAGGAGCTGCAGCAGGGGCAGAGTCCCAGTACACCGTAGGGACAAGGGGTCCCACCAGGCCCCTTCCCACAGGCACTGGGAGTGGGAGCAGAGCTGGGGGGCACAGCAGGACTTGCACCCCACAGCAGCATCCACCCAGCCCAAAGCCCTGGAGCTTCCCCAAACCACCAGGTGGGGAGAATCAGATACTGACAGCTCCTTGTCCCACTCTTCTCCTCACTGTTCCCTGTGCCGTCCCCACCCAGAACCCCAGCCCAGCTCCATGCCTGGGGGCAGCAGTGGTGAGTGATGCCAAAGTCAGGGGTGTTACAGGGCTTCTCTCCCTCCTTGTCCTGCTGCTCAGCCCCCTGGATGAGCTCTGCCCCACAGCATCCAGCCCGAGGGGGGTCTGCCCACAGCAGTGGGGTCCAGCCTGGCACCCACAGCATTAGACACTGGTCAGTGGGGGCAGGGATCTGTCAGGGCTCCATGTCTCCCTCCCGGAGCAGCCCCCCAAGGCTAGAGCAGGGCAGGGGACACAGATGGGGGCACAGGGCTGCACCCCACAGGAGAGCTGTCCCGTGTTCACAGAGCTCCAGTGTAGGGGGAAGGGGTATCTGCTCCTCCAGATGAGGGTCCCACCTGCACTGGGGCAGCAAAACCCTCTGTCTCGAGGGTCTGCAGGACTGAGGCTCCATGCCAGCCCCTGGCAACTGCCCCACACCGAGGGTGGAGCCAGGAGGAGCTGAGTCAGGGCAGAGGCCCCTTTTCCTCCTTTCTGCTCTGCCAAGGGGCATAAGGCAGGGCAGGAAGAGGGGTCCTGTGCCTCTCTCCTTTCCCAGCAGCAGGAAAACAAACAAGAGCAGGCAGCTGGGAGCAATAAACCTCAGGTGAGAGCTGTGACAAGGAAGTTGGTACCTGCAGAGCCAGGGACAGCTGTGGGGGGGACCCCAGGGGGGCCAGGGACTCACTGCACTCCTCACTGTGGAGAATCAAAGTGGAGCCACAGAGCCCAATCCCAATAAATTCACAACCTGTTTAATGCCAGTTCAATTGCTTTACATGGAAAAGTTACAGCGCACTCCATGTTTTTTTCCACCATATGACACCTGGGATACAACAACATCACGAGGCTGCAGACTCTGTCACCGACTCTGGGAGAACCCTGTGCCTGAGTCAGTGCTCACAGATCACACACTGACACACCACCTCAGCTCTGCCCTTTTCCCTATTGAACCCTCAGCCAGTGACAGTGTCACAGTGTCACCTTGAAACACACGCACGCACACACCCACTTCCACACGGACACAGCTGGGAGCTCAGCAGCTGGGAGCAGGGTGGGGAAGGCTCTGACATCCAGGTCAGTTCTCGCCATGCTCCAAGTCCAACACATAGGGCCACAGAACAGCCCTGGTCTGGGAATCACCAACTCTCCCTGCCAAGTGCAGTCAGAGAAGCCACCATGAGCCAACGTGCTCCCAAGGCAGAGAAAAGCAAGAGGTGGAAGCAAGACATAGTTTGGAAAAGACCCTGGCAAGAGAGGACAACGGTGGGGGACAGAGTGATAAGGGGTTGTCCCTGCTCTGCAGCATGCTGGGGCACAGCTGGGAGCACTGGTCAGTGGCTGCAGTGCCCACCTGGCACTGTCCCCCACGCCAGCAGCTCCTGGGACTACTTGATGAAGCTCTCACATCATGAGGTGAGAGGCAAACCCATTCCTCTGGGAGCCCCACCAGTACCTCACTCACCCTGTGCTCCAGCTGGGAGCCCAACCCCCTCCTGCTCCAGAACAGGCACAAACCAGGCTGAGGTCTCCTGTGTGCCCCCATCCCTAGCAACTACTTCCCAGAGGAGAAAGCAGCGTGTCCTGGGGGTCTGCACAGTGGGATCTAGGTAGGGCGATATCCACGAGAGACAGGAAAATCCACAGCACAGCCCCCAACCACCCCAGGCCCTCTGTGCACAGCGCCATCCCCTGGTGATGACACCTATCACAGACCATCTCTTGCTGCAGGTGGCCCTTTGCTTCAAACCCACTCCCCAACTTAATGATCAGACTCAATTTAACACCTGCTGGGTGCTCTGGGGTGCTCTCAACCCACAGTGATGTGGAACAGTGCCCATGAATGAAACAAGCAACACGAGAGAGGCCGTGGGGTGACTTCATACCAAGCCCCACATCTCACAGCCAGAGCTACACTAAAGCAGTTGTGTTCAAACTGTGTTTCAGAAATTCCATGGAAAATCCATTATGGTGGCAAGTAAGACTGTGACGTGACCAAGTGGCTTGTGGGCCTGAAGACCTGGAGCTGCCAGGCTGCATGGAGTGGGGAGCTCCCAGTACACCAGCTCCTCACCAGTGTCTCCCAGTAGCTGCAACACGGGGGCAGTACAAAGAGCCTGATCCAGGCACTGGTGTGATGGCACGTGTGGTCAAGGCTGTGGCGAACAGGCTGCACCAGCCTTCCAACACCTCAGCTCTCCCTATGGATGCTACTGGCACTGGGGAAAGGTAATCCTATTGCTACTGCCTGGGTTTAGGGAAAGAAGGGAGGGGAGGAAAACCAACAAAGAGAGAAGAGCATTACCTATGCAATCCACAGAGAGAGGGCAAGGTCTATATACACAGCCAGGGAATTCCACACGGGAAGGGGAAGCAGCGCTGGGAGAGGGCAGGCACAGGCACATGTCAGAGAGCACAGGCTGTGCAGTCTCACAGCTTCTCTTAAATTAAAAACACCACACACACACAGATGAGCATTTGTGTCACACCCCACGGGCTCCAACACCAGCCAAACTCTCGTCCACACAACCTAAAAACCCCAAACCACACACCAAAACCTGACAGCAGTGTCCTGGCTGGGACTTGGAGACAACAAAAAGCAACACTGAGGCCTTGCTTTAGGAGAACTCCCCTTCCAGCCAGAAGAGGCCCTGCTCGCCCCAAAAATGAGATACTCGGGAGTTGTTTTGGCTCTCAAAACGTCCCAACTGCTTCTGGCCTCAGGGAGACTCCAGAGCAAGGTGCTCGCCCAGTGGCACCAGGGGAAGCTCCACATGCACGGGGGGATTTGGGTGGGTTTCTTTATTTCTATAAAGTCCTTTTTTCTCCTCTCTGGTAACTCACAGGATCAGCCCAGAACATGCAACATCAACTGCAGAACTTCCCGAATCTGCTTCCTTGGAGGTGAAGCTTTTCCAAGTCTCCTCCAAAGTTTAGAGCCCCAAAATGTATTTGTTCAGAGGCAGCTGTCAAGCATGACACAAAAATCAAGCTGTCTTATGGGAATGATTATGTCAAGTACTATGGTACCTGTTTGGGTAAAAAATAAAGAAAAAAACACAAAGGAAAATAGGCAGTTCTCCAGTTTCTTCCTGGAACGGGGATGCCAGGCTATGAACAAAGCCCTTCGATGCCCAGCCTGGAGCCGTGTCGCCTTGCACCAGTAGTACTGGCCCAGTCTGGCTGGCTCCTGCCTCCAGAGATGTCACCCGAGGACACAGGGACCCAGAGCAGCATGTCAAACCCCTTCCCACAGCGGCAAGGATATGCTCCTCCCCCCTAGGAGGGACACCACGGCAGTGGGGATGGCCTCAGTCCGGTCTCAATGGTCCATGTCACACAAGTACTCCCCAGTACCATTCGGAGGGCTGGAGGATGCTGGGTTAACATTTCTCTTGTACCCGTTTCCCTTTATGAAGGATGAATCCATAAACCTTTGGCAGTTCCCTCCCCTCCCCACCCCATCCCAAATACTGCCCAGTGTGGGTCACAAGCACATATTTAATGAGCTGGGTCCTCCTCCAGTCCCATGGCACTCCCTCCCCTTGGCAGGCTCCGGGAGTCCATGCACGCCGAGGGAGTGGTCTGATCCTGGAATGTCAGGCTGCAGGTTCCTGGGGCACAGGGAGTGAGTTTATCGTATCCTGGTGAAGAGGTTGAGCACGGACACGGACTCCTGAGAAGACAAAGCAGGGGGTAAGTACTCCACCGCTGTCACTCCACGTGCCTTTGGCTTGGTTTGTTTTTAATCTGGTGAGGTATCTCTAGCTCAGGGCACGATTCCAGCTCAACATCCAAAGTCCAGCACCATAAATATTCCCATGGGTTTCTTCCAACTGATAACAAGGAGCATGGCAGGCCAGCATGGTGTTCCCACAGTTCTGCCAGCAGCTGTACCCCAGAGCAGGCAGAACTGGGGGACTCCCAGCAGCAGTGCCAGCTCCCTCCAGCCTCATCCTCCAGATCCCTCTGACAGGCACCCAGAAAAGCACTTGGAGCACCAGGGACAACCTGCCTTTGGTGATGGTGAACTGTCATGGGCAGCAAGCACGATCTCATTTCCACCCAAGCCCATTTAAAGCAGTTTTGTAAGGAGCCAAGAGATAAGCACAGAACGGTTTGGATTGGAAGAAACCTTAAAGCTCATCTTGTTCCACCCCCTGCCGTGGGCAGGGACACCTTCCACCAGACCAGGTTGCTCCAAGCCCTGTCCAACCTGCCCTTGGACACTTCCAGGGATGGGACAGCCACAGCTGCTTTGGGCAACCTGTGCCAGGGCCTCACCACTCTCACAGGGAAGAGTTTTATCCTGATAACTAATCTAGACCTGCCCTCTGGCAGTGGGAAGCCATTCCCCCTTGTCCTGTCCCTCCAGACCCTTGTCCCAAGTCCCTCTCCTGCTCTCCTGAAGCCCCTTTAGGCACTGCAATAGGCTCTCAGATCTACCCAGAGCCTCCTCTTTTCCAGACTGAACATCCCCAGGTCCCAGCCTGCTGTCACCCCGGAGGGCTCAGTTCACAGCTACACACCAGCAGTAAGATGGTGGGTTCAGGGTGAGCCCCCTGAAATGCTGCTCTGCTCAGCAGCCCTGGACCAGCCTGAACAGGGATGTTTTGTCACACTGCCTTTGGCACACAGGGCGACCTTTTACTTCATATGATGACAAATCTGTTAAATCTCAGCAAAGTTTAACCCTCCACTGCCCCCAGCCCTTGACCTGCAGGACACAGGGAAGGGATCAGAGAGCAGAGCCAGGTGTCTGTGTTGCCCCTGAACAGCAGCCCCCACAGCGTGGCCCTACCTTTGTCGAGCGAGTTTTGCTGAAGACGTTCCAGAAGCGCAAGGTCTCGTCTCCAGCTCCTGTGACAATGGCCTCCCCGTCAGGGGACATCGCCTGCAGCCAAGACAACAACCTTTACCATCTGCCACATTTTTGAGGCTGAAAACAAATCTCCATTGGAATGCAGGAAAGAGATCTAACTCTCCTTCCTACTTGGTTGGTAGTGAGAAGCCAAACAACTACCTTTGCTCCCAAGTGCCTCATCCAGCCTCAGGTGCAATTCAGGCACTTGCACTTTACTGCTGCAGCTATGGAACACAAGGAGGGACTACCATGGAAAGGATTCTTGTGTTAAGAAATCCAAGCCATGTATAACTGAGGCTGTTCCTCCCAGGATTATCAACATGCCTTAAGGGAAGAAGTGTGACATGACTGGATTTGCTGGCTGTATTGGTCTCTTACACTGGAATCTACCTCCCAAAACAGCACAGCATTTGTCAGTTCTGTTGTGAACTGCTGAAAACCACATGTAACAGTAAGAGACCAGGTAGGAGATTGATGGAGATTACCTGCACCAAACGTCTAATGACAAATTAGGAGGGCTGAAAGCAGCCAATTCTTCCCCTGCTGACAGTCTCCAGTGAAAAGGTGTGAAAGTCATCAGGGAACAAGGAGAGATGCTTGTGTTTTGCAGAGTCACAGAATCCCAGAATGG
>VWZF01002063.1:999-13675 GCA_013396755.1 Sclerurus mexicanus
AATAATATTTCTGTTGCTGAACCTTCAAAGAAAGTTACCAATTTGAATTGCAGCCAGGATGGAAAATTATTATGACTAAAGCCCGCTTTCTTGTGACCCTATAAACAGTGGTCCAAAGTGAGACCCTTTGAGCTCTCGATTCCCAGAAGATAAGGGGCTAATGTGTATGTCTCAAACACTGATAACAGGATGGCTGTGGAGCCAACCAAAGGCTGTTAGTAATAACAGACAAGAATTGTTGGTAATAACCACGGACTATTGGTATTAACACACTGTGAGAAAGAACAAGTTTTGGCTGGAGAAGGGGAGCCAGGTGGAGATAGGGCAGCACTTTTCCATGAGAAAGAACCACAACACACTACAGCGCAAGAATGATTGGCAGAAAGTGGACACGGACTATAAGGTGGGATTGGGAACACCAAAGACGCCAAAAAACCCTTCAACCCATTTCCAGAAAGGCCTAAAAGAACAAACTGCACATGATAACTAATTAGCACAGAAAGCAAGAAACCTGTCCAAAAAAAAGTACCCCTCCCCACCAGGCCTGGGCAGTGCACCGAGACCCTGGACATATCAGCCAGACCAATGCAGCTGGATCAACGCTGAAACCCAGATCAGCATCCCATCAGCTGAATCAATGCTGGAGTGAGGGCTGGTGATCCCTTCTTTCCCTCTCTTTTTCTTTTCCTCTCTTTTTCTCTTTTCTTTAATTCATCTCTCCCTTTTTAATTAACCTCTTAAATTTCTCTTTTCCCTTCTACCCTACCCTTTTATCCAAAACCCACTGCTATGTGCCTATATAGTATATCAGGGACTAACATACCAATTTCCATGCCAAGTGTGTAATTTACTAATAAAACTCTCTGATTTTTTGCAGACCCTCTGACTTTTGTTGTTCCTTTCAACTGATGAGTACTTTGAATCTTAAGTGCTTCCTTCCCCTTAAGGAAGGGTCATCACACCCCATGCACCAGTACAGGCTGGGGGCTGACCTGCTAGAAAGCAGCTCTGNGGACTGGAGCATTTCTCTTACAAGGAAAAGTTGAAGGAGTTGGGCCTGTTCAGCCTCTAGAAGAAACAACTGAGAGGGGACCTCATCAGTGTCTATAAGTATCTGAAGGGAGGGTGCCAAGAAGGAGTCAGGCTCTTCTTGGTGGTGCCAAGCAATAGGACAAGAGGCAATGGTCAGAAACTGATGCACAGGAAGTTCCATCTTCCAGGAAGAACTTTACTGTGTGGGTGACCACACACTGAAACAGATTGCCCAGAGAGGGTGTGGAGTCTCCCTCACTGGAGATATTCAAGAAACATCTGGATGCAAATCTGTGCAATGTGCTCTAGGATGACCCTGACTGAGCAGGAAGATGGGACCAGATGACCCACTCTGGTCCCTTCCAACCTGATCTATTTTGTGATTCTGTATATGATCCCAGAGTACTATGTATGGGTGAATTCATTCAATGAAGTTACCATATATGCTGCAGTAGTATAGAAATAGCAGATAAACCCTAGTAAATTGCCTTGTATTTATTCACAGAACTACATTAGTGGCAATGTAGATTTTTACTGATAACCCTTTAGTGTTTAAAATTTCCTTCACACACAAAATATAGTATATTTTAAAACATTCTGTAATACAATTTAGCCTTACATTAACACCAGAATTTTATTAGTTTTGTCATGGGACACTGTATTGAGTTTATGTGGCAAGGTTTTAGTACTGTGATGGGCTGCATGGGCTTAGCCCCTGTAAGAAGTAGTAAGGGGCTGCCCTGTGCCAGACAGAGACAGTTCCAGCTGATTTGGCAATGGACCAACTGCTGGCCAAAGCTGTACCAATCAGCAAAGTTAGTGACACCTCTAGGATAATATATTTAAGAAAGGGCAAAAAGATGCATAGGCAGGGGAAGGAGTGAGGAAAAAAGGTGTGAGAAACAACATTGTGCATGTCAAGGTCAGAGAAGGAGGGGGAGGAGGTACTCCAAGCGCTGGAGTAGATATGCCCCTGCGGCCCATGGAAGGGACCACGGTGAAGCAAGTATCCACACTAGAGCCCATGGAAGACCCCATGCCTGAGTAAGTGGATATGCCCTAAGGGAAACTGCAGCCTGGGGAAAGCCCACACTGGAGTAAATTCTCCTGACAGGAACTGCAGCTCATGGACAGGACCCACTAAGGAGCAGGAGAGAAGTATGAGGAAGAAGGGGTGGCAGGGAGGAACTGTTATTACTTACTATAGCTCCCCTGTTCCCCATTCCCCCTTGTGCTGCTTGGGAATGGAGTGAAGTTGAGCCTGGGAAAAAGGGGGTGGGGGAATGGTGTTGTTTTGTCTTTGTTTCTCTCTATCCAAATTAATTTTAATTTGCAATAAACTAACTTGAACTTTCCCCAAGTCGATCTCCCTGTCTTTATCTCAACCCAAAAGCATTTTCATCTTATTTTCTCCCCCATCCTGTTGAGGAGGGAGAGTGAGAGAATAGCTGGACACAATGCCAAAAATTTAAAAAAAAAAAATCAGGCACATGTTAGGACTCTACATATAGTTGGTTCTTCCGATCTGTTTTCAGACATCATCTTAAATTTCCACCTTTCATTTTGCTTTTATGTCATAAAATAAAGCTTTATGACATGCAAGGCATTCTCTTAGATGAATTTCTATCACTAGCTCTCTATCAAGGGCATATGAAGTAATGAAATAGCCTCATTACATTTAACAAAGTGTGGCGTAAAACAAAAGTATTGGATTTACACAGCAAGGTTTTGGTAGTTGGGGGAGGTGACACCCTGCTTCCTGATACCCTGCCCCCTGACCAATATCAGCAGCACAGGCAGGATGCTGCCCCACATTCTTCATGTAAAGTATGATTCTCTCAAATCACACTACCATTGGTGTGTAGAAGCCCAGAAGATAAGGGACTAATGTGTATGTCTCAAACACTGATAGCCATGGAGCCAACCAAAGACTGTTGTGTAAGAACACATTGTGAAAACAGGCAAAAAAGAACAGGATGTGGCTGGAGAAGGGGGCCATATGGAGATAGGGCGTCACTTTTCTGGGTCAAATGTCCTTGTTCTGGCTCCTGGAGATAAGCACAACACAGCACAGTGCAGGCACAGGAATGAGGTTGAGAAGTGGGCAGGGACTGTCAACCAACAACCAACTCAGTAGAGGGGGATCAAGACCACCAAAGACCCCAGAAGCCCTCAGACCCATTTCCAGAAAGGTCTAGAAGAACAAACTGCGCATGATAACTAATTTGCATAGAAAGTGAGAAACTTATCTCCAAAATGGGGAAAAATTATCTATAAAAAGGTACCTTCACAAAGCCCAGGTGGCATCCCCCCAGAACCCTGGACACCCTGTCGGCCAGATCGACGCTGGACCCAGTATTGGTGATCTCCATTCCTCTCCTATCTGACCTCTCTATCTCTTTTCCCTCTTTTATTTTTTTTNTGGGGGAGGTGACACCCTGCTTCCTGATACCCTGCCCCCTGACCAATATCAGCAGCACAGGCAGGATGCTGCCCCACATTCTTCATGTAAAGTATGATTCTCTCAAATCACACTACCATTGGTGTGTAGAAGCCCAGAAGATAAGGGACTAATGTGTATGTCTCAAACACTGATAGCCATGGAGCCAACCAAAGACTGTTGTGTAAGAACACATTGTGAAAACAGGCAAAAAAGAACAGGATGTGGCTGGAGAAGGGGGCCATATGGAGATAGGGCGTCACTTTTCTGGGTCAAATGTCCTTGTTCTGGCTCCTGGAGATAAGCACAACACAGCACAGTGCAGGCACAGGAATGAGGTTGAGAAGTGGGCAGGGACTGTCAACCAACAACCAACTCAGTAGAGGGGGATCAAGACCACCAAAGACCCCAGAAGCCCTCAGACCCATTTCCAGAAAGGTCTAGAAGAACAAACTGCGCATGATAACTAATTTGCATAGAAAGTGAGAAACTTATCTCCAAAATGGGGAAAAATTATCTATAAAAAGGTACCTTCACAAAGCCCAGGTGGCATCCCCCCAGAACCCTGGACACCCTGTCGGCCAGATCGACGCTGGACCCAGTATTGGTGATCTCCATTCCTCTCCTATCTGACCTCTCTATCTCTTTTCCCTCTTTTATTTTTTTTATATCTCTTGCTACTAGAAGATAAGGAACTAACTTATAACAATTTCCATGCCAAGTGTGTAATTTACTAATAAAATTTTGTAAGTTTTTTTTCAGACCCTCTGACATTTGTCGTTCCTTTTCGACCATGGGCATCTACGAATCTTGGGTGTTCCCTTCCTTAGGAGCAGAATGCAACATGGTAGAGTCAAGGGGAGGCACAAATCTTACCCACATTCAAAAGCTATTTACATGATTGACAGTTGCTGTCAGATTACCCAGCCATCAAGTGTACCTGGCAGTCTACCAGAACCATGACATTGCTTATGATCCTATGTTTGCTAATGGTGATTGCGTCATATGGGCGCATCATTGCTCATCTTTCTTACTGCCTCAATAAAGCTTTGTTTTATAATGTGCTGTCTGACTCCATTAGTGTTCAGACCACAGGGAGTTGCACAGGTGGCTTTTGTGAAAAAATATCAGGGGCTGCCCCTGTGCCTAACAAAGGTGGTTCCAACAAGATCCATAATGAACCCACCACTGGCCAAAGCTGGTAGCACTGTGATAACATATTTAAGAAAGGGCAAAAATGCTGCACAGCAGAGTGAAAAAAAATGGGGGGAGGGGGAAAGAATGTGAGAAACAACCCTGCAGACACCAAGGTCAGTGAAGGGAAAGAGGGAGGAGGTGCACCAGAGCAGAGATACCCCTGCAGCCCACAGCAATGATGATGTCAGAACAGGTGGATATGCCCCAAAGAACGCTGCAGCCTATGGAAAGCCCATGCTGAAGCAGGCTCTTGGCAGGAACTGTGGCCCATAGAGAGGACCCCATGTAGAAGCATGTTTTATTTCTGTGCCTCATTACATCTCCATACCACCTACCTGACCAGATATTTTCTGTTTGATTTAAAATAGTCAATTTTATTGTGTTTAGCAAATAATACTTTTTTTTAAAAATCAATATAGGATTTTATATCAACATTCATCTCCAAAAAAGTTAGAAAAATTGCCTCAGAATATTTGTTAGCTGAACCAAGAGAAGACAAGAGAAAAAATAAAAATAATGAAACACTGACCATCTATATTTCAGAACATAAAAATTGTCTAAATGAGTTTAGCAATCTTCATATAGACACAAGAATCCCTACAGTAGGCAGTTATGGAATAACCTGTTAAGGGGAGATCTCTTTCTAACTCCATTAGTTTGACTTATATCCTGAAGTAAAAGAATTTTGATTCCTTCAAAAACATTTGTTTGTTTACTTGTTTAGCTGGTGACTTTTAGGAAATCCTAAAATGAATTAATTTACAAGAAAAGTTGAAATTTATAAACTGCCTTAAGCATTCATTAAATGTCTTACTTAATACTCCATTTATTGACTATTTTCTCTTTTGTCTCATAGTACTAGGCTGGAAAAAAGGAAATTAGAAAAAAAAATCTCACCCACACCAAAACCTGACAGCCACTCTCATTCTAAACAGCTTTATTAGTTTTGGTGCCAGAAGCATTCTGAAGCACCTTTATTTTACAAGGGACTTCCTATTTTTGAGGGGCAAAAAGTTCCTTAAATTCAAACTAGTATATTATGAAAAGAAAACCATGGCAACTGTTTGTACTCTTGCTTTATTATTACATCCAACATGGTCACTCTTAGAAATTCAATCTACTACTGTTGCTAGGAGTCAGTTGCTGTGCAACCTAAAAGGTATGTGGTGCTTTCAGGTTAAAAAGCACTAATAAATCTGTAGCACTTCTTATACATTTCTGACCAATTTGCTTAAAGAGCTTAAAACTCTTCTCAAATAGTCACCACATACCTACTGATATCTTTTATTAAAGGGTTAGACTAACAAATTTTGACAATTGCACTGGGTTTTGGCTGGGATAGAATTAATTTTCTTCACAGCAGCTTGTATGGTTCTGTGTTTTGGATCCATGTTTCAGCTATTGTTGAAGAGCGCTTATGCAGCATCAAGGTCTTTTCTATTTCTCATACTGTCATGCCAGCAAGTAGATTGGGAGTGCTCAAGGAGTTGGGATGGGACACAGCTGGGACAGTTGATCCCAACTGATCAAAAGGATATTCCATACCATATGACATCACTCTCAGCAATAAAAGCTTCATGTTGACTCCAAGTTGGTTTTGTAAAACTGTGTTTTTCTGGTTTTACTCATTATTTTCAATCTTAAAAATTCTGCAGGCCAAATTAGATATCTACAAATACATCTACAATATCAGTGTTTTCAATATTTTAGCAAATCCATTGAAAAGTGAAGAAATGGCTAAGAAGTGAAAAATATGGCTTTTCTCCTAAAAATTGTTCTATAGTAGCATGATTGATAACATCTATAGAAAATAGGAAATCTGGCTTATGCCTTTTGCTCTTCAGATGTATCCATATTACAATAGATGGAGTATAAGGTGCTGACTGGGCAGATGTCTATTGCCAAATGAAATATATAACACCTGAGCACTGACTGCATTTTCTTCAATAGTATCATAAATTTAGTCTTACCTTTCCCCAGATAATTATTCTGATTAATTTTTTTTTTTTGGCCTAATGGGCTTATAAAACAAACCATAAAGAGAAGTTACTTCATTGGGGTAGTGAGGCACTGGAATAGGTTGCCCAGAGAAGCTGTGGATGTCCCATCCCCCAAAGTATTCAAGGCCAGGTTGGATGGAGCCCTGAGCAACCTGGTCTAGTGGAAGGTGCTAGATGATCTTTAAGGTCCCTCCCAACCCAAACCATGATGATTTTATGATCTCCTCACTTTTGGGATCTAGCCTTGTAAAGAACACAGTAGAAAGTCAGAATCCTGAATCAAGCACCCATTTTCCTCAACACAGACAAAAAGATAAGTATAGAGACATAAGTACAGCAACTGCTACTTTTAATTACTTTCAAGGACCAATCACTGCAAAATTAAAAGCTAGTCTATTGATTGTTATCTCAAAAGTGAGGGAAAACAGCTTGGAAAACATTCTAAAATATTTTATTGACACAGCTATAGTTAAAGACATCTAGATATACTGTAAAAATAGTTGTACTTAAAAATAACTTATTATCTGAACTACATTTTAGGGTCTTGGTTTTTGTTAGATCTAGTTTCTACTGAGAGCAAGTGTTTTCTTCTGTGTTGCTCAAGGATATACTAGAGACAGGAGGGACCTTAGCAAAGAGCAGTTACAATGCTGTCCAACTTCAGTTGTTCCATAAGTAACCTTTTATTAGTACCATAAGACAGTCCCTTGAATGCAACTAAACTTCTGCAGACACATAGGTTTGTTTTATATAAAAACAGGATAGAGCTTCAATCTGTTAAGTTTGGTGAGACAGCTTGGCTGATTAAGTATTCCTCACATGAAGAAATTCAACCAGAATCAGACCCTACTGAGATTAAACCAGCATTCCCCCCCTGATTATTGAGTATCTCCCACATCTGTGAGACTAGCATGCTTCTACAGTACAAATTCTCTAAGTTCAATGCTCCTTTTAGTCTTTTCCGTTCAAATTCCTTCTCCCTCCCTTACTCCTTCTCAGCATCAAACTTTTAAGTACTTGATGCAAATACATAGACCAGGCTTTGACACACATGCATATGTTCATATGCTCAATCTCTCTAAAAAGCTGTTTCACATGTACATGATAAAGATCTGCCCAAAAAGAGTGAGGTTTTAATGTTCTGCAAAAACTTAATCAGATATCAATCAAACACACTTACAAATAATTTCCAAATTATCTAAAAAAATAATTTTAAAACTTCCTCAGATTCTCCAACTTGACAAAAAGGCAAATTCCTCAACATGATTATTTTCACAGTATGTTTGAAGATGTTTTAACCAATCTTCAGGTTTCTGGTGTGAAAAATAGATCCTGAACTGCTGAATAAGTGTTCTTTCTAGTTATTTGCAATTGGCTGAAGGAGTCTTCTTCAAAATAAATTTTAAATGTCAGTTTTGTGTATATTGAGATGAAGCAGGTAACATTTACACCCCAAAAGAAAGCAATTAACAAAAGAGTAACTGTAGGCTATCTCTGCACCTCAGCTGGATATACCTCAGAGATGTCTGATATAGAATCCTTCCCAGCCTTGACACACCCCACTACCTCAAGTAAACCGTGAAACATTAAACCATGTGGAAGCGAAACATCTAACAAGGAAAAGGAAAGAATAGTGGATAAGAAACAATTCAGCAAAAAGAAACCATACTGAAGAGATTAATAAAGATTGAAACTAAGCACCAGCAGATAGAGAAAACAGAATTATAAGATGTACATGAATAGAAAAAACTATCAGCAATAATAAGAAAGCAAAGTAGGACTAAAACATAAATTGCAAAAGCAAAGAAAATGTTGACACAAAAAAGATTTAAAGACTGACATTTAGTTTAACTTATCAAGAAACAAAATCAGCAAAATGGTGGATGAGGGAAGAGCAAGCAACATCATCTGCCTGGACTTGTGCAAAGCATTTGACACTGTCCCCTACAACATCCTTGTCTCTAAACTGGAAAGACATGGATTTGACAGATGGACCACTCAATGGATAAGGAATTGGCTGGATGATCGCACTCAAAGAGTTGTAGTCAGTGGCTCAATGTCCAAGTGGATGCCAGTGATGAGTGGCATCCTCAGGGGTTGGTACTGGGACTGGCACTATTTAGCATCTTTGTTGGTGACATGGACAGTGGGATCGAGTGGACCCCCAGCAAGTTTGCTGATGACACCAAGCTGTGTGGTGTGGTTGACACACTGGAGGGACAGGATAGCATCCAGAGGGACCTTGACAGGCTTGAGAAGTGGGTCTGTGTAAACCTCTTAAATTCAACAAGGACAAGTGCAAGNTCCTACAAAGACAGGCTGAGAGAGTTGGGGCTGTTCAGACTGGAGAAGATTCTGGGAAGACCTTATAGCAGCCTTCCAGTACCTAAAAGGACTCTACAGGAAAGCTGGAGAGGGACTATTTGCATGGGCAAGCAGTTATAGGACAAGGGGCAATGGCTTTAAGCTGAGAGGGTTGATTTAGACTGGATATTAGGAAGAAATTCTTTACTGAGAGGGTGGTAAGGCACTGGAACAGGTTGCCCAGAGAAGTATGTCTGCCCCATCTCTGGAAGTGTTCAAGACCAGGCTAGATGGGGCTCTGAGCAACCTGGTCTAATAGGTGTCCCTGCCCATGGCAGGGGGATTGGAACTAGATGATCTTTAAGGTCCCTTCCAATCCAAACCATTCTATGATTCTAGGAAAATGTTCCAAGGCTGTACTTTAGCTTCTCCCATTATCTGAATTCAAAATATCCCTTTTAAAATCTAGCATTTTGTCTTCCATTTCACAGGCTTATATCTGCATGTTAGTAAACAGTAATTCTAAAAAATGAATAATTATTTTCCTAATACAATATTACTTTATTGTTAGCTCAAAATTAGGTTTAATTCAAAAGGAATAATAATGTGATAAAACAAAAAGGAATCACTGAAGATAAAAATATCCCATGCCACGTAAGTATGGGTGTAAGAGGCAATTAAACATTTAATCGTGGCATTAAATGAGAGAAAGAGAGAGCAGAGTAAATTCAAGTAAAACAATTATGGAGGAAACACACATGGGATTTATGTGGCTAAGGAGTTGTGAAGAACTAGATAGCTACATGATATCAGTGTTTTTCTTCTTTTAAAGTAATTTAAAAATAGGTTAAAACCCACAGTAGGTATGTTCTGCCATTCTTTTTCTACATAGAACCTTAATTAGGTAGCAGAAAGATGCTATGTTCATAGGAAAGATAGCATGTACATTTTTTGTAAGAAGAGGTGCACTTCCTAACACAGTATAAGCTAGGGCTAATAGACTATGAAACTATTTTAGAACATCTACTGAGATAATACACCTCGATACAGAAAATGAATGACAAGAAACCATATGGATCAACAACATGGCATGGTTGGACCACCTTAATTAAGAAAACAGCCAAGTAGATGGCTCTTATTCCTATGGAACTATAAAGACTTCTTTACCTCTTCAGAAACAAATGCGTTCCTAAGAAAGTAAGACAAACACACAGCGTTGTGTGCTCTAAATACGCACAACTCCTTTGAGTTTACTGAAAACTTAGTAGTTTCTATACTAGCAGGTTAAATTCTACAAGTAGCATGAGCTGAAGAATTAAAAAAGGCTCTGAATCAGTGAATGAAAACATAATACAAGCAAATATCCCATGTAGAAAAAATATGTTTTTAAAATAAAATTAAAATGCTAGCTGAGGAGAACAGAATGTTGGAAATTCAGAGGTACAGCCATAAAATTAAATTACACTTGCACCCAGAAATGACAGCTAATTGCACTGAAGAATCATATAGTACCAATTAGCCCTTCAACCTCTACTATTAGCTACTAATCACACCTTCAAGACAATTTTAAAGGATTTCTAATCCTGCTGTGTTACTCACAGGCAACATAGGCCTTCCCTTTTCACATACAAGATACTTTGGAACATTACAAGTACTGCAGCATGTCAGATAACTTCTAATAAAAAAATATAAATACCCTTCATAATAGATAACCACAGGGCAATTTACATAATTTTTTCCCCTTTGGAAATGTCTCTTCCCATATTATAAACTGGGAAGTAAGAAAGGCTGACAAAGAAAAAAATGATCGAGCCTTTCCTTTCCCCCTCCCCCTCCTCCCCAATAAATAGTGAAGCCCAATGGAGCAGTCCCAGCCTAAATGCTACAAAGAGGGAGGAAGTAAAAGCTGGGGGGGAGGGGGGAAGGAAGAGGGGGGAGGAAGGAAAAGGAAAATTAAAAGAAAGAATAAAGGGATAGAAAGGCAGGATTGCAAGCCTATACAGAACAGTTACATTCACCTGAATTGTGGAAAGCTGTGTTGTTGTTCTTGCTGGTGGTGGCTGTTGTAGGTGATGATTAGGAAGCAGATAGAAAGCAGTGTAAGAGCAGTTGTTGTTGATGAGTAACAGTCACCAGGACTACGGTGACTATGGCGCTTGATTCACAAGGCAACAGTTGCTATAACTCACAAAAGAGAGAGAGCAAGCAAGAGAGGAGGAGGCAGTGGCCCAGCCGAAGAGACCCGGAAGAGGCAGAGCCTTCAGTATGACGGACAGCTCCTATGGCCGGAGAGGACGAGGATCTGTTTCCTCAAGGGGGAAAGAAAAGAAGGTTAGTAGGGATGTATTAACTCTTCCACTTCCCTAAGGGCGTATCTTCCCCAACAAGCAAAGTGGCATTAGTATGACAATGGACTACCCATGGATGTAAGATCATACTACATTGGAGTGGGCAAGGAGGGAACCTGTAGTGGTGGCTGATTGTTCAAATGGATAGCAGCTGCCAGGCCGAAACCCGAATGGGAGGGAGAAGGAGAGAAGAGGGGGTGTGGTCATATTAGCATATCTGTCTCCCTTGTGAATCATGCTCACCAACATCCTGACATCACATCCGATTAGCGACTAAAATAAAGGGGTGGGGGGGGCTTATGCAAGGATCTCTGTTCAGTGGTTTGCTTTGCTTTTCCACCCTGCTTGCTTCCTGCTGCTTGGAAGCAGTTTAGAGTGAACAGGAAGTTCTCCTTTGTACTAACAGCTTATCGCATTTTCCATTCCTTTTTCCATCAGAAAGTAACAGTGAAGAGCCATTGGTGGATGGGGTATTTGTTGACTGCTGCCATTTAAAGTAGGTGAGACTGTGGCAGCAACTGTACTGTCCTCATTGACAAAGCTGAACATTTTCTGTAACTGCTGTACACGCTTGGCCTGCTGGACTCAGCACATGCACAGCCAGTATGTGCATTACCAGCTCTTTTGTGCCAACCTTTCCCTTCAGTGATGTTCCTCATAAACCTCTACCCTTCCCTATATATGCCTTTCCTTAGAATGCAACCTGCTTCATTTCTATTCCTTCCCTGAACACGCTTCTTTCTGCATGCTGCTACCAGAGCACCTTTCCTCATCCTCTTTCCCCTTAATCTTCCATATCACCAGTGATTCTCTGCTCCTTATAGTCATGGGGCTACAAGATATTGAAGATGACTGCTTGTTTAAGGGATATAAGGGATGTTGCATATTGGAGGCAATATATAATGTGAGAATTTACACAGCACCATACTGATTTTTCTGCAATGCATCCATATCTAATGGCCATTGTGATCCCATATATCCCTGTAACCCCAATACATGCAAACCTGAAACTCTTTTGCACATTTTGTAATCTATGAAATTACTGCTGTATGCAGCCCATTCTACCATCTACATAACCAGTAATATTGGCTGTAATACATATATTGGTGTGGTGGGTTGACCCTGGCTGGACACTAGGTACCCACCAAAGCCACTCTCTCACTCCCCTCTGCAACTGGACAGAGGAGAGAAAATACAATGAAGGGCTCATGAGTTGAGATAAGGACTGGGAGAGATCATTCACTGATCACCGTCACAGGCAAAACAGACTCGAAGTGGGGATATTAATTACATTTATTACTAACAGAATCAGAACAGGATGATGAGAAGTAAAATCTTAAAAAAAACAAACCCTT
>VWZF01002064.1:0-17328 GCA_013396755.1 Sclerurus mexicanus
AGACATTAAGCTGTTAGAGAGCAACCAAAGGAAGGCCACAAAGATTGTGAAGGGTCTAGAGGGGAAGCTGTATGAAGAGTGGCTGAGGTCACTTGNAGAGTGGCTGAGGTCACTTGCCTTGCTCAACCCAGAAAAGAGGAGACTTAAGGGTGACCCCAGTGCAAACTACAGCTTCTTCACAAGGGGATGTGGAGTGGCAGCCACTGCTCTGTTCTCTCTGGTGACCAGCGACAGGACCTAAGCATAAAGCTGTGTCAGGGGATGTTTAGGACAGATAGTAGAAAAAGGTTCATTTTTCATCCTGAGGGTGGCTGGGCACCGGAACAGGGAAGTGATCACAGCTCCAAACCTGTTAGAGTTCAAGAAGCATTTGAGCAATGTACTCAGACACATTATGTGATTCTTGGGGCTGTCCTGTACATGGCCTGGAGTTGGATTTGTAGGTTCCTTCTAGCTCAGGGTATTTTACTATTCTATGACTAAATATTAGTATTCTTTTGCATTCTAATAAAGCAATTGTATATTTACATTTACACAACTAAGTTAGGCTATTGAGGCTTATTTTTTATTCTTGTTTTTGAAAGATGTTTTACATTTTTCCATCTTCTTCTGCAGTCTGTTTTTTTAAGGAACATACTTTAGTTTTATTTCTATATTACTCTTTCATCATCTCTGTCTTACAACGTTATTGTGGATTAAAAAGTTTTAATGATGTTGACATGCTGTCATAGGAACAAACGATAATTGAGTCTTCACTGCCTGAATTGTCTGTCATCAGTGATCATAGTCTTGTCTATCTGTACCACTCCTGCCACACACCTCCTCTTGCCATCTCTGATGGACAATGTGGTTTGTCCCAAGACAAGAACACCAAGTGAGTATTGCAGGAGGAACTGTCTGGATGCTTGCATAATTAACACATTCCAGAGATGGGTCCTCGAGATGTTGCAATCGACATTGGTCTCTGTAATGGCATAAAATGCTGGAAACTGGGCCAACTGACCTCCTGATATTTCAGGCAGCATCCATTGGTTGGCGTTTTATTAGTCTGTGAGTTGAACCTCTCTCTCAAGGGTTCTTGCCACACCTACCCTCAGGTTTCTGATTACATAGAAGAACTTTCTGACATTATGCCTTACATGGAAGTATCTGTGGAATACAACTTTTTAAGAGGTTCTGTTTCCAGATGACAGTGATGCAACTCTTGAAGAGGATTGAGAATTTTGAACTCTGAGAGAACTGACATGCAGTTGTAGTTCAGAAACACCAGGCAGAACAAAATATTCTTCTAGATCTCCCTGGCCTGGGCTGAAGTACCCAGATACCATCTTTCAAGGAATACATCCCTATGCCCACACATATGTATAGAGAGCAACTCCAGTGTAAGTTAGGAAGTGTATTGTATTTAAGACATAATAGTTGGCAAGATTTATCACACAAGGTGATATACTAATTGCAGTCCTGTGCCTAGCATATTCTTGGCAGAAATGTGAAGTTAATTCTGTTGGGGACTTCGATTTTTTTTTTTCCATTGACTGAATAGGTCATCAAGGAATACTAATTAGTCTTCTGGGAGCAGCTCCTTACAGAGCTCGCTAGCAAAACTTGGACCAGCCACCTTAAAGAAGGCAGTATGAGCCTTATCTCGAATTCTAAAACCTAGTCTGTACGTGATCTTTCGATAATTCAATACTGCCAATGGTTGAATTTGAGAAAACACCAGTAGCCTGCTTTCCATATGTTCAGAAGCTGAGGATACAAACATTTTCAGAACAATTAAAATGCTGAACAAGCCAAACAGGGAGTCAACACTCCAGTAGTATTCCAGTGATGTTTTTACATTTTTTATTCTGTCCTTTAAAAAGTTACTTTGCAGCCCATATTTTAAAGTCAGGCAATAGTCACACAGTGTTAAATACTCAACAGGGAGAGAATGCTTTGGAATCAAAGCACTAATCAGCATTCTCAGTTAATATTTTTTTTTCAAATTGCTTGAGCTTCAATATAGAACATTTTCTGAGAATGTATTGGAGCTTGATTTTGTACTTTTGTCCCTCAAATCAGAAAATATACTTCCTGAATTCCCAAACGTACTGTGCAGAGACCTGAAAGCTTAAAATTATCTTATTACAAATATGAGTCTTACAGAATGAGAATTGCTCTACATAATAATTTCTTCAGTACTTGAGGCTAAAATCCATCTTTTCAGATCAATTAAAGCACCAAACAATGCAAGCAGGGAGTCAGCATTCAAGAAGCATTCCTACAATGCATTTGCAATTTTTATCCTTCCTCACTAAAATGACTCAATGGTTCATGATATAAAGTCTGACAGTTTGCAGTAAAGTTTGTGCTTGCATACATGTATTTGCAAAACTCTGTCATCCTTAGATTTGGTTTTCATAGTCTATTCCTCAAATCTCCCAGGTTCACCTGTTCAATAAATCTCTAAAGAATTTGCCCTCTCTTCCCCTTTCTATATATACTCCACCACAGTTATTGATGATGGTATAGTGATATATAACCTAGGGAGCTGGATTTATGTGATTTGATTATGGTCTGCATACTAATACATCTATGAAGCATTTTATTACTTCTCTGTGAAAGACACTATTTATTAAATAAATGTACAGGAAGTTAGATGGAAAATGAAATGTTCCATTTCGGTACTAATATGAAAAGAAAATCTGTTTCTTGTCTGTTTGCCTCACTTACATTATATCCAATCATTATTCTTCCTTACTAATCTCTGCTTTGACATCTAGTTTCCTCTTGGTTTAAACATCTGGACACTTTATTCTTCATTATTTGGTACCTATTTAAAATGTCTTTCTTCCTATCACAATGTTAATCATACCGGAGATGACGATTTGGGCAAGACCTAGAAATTTGACCAGTCCCTCTCTTTCTTTGATATGGAAGAAGGAAATAATCTTAAGGATTATTCACAGCTTCTAAATGACACCATAAAATAACAGATGCATTCACTTCAATATCTTGGCAAAATTGGAGATCAGATTTAGACATTTCAGAATGCTTTAAGACTGCAATCTCAAATGTAAATTACAACTCATGTTTGATTTAAAACTGTTACCATTGTTGATTTTCTTTATTCTTTTGATTTCCTGAAAGTCCTATTGCTATGCCTCTTCTCTGCTTGTAACCTCAATCTGGTTTTGGCCCAATGTTTTTTCTAACATTCAGATAAAACGTTCTTCTAACTTTTTTCAGGTCTTCTGTTATAATGCATAGTGTTGTTTTGTAGAACAAAATTATTACATTTAGATATTGAAGTGCAACTTGCAAACTCCATCCATATTGATGTTTGCAAACACATGCTGAAAGCCACAATTTGCAAACATAATCCTTTTTTTATTCTTCACCATTGGTACTGTAGATTTAGAGCTAGGATCTCACCACTCTTCATCAAAAACAAAAGAGAGAATTATCTTGCTTCAGAGACATAAAATGCTTCTTTTTATTAGGAAACACCTCTCAGCATACAGTCCACCATGCTGCGTATTGAGAGAAGATGAAATAATACAAAGCCATGAATATCATGGGGAACCCTCATCAATCCACGGTTTCTCACGATGCTCATGGCTTTGTAACCAGCAAGTATGTTGTACTTCTGTGTTCTCCCCAGGATTGGGATCTGGATTGAAAAAGAGATTAACAGTGCTGGAAAGGGTGGAGAGAAAGAGCAGGAATTATACCTTCCTAGTCTGATAAGATATATAACCTCCAGGCCATGGGAAGGAACATATTTTAGTAGACAGGTCACTCAAAGTCCCTTCCAGCCTGACTTTGAACATTGCCAATGATGTGACATTTATAATTTCTCTCAGCAATATGTTTCAGTGTTTTACCATCCTCATTGTAAAAATCTAAATTGATCTTCTTTTATTTTAAAACCATTTCCCCTTGTCCTGTCACTACAGGCCTTGGTAAAAATTCTTTCTTATAAGCCCACTTTCTATATTAACAGACTACAGTGATGTCCCCCTGGAGCCTTCTCTTTTCCAGGCTGAACAACACCTATTGTCTCAGAACATCTTCACAGCAGAGGTGCTCCAGCCTACTCAAACAGCTCCATGTGTTTCTTACGCTCAGGGTTCCAGAGCTAGATGCAGCACTCCAGGTGAGGTTTCACCAGAGTAGAGAAGAGGGGCAGAATCCCCTTCCTTGACCATGCTGCTTTTACTGCAGCCCAGGATACGGCTGACTCCCTGGGCTGTGAGCGCACATTGCCAGCTCACATCCAGTTTTATACAGAACAGTATCCCAGAGTTTTTATCTGCAGGATTTCTCCCAACCAGTTAATCCTCCAGCCTGTATTGATTTCCCCAATCCATGTGCATGACCTTGCATTTGGTCTTGTTGAACTTTGGAAGGTTCACATTGGTCCATTCCTCAAGCCTGTCCAGGTCCCTCCAGGTCCCACTTTTCAATTGTGTCAGCTGCACCACTCATCATGGTGTCAGCTGGAGACTAGTTGAGGGGACATTCATTGAGGCACAGCATTTATTATTGGTTTCTCGTTGAATAGTGAGCCATTGACTGTAACATCCAGACAATTCTTTATCCATCTAACACTTCATCCATCTTGTCTCTTCTGTTTAGAGTCAGGAATGTTGGGGAATGCTATATTAAGGTCTTACAGAAGTCCAGGTAGCTTTTTCCTTGTCCATTGAGCAAGTCACTCATCATAGAAGGTGTTCTTTTTCAGTTATTGGATGAGTACTTTAATGTTTCTTTTTTGACCCATGTAGAAACCCTTGTTATTATTCACATTCCTTGCCAAATTCAGCTCCTACTGTGCCTCAGCTTTCCTGATTCCCAGACCTACATATCAGTGTAGTGTCCCTATATTCTTCCTAAGATACATTTCCTTCTTAGATGTCAGTTCCACCCAAAGGTCCTCACTCAGCCCTGCCTTCCTTGCCTGATTTCTTACAGATAGGAATCGAGACCTCTTGGGCTTGTAATGGGGTTTGTGTTACGTAAGCAAGATCATTCTCAACATATTTATTTTAAGTGTTTGGAACGTAATATTTGGGTTGTTTTTCAGACTGCAACACAGTCTTTTCTGCATATGGTCAGTTCATAAGTCTCAAGCAATTTTCTAAAATCATTTGGTTAATCTTTGCTATTTCTTGCTTATCTATGACTACCTTTCAAAATGTCATTACTGTGACATATTGGTAGATACCATGCCATTTTTTTTTTCACCTCTGCTGTTGATAGGGAAAGGTAAAAGCAGGCTTATATGTAGAAAATACAGCAATATACCTTTTTCTTATTTGAATTAGTAGGCACATTACATTTACTGGAGTATTAAATGACCAATACTTTTGGTATGTTCTAAGAGAAGAATATCTATTTTAAGAATACAAGTGCCTCTTCTGTCAGGCATTGAAAGAAAGTATTGGAACTTGTGAATATAAGTATCAACGTATCTTTTGTGCAAACAGGATCATATCATGTTATTATGAAGTCTGAAGACACTGCATTTGAAGTAGATGTTTCCCAGAGAAAAAGAAATCTAAGCATTTATGAAACTGGTGTTCTATTTTCTTTCCTGACAAATGTTGCACACTCGTGAAACCTTATTGTCACTGCTGCTGTTAGTTTCAGCAGTGAAAAATTTCAATAATCATGAACTAATCTTAATGAATGAACATTTTTCTACAGTGCAAGGGGAAAGCTCAGTTTATGGCAAATTTAGACTAGATACAAAATATTTCATTAATCAGTTCTCCAAATTTTTTTATTTTTTTTTTAATAAATGAATGAGTGGAATAGTTTATCCATCACTATAAATGTGTACAAATGTTACTTTTTCTGCATAATTATTCATTAAAGACAAACAATTAAGTGACTAGTTTTGTCTCCAAAGCCTTAAACATGTCTTCTTTTGTGTGCTGTCCATTCAGAAATGAACAGTGCAGGGAACATGAAAGATATGTAATAAGGCAGTTATAAAAAAATTGCATATATTAGTTTCTATAGGTAAAAAAATAATTGAGCAGAAATAATTTTCTTCTTTCTTATTATTGTAATGGAGTTGACCATGACTACAAATTAAAAAAATTACAAAACGTGCACTGAAAACTGAGGCTCATAAAGCCTTGCTATTTTTATAGAGAATTGAAAGCCAGATATATGCAACATTCTTTTCAGTTGTTTCTCTTTTCTTTTGGAGGCAATTTTTAAAAAATGTAAAAGCACTTTCTTACACTTTAGTGCACATGTACAGTATATATATAAAAACATGGCAAGTTTGGCACTTAGACTATGGAGATGAGTGCCTCAAAATGCTTCTAAATAATAAAAGGAAGAAGCAAACATAAGTCCTTCTTTCCCCGATTTTCCTTTTACACAATTTAAACCTAATCCACATATTAGCACTTTGCCACAATAATTACAAATAGATAGATGAGTTCTTTATTGAATCCTTGCACAGCGGTGACAGGATGAGTGCCTTAAAATAAGAGATCTGCTCAGAAATGTCAGAGTATTAGAAAATGTTTAGCACCAATTGGTTATTAAACTGTCAAAATCACAAGAAAATCTCAGAGGTGACTCTATTTCACTTCACTTTCTAATAAGTAACACCACAGCTGTCATTTTAATTAAAAAAGCAATCTTACCCAGCGTAAATAACAGAAAATATTTACTGTGGCAGTTGATCCTTTGACAAGTTAATAATTTCAAATTAATTTGCCTACAAAAAAGAATGGGAACATTAGTTCTCAGGTAATTAAGAGGTTAAAGACCCTGTGTACATCTAACAACATGAATACATTTCAAGGTCAGGAAAGAGTGAGGCCATTAATAATAAGTGCATGCTTTTAGGTTAAGTTCATTTTCATATTGCTTCTTTACTGGGTTTGGAAGTGAGGTCATTGGGAAGTAAGACATTACAGCTGTCATACTTGTAAACTAGGAGAGAATAAATTAAAACAGTGAGAAAAAGTTGATTTTAGAGTTTTATTTCAAAAGGTTTGCTTTTTAATTAATTATGTACTTTAGAAAAAATTAAGATTATCTCAGGTCTGATCCCTGTCACCTGGGAAAAACAATGCAAATAAATAATATTCTGAAATGGGAAGATCCAGAGAGATAGCTCTGCTAATTCAAAATTATTTGGAATTTGCTGTTAGCTGTCTAGTAGAAATTGAATTTCTATCTGATATGAAGATGACCTGGTCTTGATTCTTCTTTTAAGACAATGAATATTAATAAATACAAGCTCTATTTATTAAAGCAAAAAAATACACCTAGGTAAGAGTGACTTTCCTTCACACAGCAATATGATTTAGTGGGACTCATCCTGTATAAGCATAGATAGACAGATGGACTGACAGATGGCTGGATGATTTTGAAAACCTCAGCTCAGAATATTTTCCATCATATTAAGATTAAACTTTCTTTCAAAATTGTAGCTTTTATTACACTACTTCAATTATTTCAATACTGATTCAGAGGTTGATAGCAATTGCATGTAATATAAAAATTTCAGGTTTTTTTTTTTTGTTTAAAAGTTTGAAGAGGAAATTAAGCCCTTCTTACACTAATATTGCTTTCAATATTTTATCAAAGTGACTGCAGGCCAATAAAAAAGTTACCCAAACCAGATGCTACTGTAATAACCCTGCTTACCCTTACCAATACATATGCTGAACTGATACTCACCAGTACAGACTCTATAACATAAGCAAAAGTTATTAAACACATGAATTAAAATGCTTAAAAAACTAAGGGTCAAATGAAATGACAAAAATTATAATAAAATAGTGAAATTAATCCAAATATTAATAGATCTGAATAGCTATTTGTACACAGGCATTTTGACTTTAGAAGCACATCTATAGTTACCTACTAGATCACAGTCCAAATATCTAAACTTATTGTGAGTCAATAACATTTGTGGCTACTAAAAAAGATTTGAACCACAGAACTGCAAGCACATGAGAGAGTGGAATTCTTGTTGTAGTTAAAAAAGGTACAGACTAAGAAAACATGAATCAGAAAATCAGAGAGAACAACTACATAACTTTTGGTTGGTTTGACATATAGGAGGTGTTTTTTCCCATTACAGTTTGAAAGGTTTTAGTGCCTGTGTAGTAAAGATTTCTTCACACATTATTTGAAGAATATGCACTGTCACTTGTATACTACCTCTTTAAGTAATGCTGAAACAGTATTTTTTGGGAATACTGTCTTGTTTTTTTTTTTTTTCCCTAACTTCTGTAAATGTCTCAACATGTTAGGATTCTAACAGACAACTACCAGATAAAACTTTATAAATAGAAATCTATTTTAAAAAGGCAAACTATAGTCCTTTCCTAACCCTCTCCTCAAAGCTTATTTCGTTCCCTTGCTTCTTCCTTCCTCTAAAAATATACTTCTAATGCTGTTGATATCTAGCTTAATTTAGAGATTGTATTTAGGTTTCAAACTATTTTTAAATTTATTTTCATGGTCAAAGAGCTGAAAGACCAAAATGCTAAGTTTGCAAGCCCTTTTAAAGGAAGAATAACTAGTAACTGAGTAAAAATATTTATGAAGTAAACAACCATCAGGAAATCAATCTTTGGATATTGACTTAACTTTATAAATAATGCTAGAAAGACTCCTAACTCTCTGCATTAAAACAAAATAATTAGAATGAAAAGATTTCAAAAATCAGTAAGAAAGAAGAATATCATTAAGGTTTCAAGTCTCTACTTGACATTGCATGGGAAGTTATGTACCATACTAAATGACAGTCTTTGGTGATTTTCTTTTCCTACACTGTGGCAAATCCTTATGTACCATTGCTATTAGCCTGATCAGAGTTTCTTAAAATGTATTTCTTCCCCTAAGATGTTGCAGCAATTTGTTTATTTTACATAAGTTCTGAGTTGCACGATACAGTCCTAATCATAGCAATTTTTACTTTCAATTGAATCTCATTACAATATAGGAGTCCAGACTTCTCCCTGTAAATTACAAGATTTTGAAGATTTCAAGAATTTTGAAGAAAACTTTCATCTCTGAAGATTTGACACTTAGTCTAGTACTTGTGACTTCTCAACCTTAAACACAATTATGTTAGTATTTACAAAGCATCTGTATCTGCCTGATACTTCCACTTAGGTGAAAAACTATTATAGTTTATTCTTTATAATGCACATAGAAGCAGAGGTCGCTAGGTCTTCTAAATGACCATAACCAGCTACTAGTGCAAAAATGAGGAGCTGATAGTGCTCTCCCACACCTAGTGTTCGCCCAGGCTATAGCTGCTTTCATCTCAGAAGATATATGATCCCAACATGACTTTTCTGTCAAGTTTCAGTTCTCTGCAAAGCCCAGAGCTTGTCTAGGTTTTCCTGGAAACTTTGTTCACATCATCCTTTGGCAGGAACTGGACACTGCACTTCCTGCCATGCAAAGACACTCCCATTTGTGTTCAGCCTGGTTTCACTTCTGGTTCCACTATTTTCATTTGATATAGGTACTCTAAAAGCAAAGAAAAGATGTAATATTTTGTGACAGAACCATACAAAACATCAGAATTTTATTTTTCCTAGGAAATTATTAACTGAAAGGGCAAATGAATGGAGACGTAGACTCACCACAGCTTGCTGAGGATCACTGTGCTAGAAACAGATTATTGCAGATGTCATCAGACATGTTTGTCTGATCAAATCATCATCAGACATATTTGTTCACTCCACAAATCTTTAGTGAACTAAAACCTCTCTGGGGGTACTCAGTTATAATTAAGCTCTAATTGAATACAAACAAAGTCCTCTGGGAGTTTTTTCATTTACTTTAATTGATTTTCAGCATAGTTCCCTATGTCTGTATGATTATTCCTGAATTTAAATATTTCTGTTGACTCGACCAACCTCCAGTTGAATTTTGACCCATCAAGGTAGTTGGTGGAGTGTGAGAAAAAAACAGAGCCATGGCACCAAGGTCCAGTTTACAAATAAGACAAGGATGGAGAAACTACTGCAGTGTGAAGGGCTGGAGGATATAGAGCACAAGGTATGTGTACCTAGAGAACCTATAAATGTGATCTATTTGCAATGCTTAAGGGCTATATCCTAGTTAGGACATTTGGAACCTTAATATCAGGCTATAGTAGATGTTATTGATGAGCATTTTTGTGCATAATCATGAAGCTGTAAAGACACATGGGGTTCTTAACAGTGTACTCGCTGTCTAAGAAACTGATATCTGAAAAATATGTCTTTGAATTGGCTCCAGTATAGTTCCAATCTGTCTCTGTTCTTAGGAGCAAAAAAAGCAGATCAAATAAAATATCTACCCATCGTCAAAAAATAATATATTTTGTGTGTGCAGACCTTCCTGTGGCAGTATAATTCCTTTTACTGCACAGATATGAGTGCTTGATCTTACTGACTCTCATTGATTCCAGTGATGCAGCCCTGCAGTGGTGATAAAAGATAGAGTTCTTAGCATTATTCTGCTTTATGTTTTCCTGACGTAGCTTTTAACAGTCATGTTGGATATACTAATTGAGAAGTGATGTTAGCTCTGGTGTCAGTATGGCAACCTGAAGAATAAAAGTGGAAATCCATATATCTACTGTTTAATTACTTGTTTAAATTATCCTCTTCATATTACTATGCTTCAGATGCTTTTCTTTAATTTCCTACTGCTACTGGGTTATGTTCTGCCCCACAAAAGTCTCCTGAACTCATGAAAACAAAGTCCTTCAATACAGTGTGATATGAAAGGCACACTGAATCCTCAAATGCAAAGAGGAAAATCTAATTATATCCGGATAATAGTGTTTGTCACTGGCTCCGTGAAAACTGCCTGTTTTGTGTCTTCTCTATTCCAATGGAACTAAGGTTTAGTGGCTTCAAAGAATATCGTAACAGCACAGAGATTCAAATGCTTGTGGATTTCTCAAAGACTTAACAAATACTGTACATCATTAAGTAATAAATGTACTTATCTAGCTCTGAAATTGAATGAGTGGAGAAATTTGCTCCTGACATGTCTGTTCTCTGCCCAGGTTCAAGATGGTTCTTTTAAATACTTCTGATGGGTATTCGTGCTAAGATATCACACCTCTGTTTTATGTAATGAATCTATAGTAAGAGAAAAAACTCTGTGTATTTTGCCCAAAAGCTTAGTGAGCACTATCCCTGAACAGTCCACAATAGCAATGTCTATCCTTTGGGCATTTCAGAATGATTTTCAGCTAGAAAACAGATTTAACTCAAGCAAGATTCATGCCTCAAAACTTGTCATGCTCAGAAAACAAACATCACTTAAAAAGTAAATGCAGCAAAAATGGTTCCAATAGAATGCCAAAGATACACAGTATTAGAAAAACAGGATTGAGGGGAAGATATTTTTGGTCACTACAAGATCTGCTTGGAAGTCACACAAGTCACACAGTTCAGTAAAGAAGAGAGTCAGTAAAAGAATAGAGGAAATTTAGAGAACAAGGACAAGAAAAACTGAAGGTAAAATGACTGTAAAGAATAGGAAGAGAAAAGAGTTAACTGTTAAGACTGCCTAAACACAGAATTCTCTTTAGCACCTCTAGAAGAGGAAAACCTTTCTGAGTGTTGTTTTCCTTTTTCTGCCACATATAGGAAGGGCGACAAGTAATGAATTAAATGAACATTAATATTTCATTTTTAAGGTTTTGCTGTGAAGTTGTTATTACAACATTTTACCATACTATTATTTTTTTTTTTAAGAAGACTAAACAGATAATAATAACATTCCTTTTGAAACTGTAACAATCATGCATATCCTGGCCTTAGGTATAACAATATCTATAGTTCTTTCTTCTGTTTTCCTCTACAACACAACATGCTTTAAAATTCATTTCTGCATCATACTAATGAATAAGATTGCAGTGGTCAATATCAAAGTTTTAAATGTAATGCATTAGGTAGCATTTTATAAACACTGGATTTATCTTCAAAGTATTTTTTATTTATTTTATCAAAGTGTTTTCGAGGAGGATAAACTCTGTCAGTTCTACTCAGGCCTGTTCTTGCATTATCATGATTTATTCTACCAACATGAAAAAACATTTTTTTTTTAAATGATCTTTTTTCAATCACAGTAGTTTAGATTTAAAACCAAAGGATATTTTTCTCTAATTTCTCCTAGTTCTCAGGTTGCCTGTTCTCTGAGAACAAAATGATGCAGTTTTGCTCTCAATAGCTCTCTATTTATTGAATTTCTCATTTACAATCATTATGTTTTAAAGTCTTTCTGCTTTTTTATACTGGCCAAAATGAATTGAAATATACTTCTGCTATACATTTCACTTTATGGCCAGGAACCTTTTAAAATTTCTAAAGATGAAAGAACCCCAAGAACTTCATAATATTTAAGTATTCTCCCAAATTATTTTTATCAATGTTCCACTTAAAGTTTTGGATTTAAAAACAACATGTGTTTTTTCATTAGTGACTTTATAAATTGACCTGGAGTATATAGGTTTATGTAGAATAAGTTATGAAAAATTCAGTTGGATTAGTTATTTGCTTATCTCATACCTACTATGGAAAATCTCAGAATACAACTATGTTCCATTGACTTCTAATCATGTATACACATACATTCATATTCCTAAAATATGAAATATTGTGAGAATAGACAGAATTTTCCATGTGAAACCCCCAACAGTTAAAAACATTCAGTCACTATAACTTGCTCATCATTGTAATAGCTAACTACCTGCTCCATTATTTAATGGAAAATAAATTATACCACTTGATTATTCTGTTGTAGCAAACATGGAATATTCAGAAATTATTTTTTCAGTCAGGTCCCATTTATGTTCTGTCCGAGCGCGAACACCTGACTAGAATCTTTTACAATGAAAAAGAGCAGAAAGGCCATGGTATACATGAAAACTAAAAAGCTGACAGGTAACCCTATTTATTGTCATTCCTGCATGATGTTTGGCATTTTGGCATATTGCTAGTACACATGTGGAGAGTGTTTCAACAGCTGTTCAGAGTTAGTTATCCTGACCCCAGTGCTGCTCTTGATCAGTTCTTGGCAGTTTCAGTATGCACAGCTATTTTTGTCCTCCAAGCACACTTATAAATCTGAGATCTATTTTTTTTTCTGGCACAAACCTTCAATAGCTAATAGAGCTATAGTCTAGCAGCATAAACTATAACAAATTATGGCTGATTAAATAGGTACGGAAAATAAATCTTTATACAAAACACCTAGATACCAAAACTGAACTATTGGACACAGAAGCCTTCAACACCTGTCAGCACAGGGATGAGTGCCTCTGCCACTGCAAAGAGTAGTACAGAAAATGTGCAATTCTCATTCTTTGACATAATTGTTGGTGTTTTTGGCCCTAATATTAAACTTTAATAACATTAACAACATTAATAGTTTCTCTGTCTTCAGGGAACTAGTGTGATGGTGCTTCACTGCCCTGCTCTGCCTCCCCACTCTGAAATATCTCTATCAAGATGCATTCGAGGTACACATCTCCCTAGTCTGACACTCTGCTCAGATAGTCCTGGGCTAAAGTGTAGACTGAAAGGCATATAGAAATCATAAGGAGCAGTCGGGCTTGTCTCTGACTTCTCACTGTGTCTATGTGGCCCATCTCCATACATGTCTTGATTATAAGGAAGATGAAAACTGCTCAGCACTGAAAATCATAACTACAGAAAAGTGAAAGTGTATTTAACTTTATCTGATGCAAGGTGGAAACAAGCTATATAACAGTACTAATCAGGATATTTTTTTTCCTCTCTGTACAGTCTAAGGATTGTTGGTACCCTCAACTGCTGATACTATATTTCAGAAATAACAATGTTTATTCCTGTACTATATGCTAATGATACAATTTAGTGAATATTAATCTTGAGTATGAATAATTTCTTCATTGATCTGACCGGGTTCCCAAATGTGCAATACTTCACCTCTTCTGGAGAACAGATTAGTTATTAGGAAGAAAGTCTTAACTGTGAGGGTGGTGAGACACCTGGCACAGGTTGCCCCATCCCTGGAAGTGTTCAGGACAAGGCTGGATGGGGCTCTGAGTAAACTGGTCTAGTGGAACGTGTCTCTGCCCATGACAGGGGATGGGAATGAGATGATCTTTAAGGTTTGTTCCAGCCCAAAGTATTCTATGCTTCTATGATTCTGTGATCAATTTATCACTAGCATAGGAAAATTCAGATAGAGAAGGAACAAGACTGATGATATAGTAGAAAAGAAACAGATCTAAAGAAAACTGAGAGGAAATGGGAAAANTGGAAACAAGCTATATAACAGTACTAATCAGGATATTTTTTTTCCTCTCTGTACAGTCTAAGGATTGTTGGTACCCTCAACTGCTGATACTATATTTCAGAAATAACAATGTTTATTCCTGTACTATATGCTAATGATACAATTTAGTGAATATTAATCTTGAGTATGAATAATTTCTTCATTGATCTGACCGGGTTCCCAAATGTGCAATACTTCACCTCTTCTGGAGAACAGATTAGTTATTAGGAAGAAAGTCTTAACTGTGAGGGTGGTGAGACACCTGGCACAGGTTGCCCCATCCCTGGAAGTGTTCAGGACAAGGCTGGATGGGGCTCTGAGTAAACTGGTCTAGTGGAACGTGTCTCTGCCCATGACAGGGGATGGGAATGAGATGATCTTTAAGGTTTGTTCCAGCCCAAAGTATTCTATGCTTCTATGATTCTGTGATCAATTTATCACTAGCATAGGAAAATTCAGATAGAGAAGGAACAAGACTGATGATATAGTAGAAAAGAAACAGATCTAAAGAAAACTGAGAGGAAATGGGAAAAGAAACTGAAGAATGAGTGATACTGAAGTGTGAGAAGGAACATTTAGAACTGGGACAAAGTAAATTACTCAAGAAAATATTTGTTTAGGTATTTAGACAAAAAGAAAAATACTGTATTGAAATAGATTACACAGCAATAAAGGAATTCTAAATAAAATACTTTTTACAATAGAAAGAAGTTATTAGTAAATTCTGAAATATTGTGAGCAAGAATCTGCAGATTACAGTACTCTAATGTTTCAGATAGTTTGGGATCCTCTTGAGCATTCCAGTTTTCAGAACTGAGCAGTAGCCTTGCCAGTGTTAGAAAGAGGTTAATAAATAAAGAAAGAAAGAAAGAAATAAAAAAGTCTAGGAGAGTATATCAGATATCTTACTATTGTTTAACATTGTCTATTAAATACCCAAAAGGTGTCTACAAGAAGAGAAAGAGTTAGTGACTGGCCAAAACAGAGTAGAAGGCAACACACAGGGTGTCTATATTACTATCATCACCTCAAACTCAATTAACATATNTCTTTTTACAGAATTACCAGAGATATCCTTATTGCATATCTCCTTGTCTGATAAGAAACACGTGGCTTATACAAAGGAAGAGAAATTATATTAGAATCTAAAAGGACAAAAATAACACTAGGTGGTTCAACCTCCTGTTTGGGTAAAACAAAGCTGTATTCTGTTCAAGCAGCAATCAATTTAGCTATCAGATACTACAAAGTTAAAGGATCTTGACTTTTCTAATAACATTTGTCACACAGATAATGTCAGTGGTGAGCTCCAGTGGGAAAGAGATAAGAGTGCAGCAAAACCCTTTTAATAGTTTCTTGTAAGTTTATTTAGAATAGGTAATTTAAAAAAAAATAGTATTAAGTGACTTGATATAGCATCATCTTGGGTAAGATGCAAAACACGGTCTCACAGCTTGAAAGACAAGCAGTTGTCCTAAAATGAGACCTGGTCACTTCATGAATTTGGCTTATGTGATTTGACAAAATCAGTTTGCTGCTCAAAGTGACAGAACAGCTTGATTTGTAATCTTGACATTATACACACACATGTATATATACATATACCTTCATGATAGATAGATAGATAAGAGAGAGAGAGAGAGAGAGAGAGAGAGAGAGAGAGAGAGAGAGAGAGAGAGAAAGATATGTATGTATTACTGAAGTGAGGATAGGGGGAAGATTGAAACTTATGAAATCCAAACTTGCAGCAACAAGTTTGATTTCGAAACTAAGATAAATCTCATCAAATAACTTAGTGGATCAAATCTAGATTTACCCTCAAGTATGGAGCACCTCTTTGTAGGGTTGGAAGAACAGAGTGATTGCCCAGTTGACAAAGCAAGGAAATAAGTGTGTGTTACCTGCCTAAAATTGTTGCAAATTTTAGGAGCTCTCTAAACACAGAGTCCAGTTTAGAAAGGAGACACTGCTTACCCTACACAGGGTGCAATGTGGACGTTTCCACAAATCAAGCATGCCATGGGGCAAAAAAGTTACATATTTTATACTGTAAAATTTGCATAGACACACCTATTAATCCATATTCTCCACCTTTCTAATACATATTTGTGTTGGTGATGTAATCTCAAGCAATCTTGAAACACAAAGTTTTTTTCTTCCTTAAGCAACTTATACTGTAGAAGTTAGTTTACAAAAAGTGAGAAACTTCAGCTTAAAGACATCAATCCCTTTTGTAGAAGTTATCTGATGACATCAATTTGGCTTGCAAAAGGTGAGAAAATTCAGTCTAGGGACAGATAATTTGATGTCATAAAAAGCAGGCATAGAAAAAAACCCATGAAAACTGGTAAGTGCTGTAATTCTGCTACGGATTTAAATTTAAGGATTTAAATTTAAACGTGTAATGAATGTCAAAAAATATTGAAGAAAGATACTTAGAAAGTACAAAAATTGCCTGAAAACTGAAAATCTAAACTGTACATCAATATGATATTTTGAGGAAATATTTTAATTTAATAAAACCATAGATATTTATTTGAACAAGTCAATCACATTCATGCCCACTTTACACATAACCTTTCTGCCTAAAAGGTATTCTTACTCAGTCACAGGAAAGGAAATCAACCACTGTTCTCCAAAGTAGGGAATCATATTTATAAATTCTTGTTGATTCGAAGTGATCACAAATCCATCTGTCATGATACTGATAAGGAGCATGGCCCACAGAAGATATGGAAGATTCTGCAAGCTCAGATTGAATTGTGCTCCCATGTGGAGATAGAAGACTATTTGCCAACATAACTTAAAGCAATCATCTAGATGGTTTCAAAGTCAGAGAGATGATATGGAGATACATCTTTATGAAAAAAATGGCTTGATGTGGGGCAGGGCAACAATCTTTCTGAAAATAGGTAGGAAGCAATAGCTGACAGTTGTCACCAAGAAAAATGAGAGCAGAGCAGCCCATTGGAAAGCACCTTAGCAGTTCACTTACTGGAAGCAAGTATTTTTTTTTTTTTTTTT
>VWZF01002064.1:24018-38200 GCA_013396755.1 Sclerurus mexicanus
GAAAAAAAAGAACAAATCTGGCAAAGATTGGACATTCAGATTTCAATAGAAAGGCAGGGAGGTAAAGAATTTTTTCTTTGAAACAAAAGATTTTTAACAGGTGAGGTGAAATAGAATCGTATTGCACTGGAAAAAAAAAGACTATTTAAAACAAAAATATAAAACAAAACTAAAACAAGCAAATCCCCAAAGCAATGCATCTTCCAGAAAAAAATGAAAATTTTGGTTCATGGCAGAATCTCAGGAAAGTTTTTGCAAGGGTTTTGTTGTTTTTGTTTTTTCTTTTTTCATATTTAAAATTCTAATTCCCATCTGTGATTTATTCAATTACATTTATCAAAAAATGTGACAATAAGTGAAATAAACATTATATTTCTCAAACTATCTAAATTTTCAAGAGATTAGTGAGTTTTAAATACATTAGTACTTCCAAAGCAATTTTTTTTTTTTTTTTACCTTTGAAATGAGAGTGAAATATGAGAATAGCTATATGACTTTTAGGGAGGTCAGGGATAAAGTTCATTACCACTTGCTTTAAACTGTATTAGAAGGAAACTATGGTTGTGTCAGTAAAAAGAAACAAAACCAAAACCAAACAACAAAGGCACAACAAAATCCTAAATGAACAAACAAATACAGACCTTCAAAATGTTTTCATGTTTTGAAAGAAAAAAATCATAGTTGAATAATTTAATGGATCTACTGAATTAATAATTTCTGTAGGAAAAAAATAGTAGTGGAAAATATCTAATCACCAAATATTATTTTTGTGTTAAAGAAATGGTTTTCAAAGACATAGTTCAAAAGGCAGGTTAGTGTAAGAGGGCCATGACACAGTGAGTGAAGTCAGAAATAACTTTGAATCAAAGTCCTTGTGTTAGAGAGTACAGATTGTTCTAGGCACCTTAGAAGATTTCATGCCAAGTATAATTCTGGATGATGAACAAGGATCTGTAAAGGGAAGGTTCTTTTGGACAGAAAACACTGAAGATGAGAGTACTTTTACTGAAAATAAGGTGAAAACAAAGAAAAGAATGACTGAAATGATTCAGAGGTAGTTACTAACCTGTGAACTGAAATAAAATACAAATAATTGCATGGATTCATTTTGAGACATACAGGTAAATTATTGAACAGGCTACCAGTATCTGTAATTAGGTCTACGTAACTGCTGATTTTATTGAAGTGCATCTCTGAGCAACTCCAGCTTCAACAAAAGCATGTTTCCATCTCTCTCCAATCTTTCCTTTTATATAGAACTATGCTTTGATTCTGTCATTACCACCAGCTCCCTGCTATTGGCATTACCTCCTTTATTTATTTGTTTATTTTTTAATTCACACAGTTAATATTCTTATGACAATGCAAAAGAACTATGGAAACTATTAGAGAGAAATATGCATAATGAGGCTTAAGCTTGATTAATTTTGCTTCTCTTGTCTCAGCCCTTGCAGAGATTGGTATGACTGACTAAACAATTTGCTCTGGTAGTTTCACAAATTCTGCAATTAAATGACCTTAATTGCTACTCAAAAAAATTTCCTTTATTCACTGGGATTGCCTAGTCTGAAGCCAGAAGAAATAAAACAGAACCATGGGAGTGCTGCTTACAAGTGCATCCACAGCTTTTATCTTACCTGGATCAGACCCATACTTGCTCTATGCATCGTGTTTCTTCTATATCAGCATCGGAAATGAGTTCTCCCTGCAGTGAATTTTAACCACCAGCAAAGTTTGAGCTTGGGTGCAGTGCTGGGGTCTTGGGAAAAGTGGGAGAATCCCTGGGGCAGCCAGAGCAGGGAAGTGCAGGATAGGGAGGGTACACCAAGAGAGCATTGATGCTCATGAGCTTGGAACACTGATCATGCAATTAACACATAAACAGCAAGTGGCTTTTCCAAGACCCATCTGTCTAGGAACAAAGAAAGTTACAGCACAAGGAGTCTCATGAATAATTTTCCCATCGTAAGCAATTTGAGTATGAGTAAGCCATTTTATTCCATGAATATTCCAGCCTAAGTGAGCCTCCTCTGAGCTTTCCCTGCCAGGAATCGTGGCTGCATGGCAGTGATCTCCCCCGGAGCTTCCATGTCTCTGTTCTCCATGTAAAACATTCCAGGTAGATTCTAACTTGATTCTCATTTGTCTGTACACTGTAAATTACAGAGTGAACTGGGGCATTGAACTCAGTTAAGTCACAGTTTTAAAACATCATATTGAAACTAATTTTGCTAATACTTTTTATGGTGATTCTTTAGGAAATCTAAATTACCCATTTCTGAAAAACTGGCATAGTTAGCAGAATCCTAAATCAGGATTCACAATATGGAGGAATCTAACCTTTGCTTCCAAGTCAACCAAAATTTATTGTACAGATGGAAACAAAACACCATGCATTTGTTTTCAGATATCTAATGCATTCCAAAATTTTAAACTCATTTTCTTTTGAGTGGCCCTAGGGAAAAGCTAAGAAAACATTATTCCTAAAAAATTGCATCACAGACTGGAAATCCATTTAAACTATGCTTTCAATTTAGCAGTAATATCCGAAAGATGAGTTTTCATGATCTCTATTGCATCAATTCATAGGACACTCATATTTTTGATTTTCATTTGAAGACACGGAGTCACTTAGCCAACATATAAAGCTTTTATTACAACTAGATCAGTCAGTTAATTTTAGATGCATATTTCTACCTAGGAATAAAATTATTTTTGAACCCAGATAGATTTTCAGAATCCTTCACATTTGAAAATCTTTCACAAAAGACCCCTTGGAAGCATCCTTTCAAATTTGACTCTGAGCAGCAAGAAAGGCTCTTCATCTTGACTTTTGTGACATAGAAAGGTATGCCTTCCAAGATATGGACAAGGAAGTTATAAACTGTGGTATTTTTATTCCCATATGACTAAATTATATTTTTGTTTCTTATGTTGAAGACAAACCTCATACTGCAGGAGATACTGGGATATTTAGTGGTATAAATTCCATGTAGTTCAATGTGGTATTGTAAAATTGCGGATTTAATTTTTTTTTTTTTTCCAGATAGTGAATATGAGAGCTGCTCGGACTATGTTGAAAGTGGTAAAGAGAAGTAAAATAGATTATATTTTATTCAGGAAAAAAATGCTGTACATGAATAACAAAGATATTATGTAACAGCCGTGAGGGGAATAGGCACCTCTATTTCCACAAGCCTCCCGGGGTCTGGAGGGGATTGCGAAATCCCCACGTGGTCAGGAGTAAAGTGATGAAGCTCTCCAGCTTAGGTAGGTGGTAGAAAAGCCTTTAATTACTTGTGACAAAGGTATTTAAGCCTGTCGGGTGTGGGCTCTTAGGAGGTAGGATGTGATTGGGTAAGGGTTCAGGGGGAGGGCTGTGGCTTGGGGGCACAAGAACTAATAAGGGAACAGCAGTACCAAAACCCCGTGGGAACCCAGGAATAGGGAGTGANGGCTGCAGATCGTCCCTGGCAACAGTTCCAGCCAGGACCCGACACCTTACAACTTCTATGTTGTGCCTAAAGAAAGTAATTCCCAAGTTAATGAACTATTTGCTTGTAATAAAACCATATTCTTTTATTTCTCACAGTCTTGTTTCCAGGGGTTTCTTTTTCCGTGATATGTAGTCTGGATGATCCTCTGTTTCTGTTTTGCATGTGCTGTGGCAGAAGTCTTTTCCAACAATTATGTATGTCACTTACTTGACTTTACTATAAAAAGTCTGCATAATTTTATTTGCATTAATTTATTTTTTCCTCTTCCCTAAACTTAACAGGTATATCACAGCACTAAGGAGAATCATCAGAAACGATAAGAGATGGATGTGTAAAAAACCCCATCTACCTAAGGCTGTTTAGAAAGAAATAGGTTTTCTTCCACCTAGGTTGGTTTGTCTTTTAAAAGATAAACAGTCAAAAGCCTTTTCAAAAAGGTGTTTTTAAAAAAATGCTTGTTGTAAAAATATTTGTTAACTTTTTCATTAAAAAATATGGAAAAAAAAATTCCAATTACAATATTTGCACTACTAACAAATTGTTTGATTTGGTTTTACTTTTCCAGTGGTGGGAAAAATCCCAGTAGGAGTTGAGGCAAAATTAGACAATTGTATTCAACATTCTCCATAATAAAGTTCAAATTTGTATCTGAATGAAAACCCCAGTACTCTCTTTGAAAGAAGAAAAAAAAGCTCCAGTCTTGATTGTCATCCTCCTTAATTCATATTATTCCCAGAGATTTAAATTAAATCTCCTAATTAAATTTTGAATGAAAACTGGACAATTTTTTTGGTTGTCCTTTACTCCATAAACACATAAAAATAAGTATTTCTGGAATGTTATTTCCAAAAAGGCACAGTACATTTAGTTATTAGTTACTGAATCAGTATTCAGGAATGTGAGACAGTTTCAGGTTTTTTTTCAATCTTTTAACAGACCCTCGCCCAAGCTACATCTCTGTAAACCCCTAACTTCCAGCTAATAGGATGATCTGTCACCTACCACTGAAGGGGGATAAAAGGCTGGTTGCACATTTGTGTCACCTCTAACCGGCAGCTCTGTGAAAGCTATAAACCAAAGGCAGAGAATAACCTGCCAGCATCTGCTGTTTCTACTTCCTAAAAACAGATATCACCTCAGCAACCGGCAGATAATGGATGACAGCTGGGAGATTGTGAGGTTAGACAATAAACTGCAGATGTTTAGTGGGGACAAGAACCGGACGGTAGGATACATCCTACTTGTTTTAATATAGACCTGTTACCACAAGCAAGTATATTTCAACAGTTCTTTTCACTGCTATTTTGTCAAAAGTTGCCTTGAAATATCCTTGGCAAAGACTCCATTTCTCATATGAAAGACTGTATTTGTAATGAAATTGATATACCCGGTCTTGAGCATATATTTTTTTTTAAACTTAATAAGCCCTTGTTTTGTTTGTTTGTTTGTTTGTTTGAGTGGTTGGTTTCTGGTTGATTGTTTTTTTTTTGGTTTTTTTTTTTTTTTTTGTTTGGTTGGTTTGGGCTTTTTATTTGGTTATGTTTTAGTTTTGTTTTGGTCACTTTTGTTTACTTTTTTGTTTTGTTTGTTTTTGTTTTGTTTTTGGGTTTATTGTGTGTGGGTTTTTTATTTGTTTAGGGGATTTTTTTTTTTTATATTTCTGAATAAAGAAAGGAACAAAGTTCCCACATTTCTGACAAGAGTTACATATACTCTTTTATCTGTATTTATTTTTGTAGTGGCCAATTAATTATAGAATCATGGAATGGGTAAGGCTGGAAGGGACCACAGTGGGACATCTGAGCACATATGTCCAGGATTGTGTCCAGGCGGTTCCTGAATATCTCCAGTGAGGCAGACTCTACAACCTCTCTGATGAGTCTGTTCCAGTGCATGGTCTCCCACACAGTAGAGAATTTCTTCCTCATGTTCAGGTGGAATTTCCTGTGCATCAGTTTCTGCCCACTGCCTCTTGTGCTATTGCTCCCCACCGCCAAGCAGAGCCTGGTCCATCCTCTTGTCCCCCTCCCATCAGATACTCACAAACATTAGTAAGGTCCCCTCTCAGCTTTTTTTTTCCTTGAAGCTGAACAGGCCCAGCTGCCTCAGCCTTTACTCACAGGAGGGATGCTCCATTCTCTTAATCATTGCTATCACCCTCCACTGGATCCACCCCAGGAGTTCCATGTCTCCCTGGTACTGAGAAACCCAGCACTGGACACAGCACTCCAGATGTGCCTCACCAGGGCTGACCAGAGGGGCATGATGACTTTCCTTGACCTGCTGGCAATGCTGTTCCTAATGCATCCCAAGATTCCTTTGGCCTTCTTTGCCCCAAGGACACACTGCTGGCTCATGGACAGCCTGTAATCCACTAGGACCCCGTGGTCCTTCTCCACACGAGCTGCTCTCTAGCATGTCAGTCCTCAGCATGTACTGGAACGTGGGTATTCCTCTCCAGGTGCAGGACCCTGCATTTGCCTTTGCTAGACTTCAGATAGTTATTCTCTGCCCATCTCTCTCACCTGTCGAGGTCATTCTGAAGGGCAGCATAGCTCTGTGGGGTATCAACAATTCCTACCAGTCTTGTGTGACCAGTGAACTTACCGAGGCGGCACTCATGATACCTTGGTTTCAAAACTTGTGTTGTGCTGAAAGACGGGAGTACAATTTTCAGTCCTAAGACACTTTTGTCCCAATCTTTCTATCTTCTTTACCATGTAACCACAAAAATACAGGTTTTCTTGTCTTGCTTATTCTTTTAAATGAGTAATTCATTGACTGTATGTCTCTTACCGGGTGTTTTCTTTTATTATTTTTTTTAAATATGCTGACTACCTTTTTATTGTTCTGTTTTTTTTTTTTTAAAGATATTATACTCTTTTGCAGTCTGTTAAATGTTTTTTTTTGACCACTGCTTTATGTTATTTTGCAATTGCAGGAGTAACATATTCCCCATAGACAAAGTGCTCCACAGTTCTCTGTGATATTCTGTTGGTATATGAGAAGATTTTCATTACAGGTTTCAGTGGTTTGAATACTCGATATCATGTTGTGCTTTTTTTTCCCTCTGTCCCTCCCCACATCCACTCAACAATGAATAAACTGTTCTTTCTTTCTTCAAACACAGTGTGTTTCATTACCTCGTGAAATGTTTGCTATTTATGTATATGTACCAAAGTAAAATCTTGGATTCTATTTTAATCATGCAATAAGTAGTCATCTCTTCAGGACCTGAAAACCCAGGTTTCTATCTGAGATTTGTTTGTATTTATGTATAAAAATATATTTTGTATTTTAGTATCAGTTTCTTCCCTCTATTCTTTTTTAAACTTTCTCATGTACAATAGTCACCTATTTTTTTAATATTAACAAGTTACTTTTTCAAGTTCTTTTTGAAGCTCTGTGTGTTTGCCCACAAACATGTAGTAATTACTAGATGACAACAATGTTGTGCTTTCATTTTTTATCCTTTGAACAATTTAATCTCTCAGGTTGTTTTCTTGGGGAGTAGGTAATGTATTAACATTTTATTATATGTTATTTTTTCTCTCTGTTTTCTGAGTAATTTTATGTGTTGTGTTGATACTTGGTTGAGAGATTGTGTTTTATTTAATCGAAATTAGTTGATACAGGTTCACGTGTTAAATTTGCTGTTTAAAATATTTAAGTGAAAACAGGAATCCTGTGTTTTTCAATTTCACACTGACTCAAACTAGTACATTTTTTTGACTCTAACAGGAAGATCAGACAATATCAAGTGACTGTTTTAGAAGTATTTTTCAGTGTAGGGTTTTTTTTGTGTGTGTGTTTTATTGTTTCTCCCCCCTCCCCCCATATTGAATTTTGCTTTATCAGAACACCCCATTTTCTACATATATTGCTTCAGAAGTATGAGAAAAAAGTGTTCTGAGAACTTTGTTGTTAAATGATTATCTTAACCCTTAAGTAGCAGAGTATCTAAAAATTATGTTTTCATGGACTTTTCACATAGTTCAAATTTTGTGGCTGCTTTTCTGTTTTTTAATAAAAGAAATAAAATTATATAAATTAATTACTTCTTTCAAATTTCTGACTTCTATTTTATATTTTTTCTTTTTTTTTCCAGAGTTTTGTTGATGTAGTTTTTCCTTTTTAAATATTTTTCTTGTTCCAGAAATGAAACAAACAGAAATAAAAGCAACCAAAAAATCCTAAATAGAAAATAAGCTTGATTGTTTGTTTTTAGCTTAAGATAAACATTATGTGCCCAATGTAGTTAACCAAAGTTCTCAATAACATATTTTCATTCATATTAACATGAGTGTGTGTTCAATTCCTTAAATGTGATTTCACTGGTTTTTAAAATGAACTATGAGTAATTCCGCTTCAGTCTTTTGACACAGGATATTGCCATGTCTGCGTAATTCTATGCATACTTTGCTGTATTTGCTAAATAATCATCAGAAGTTTTAAGAGCATTTGCTAATCACTTTTTTGTATTTTTCTATTTAAAATTGCTCTGTGTGCCAAACCACAAGCTTTTCTTAATACCAAATTAATTTTCACAATTCACTTAAATTGCACATAATCTTGAAGTTAAACATATATGACAAAAAGGTTCTTGCCATTACTTCAGTCCACATCACTCCCCACTTGTTAAAAACAATAATTCAAAATTAGTTTAAATTGTTCAATGTTAATATTCTTAATACCAGACTTTTGCATTTTGTGGTCAGCGTGTCCTATGGCAATCTGCAAATTGCCTTATTAAAGTCAAAGAATTATGATAAACATCTGCATCTTGGTGTACCTATATTAAATAATATATTTTTAAATATTTCAGGCCTTTGTCATGGTCATTCATACCACTGACAAAACTCTCATTAGTGCCTTGATCCATTTCTTAAATCAAGACACTCTTGTGTTATATCTCACAACATTCATATCCTGTGGATACAACTCACTGCCTCTGTTTAAAACAACTCCACCGTTCAAAATCAAATGTTCTTTCATTTCTTCTTTCTATTTCCTTTAGGTACTGGGAATGTAATTAATCTGGGCATGGGACTTTGTACACTTTTCATATTTCTCATTACCTGATTATCTGCTTTTGTGCAATTATGAGGCTTCCATACGATGTTGACAGGAGCATCTATAACTAATATACTGTTTCGATATCAAGTAGGTTTTCAAGTGGACAATGTGACACTGTGAATGCAGCAAACAAGGCAGAAGCCTATAGTGGTTTCCACTTTCCATTGCAAAATATAGTTTAGAAGGCAGAAACTCAGTAGTAATAGATCAGTCATGGTCAGTATAAAAAAGATTTTATTATGATCCATTTTCTGAGATCTTCCTGTTTTTGTTTTAAGAGCTTGAGAATTTTTGAAAACTTCCCAGCATTTGTCCCCAAGATAAGTGCAAACTAATCACTTGTGTAAAATGGTCAGTTTCATCTTGTCCGTAATGACCAGGTGAAATCAGAGTCAGAAAGATAACAGATACACTTGAAATTTGGAGTTCTAATGAAGAGACACTAGCAACTGATATTTTAATTGAAAAGATACTGAATGTTCTCATTTCCTTATAAAACCACCCTCAAATGACACTAAAGATACGGTTGTTTTAATTCTGCTGTGTCAATATGACATTAGAATCATGCAAGTAGGCTGCATTTCCAAAATCTACATCAGAAAATGTCTAATAGGTGAGATCTTACTACACTTCTAAACCACATTTCCATCTGACCTCTGCATTTCATAATACATAAGATAGAAAATAAAGGTTATGCTACACAGCTGTAGTCTGTGCCATTTTATTTACAAATTCAACGAAAATATTATTCTCTGAAGAAAACCTGAACCAAACCAAAAAAACAAACAAAACAAAACAGACAAAAAACCCCAACCAACCATCCAACTGAAAAAAAACAAACAAAAAAACCCCCACCAAATGCACAAAGAAGCAGAGGAACTTCTTACAGTACTAAAATATTTTAATTTCCCATCACCACTTAAAAATATTCAGCATTATTTTATTAAAAAAAAAAAATTAACATAAACCTAATTTTTTGGAAAGAAATGGAAAATATATACCCTAGAGGTAAAATAACATCTTGGAAATTATGTTTTCAGAGTAAAACAAAGTATATGCAGTATAATGCAGGTGGTGAAAAACATAAGAGAAAAATACAAAAAACCCCTGTTCTATGACTGCAAATAAAAAAGTTAAAAATAAAGACCCTCACTGAAAGCAAAGTTAAACTTTTCATTTATTCATTGTGTGAGCCAATTTATACCTAACTAGATGACTTGTTTCTGTGGCTTATCTGAGTGTGACTATCTTTTCATTTAATTGTTCATTAGAAAAAAGCCTCTCTTCTCTCTGGTCATGATTTAGCTTGACATTGACAATACAGTAAATTTCTGGATTCTTATAGCTGCTCCTCAAGTATTTATGAGTTAACCATTTACTAAATATGGGATGAAAGTGTTAGCATCCTTTGCCTTAATTTATTTTTTCAATGTCATGCTGTTCGTAATTTTGAATAACTGCTTTTATGTGCTGTGAAGAACAGTAACCATTGTGTATTGTGTTTTTGTTCAAATCCTATTTGTTGTTATGGAAACGACATCCCTATTAAGCTTCCTGTTGTATATCTGCTCTACAAGACATTATTTAAAATGTTCAGAAGCAAAGGTAGAAAGATAACATAAATTTGAGTAATACTTGGTTTGACTATTATTACTTTACACCTTTAAGATATTTTAAATAGAGAATGTGCATAACAATTACCAGACACCTCTTCAGTCTTCTGAAATTGAGTTGTTTTGTAACATTTGATCAGTAATGCATTTTATATTTCCTCAAATTGGAGTGAAGTTTAAAAAAAATGCTGCCTCTATCTTCACATTATTTCATGTTCTCCCAGTTATTCCAAAGTGTACCAACAGGTTGCATGTCTGTGTAAAGGTGCCTGTGATTCAGTAAAGGTGCTTTACATGTGCTGAGGAAGACGTCTTGTTAAATACTGACAGCACTACTATTTCTTTGTAGAAATTACTAAAACTCAGGAATTTGCTATTAATATTCAAGATTTTGATTTTTTTGGGGGGGTTATTGTTGTGTTTGGGTTTTTTGTGTTTTTTTGGGGGGGAGTTTGGTTTGCTTTTTTTTAAATAAAAGTGAAAGAATTAAGTACTGTCTTTTTTCTATTTCTTTTAAAAATGAGTTTTGACAGCTGCTGTCAGTGTACTCTGAGTGTGTCTAGGTCCTCATCTGGAAGAGTTTTCACTCTGAGCATGAAAGAGAAACATGAATTAAGGAGTAATTACAGTGCACAAGCAATAGTAGTGAAGGATGGTTTGAAAGATTTTCTGTGTATGTGTTTCGGGTAAAAATCAGTTTGCAGTGAGAACCTAAATAGAATCAGCAAGGAAGCAAACACAGAATAACAAGAGAAGAGAATAAAAACAAGAGAAGAAGCCAGGTTCAGGCCAGGAAGTAAATCAGAGTGGAAACTGTTTAGCTATAGTGATTTTGGCCCACAATTTCTTACCTCTGAACTCAGTGCAGTGCTCTGGGGAGGATCTGAGGGCAGGGGTCTTAAAAGGTAACAGAGAAAGTTTTGAAAAATAGTAAAGATATACAGGAAGCATTTTAAAAACCGTGACGTTTATGGATTGCCNGCATTTTAAAAACCGTGAAGTTTATGGATTGCCACGGTCCGTTTTTTCTGCTCAGGATGGACTGAACAAACTGCAATGAGTATGTGATGGAAAAAAGCTGTAACTAAGTGTTAAGGCTTTCCTGAATATCCACACTGCACAGTTTTGTCCTCTGCTACTGTCAGAAGATTTCTGTGTCTAGCTGTCTTCTGAACCCTTCTCTCTGTCTTTGTCTCTCATGCATATACTTGTCTGAGTTCAGAATTTATTGACTGTGGGCCAAGTACTGACTTCAACTGCATCTGGCCATTTATTATGTAGATTCATTTACTGTAATCCTAATTCAGATTACCTTTTTTTCAAATAGCCTTACAAATGAACATCAAGAGACTGCACAGAAGCAAAGTGAACTCTATTAGGAGGAGGTAAATCATATTAATATTCCTTTTAATATCATGACAGAATTTTAGCCAGAGGCTCTCAGGAACCTTGAATAGTCTCATTTTCTACATCAACACACCATATGTTTTGTGCCAGCCTGCAAATGAACAGAGAAATGTATGTTACGAATTTCAATATAAAAATACATTACTCTCATTTGCTAATTAAAATAATACATCCTGAAAGTAAGATCAATCTATTACTTATAAGGTATAATTTTGGGTCAAAAACTATACAAACATATGTCTTTTTTTCTATATATACTAAGCTAGAGATACCTACTATTGCTTCATCTTGCCTCATTGAAAAATACATCTACACAAACCAGTTTCAAATAACAAACACAACAAATTCTTTTCAGGTTTGAACTAAAGGACACTGAATCAAGCAGAATCACTTCCTTTGTAAAGAATATTTTGCATTAGGTCTTAAATAGAATTATATTTCTCAATTTTTTTATGTTCACTCTTCCATTTGTCATAAAGAGGTTTGGTGTGAAAATTAGATTCTGTAATTTAAACGTTTTAAAATCTTCATCAAAATAAGACAGACAACATATTAGAAAGGGAAAATTAACAGAAATTACTGTTTAATATCAACATTAATGTTCTTGTATACTTTCATGTCCAAAATTGCTGACAGGAGACAAGCATCTGTTAAAATATAAGGAAAACATATAGTATGATTTGGCACAATACAACTGAATTCTCATAGGAATTAAAATAGAATCATAAAATATGCTGAGCTGGAAGGGACTTATCAGGATCATTGAAGCAAACTCCTGACCCTGCACAGATGTGGTGTTTTTTGGCTGTGGTTGAGTTTGTTTTCTTCCCAGTAGCTGGTATGGGACTGTATTTTGGATTTGTCTTGAACATGGTGATGATGATAGAGATGTTTTTGTTATTGCTGAACAGAGCTTATACAGAGTGAAGGCCTTTTCTGCTTTTCTCACTGCCATGCTTACAAGGAAGTTGGGGGTGCATGGGAGGTTGGATGTAAGGGATATTGACCATATGACCACATGACATCATTCTCAGTATATAAAGTGAGGGGAAGAAGGGGGAGAGGGACAATTGGAATGGTGGCATTTCTCTTTCCAAGAAACCATTAGATGTGATGGGGCTCTGCTCTCCTGNTGGATTGCCACGGTCCGTTTTTTCTGCTCAGGATGGACTGAACAAACTGCAATGAGTATGTGATGGAAAAAAGCTGTAACTAAGTGTTAAGGCTTTCCTGAATATCCACACTGCACAGTTTTGTCCTCTGCTACTGTCAGAAGATTTCTGTGTCTAGCTGTCTTCTGAACCCTTCTCTCTGTCTTTGTCTCTCATGCATATACTTGTCTGAGTTCAGAATTTATTGACTGTGGGCCAAGTACTGACTTCAACTGCATCTGGCCATTTATTATGTAGATTCATTTACTGTAANGTTCTGCTGCTGGGTGTGTGAGTGAGTGGCTTCACAGGGCTTGGCTGATGGCTGGGGTTAAATCATGGCAACAGGACAAAACCAAGAATCACACCATGTGACTGAGAGTGTTGTCCAAACACTTCTGGAGCTCAGGTAGGTTTGATGCTGTGACCTCTTCCATGGGCATCCTGTTCCAGTGCTCAACCACCCTCTGGGTGAAAAATGTTTTCCTGATATTCAACTTAAACCTCACCAGACTCAGCTTCATGTCATTTCCTCAAGTCCTGTCACTGGTCACAAGAGTGAAGAGTACTTACTCCTCTGTTTCCTCTTCAACCTCTGGAGGATGTTGAAGACTGTGATGAGGTCTCCCCTCTTCTCCAGGCTGAACAGACCAACTGACCTCAGCTGCTCCTCATACGGTTTCTCCTCCAGTCCCTTCCCCATCCCTGTGGCCTTTGGACACTCTCTAATAATTTCTTTCTTATATTGTGGGGGCCAAAACTGCCCCAATATTCCAGGTGAGGCCGCTCCAGTGCAGAGCAGAGCAGGACAATCCCCTCCCTCGCCAGACTGGTGATGGTGTGCTGGATGCCCCCAGGACAGGGTTGGCCCTCCTGGCTGCTGACTCAGATTCAACTTGCCATCCACCAGGACCCCCAGGTGCCTTTCTGCAGAGCTGCTCTCCCATATCTCACTCCCCAGTCTGTACATCTAGGGTTGCCCCATTCTAGATGCAGAATTCAGCACTTGTCCTTGTTAAATTTTCTGTGGTGGGTGATTGCCCAGCCCTCTAACCTAATCATTAAACACCTCTGCCCTCTCTATATCCCTGCTTGTGAGGTGACCATCTTTAGCCTGTAATGGATGAATCCCAATTTTGTCTGATTACATCAATCTTGGAGCCATACATGGACCTGATGAATCTGCCTATTCCTATCAATATTATTTATTGTCACCAGAAGGATCAAGGAAATCCTTACTTGTGCTCCTGATCCTTTAACCAATTATGCCAAGGCCCTGAAGTCTCTTTTGATTGCCCTTGAACTTCTCTTTGTTATTTTGCCACTGCCAGTTTGAATGCCCAATAATGGAGAGCAACCAGAGGGCCTTACTAGACTGTAGAGTATTCCAATAATGTCTCAGTTAGGATCTGATTATTAAAAGATGCCTCTGCCCAAA
>VWZF01002064.1:38320-69650 GCA_013396755.1 Sclerurus mexicanus
ACCCCCAGGTGCCTTTCTGCAGAGCTGCTCTCCCATATCTCACTCCCCAGTCTGTACATCTAGGGTTGCCCCATTCTAGATGCAGAATTCAGCACTTGTCCTTGTTAAATTTTCTGTGGTGGGTGATTGCCCAGCCCTCTNTGATATTTAGATCCCAGAAAGGCCTTCACCCACTTCATCAATTGCCTGAGCCTCATACCTGTTGCAGAAGGCATCAGTCCTACTTGTTTTCAGAAGGAGGCAGAATCTTCCTCCTGGTATGTTCAGTGACCTGCTTCCAGCCTTCATTTTAACAGACCCTTGACGAACCATGCCCTGTCTAGTTACCTTTTAGGGTTCTGAGGCCACCTGCTTCTCTGCTACAATGGAGGTTTGAGGCTGCTGAGAGTCTCGAGATTGTAACACCTCAGCAAACAGCTGGCCAATCTCTTGTTTTTTCACTCCAATACCACATAGCTTGTACCCTTCTTCCTGTACCTCTGTCACTTGATGACACAGCTCTTCAACCACGTCACACCTTCTTCTAAAGAACTGTTCGTCAGCCCCAGACTCACAGAGACACTCCTGGCAACTGTAGTGACCTGGAGAACTGCATCTATCAGCAGCAGCTCTGTCAGTCTGGAGGCTTCTGACACAGTGAGTCGAGCAGGTGCAGGAAAATGAGCTCTGCAATATATCAATACTGGAAATGGAAAAGCTTACACTGGTGTAGAAAGGACCTTTTCACACTCTTCTTCACCAGGTACTGTGTCTGTTTATCTGCCTCTATTGGCTTCTCCCAGGAGGTTGGAGAGGAGCCATTCCCACACACTCTGCCTGGGTGAACTGCTGTGCCATGCTTCTGTTTGCCCACTCCTGTTTGCCTCTTCCTGCTCACCTGCTCCTGTTTGTCATGCTCTGGGTCACCTGTGCTCCTTAGAGATGTTCAAATCTCCTGTGCTGCTCCTGGGAACACCCGCTGTGGGCCTGGTTGCATATACTATATATTATATGCATATGTATGTTATACGTATGTGCATATACAACTTGGTTTCACCTTGTAGTTTTGTTTCCAGAGCGTTATGTTGAGATTGTGAGCAGACTATTTAGAAGCAGTGACCAATTATCTTTTCATACTTTCTTGTGATCTAGGGTAAACTGTAGTCTCGTATTCACTCCTCATGCTGGATATGAATGATTTGTTTAAGAATAAACACTAACAAAACAAGAGGAAAATGGTATCAGGGAGAAAGAGTACTTTATGTTTTTATTTCCTTCAGCTCTGATTCATAACACAATCCATAGGTTAGCAAGGCTTTTAACATTTTAAGAGAACAAAATGGTGAAAATAAACCGTATCCATTTATAGTTTGTGTTTACTGGAAAGGTATGTGCTGTTCCTGCATGTAAGATTGCAGTTAATTTCAGTTTCATTCTTGTTACTGAATTAAGAAGAAAAGCAAAATTATAATAGATTTAAAGCTTTTGTGTAACTAAAGTAGGTAAATTAGAGTTGAATGGAGCTAGCTTCACTGAATTTCATTCATCGAGTACTAATCTAGCTATATTTACATTAAGAAGAGCAATTTCATATTTAAAATTTTGCAGTAGTTTGTGGGGTTTTTTGCAGTCTTTTTTCTTTTCTTTTTTTTTTTTAATGAAGACACAGAAAATACTATTTTATTGAACACAGTTCAAAGCTAAGTACAATGACTGGATTTTCTGGTAATTGAACTCTCCTGAAAAAGAGTATTTTCTTTTGTGAGATTTAAACAGAAGCTCAATATAGAATGTGGCAGTGTAATTCATTACTGCGCAGTCCAGCATCTCATATTATATTATTTTGACACTGGCAATGTTGCTCTTAAAAATTGCTTAAGAGTTTTACACAGATTTTCCAAACTCTTCAACAGAGAAATGTGATTCAAAAAAATAATCATGTGTAATGAAGGGGAGATGGGCTACAATATGTATTCTAGCTATTTATTAAAGCTGAATCTTAAACCCTACACAATTAATTTTAAAATGACAAATAAGGAAATAGCTGCCTTTTCTGTTTTTATTCTGATGGAACTAGGCATTACAGGACAATCCCAGACATAAGAACGGACTGGGAGAACTACTCACAGAGAGCAGCCCTTTAGAGAGGGACTTGAGAATTGTTGTGGATGAGCAGCTGGACATGACCCAGCCACGTGCACTCACAGCCCAGAAAGCCAAGTGTGTCCTAGGCTGCATGAAAAGCAGTGTGGGAAGCAGGGCAAGGGAGAGGATTCTGCCTTTGTGCTAATGAGACACACCCAGGGTGCTGCATCCAGTTCTGGGGACCTCAGCACAAGAAAGATGTGGACCTGTTAGAAAGGGTCCACAAACATGGCCAGAGGGATGGAGCACCACTCCTGTGACGGAAGGCTGAGAGAGCTGGGGTTGTTCATCCTGGAGAAGAGGTCTGGGGTGATCTCATTGCAGCCCTTAAGTACTTAGACAGCTTACAAAAAAAGAGAGAGAGTGATTTTTTCCCATGGGCAGATACTGAAAGGACAAAGGGGAACAATTTTAAACTAGAAAAGGACAGATTTGGATTAGATATTAACAAGAAATTATTTATTTTGAGGGTGATGAGGCACTCAGACAGGTTGCCCAGAGTAGTTGTGGATGCCCCAGCCCTGGAGGATTCATATGTAATACTTTAACAGTGGTAATTGCATATTTATGTCATGTCACATCAGGTCACATTCATCTATTATGCAAAATGTGATGACTAACAAAGTCTAAAGAATAAGTCTTTAAACAGAAAAAAGTATATTTATTGTCTAGTATATATGCATACATGATGGCTTTTAGTGAAATTCTCACACTTCTTTTTGTGGAAGCACAGCTGGTTTAAGACTCATTCTTGAGCATTATATTACCTTAAACTGGCTTAAACTTTAGCTCCATTACTTTGATCTCTATGGGATATTTATTTTGGTCTGGTAAGCTCCTCAATTCCTGGCAAAACAATTAGAATTAAAAAGAAGAGATTATGAAGGTATAAATCTTAGTAAGAATAATTCTAAGTCTGATTTGGAAAGATATTACTGGTGTAAGATTTACTTATTATATTTGAATAATTTTAAAATGGATCTCCTTAAATAACTTAATACACTCATAAATAAAATTCTTATTCAAATAGTTAGATTTTGTGTATTCTTTGAAAGTTTATTAAAAATGCATCTGAGTTTATTTATAAGGACTTGGTGACCCATCACTAAATGGGGTCTCATAAAATGTGCTGTGCCCTCCGATAATGTTAACTCTAGCCTGTGATTTGCAAATTATGATTTAGGAGAACTTTCTAAAGTGCCTGTCCTGGAATTTTTAAAATCTCTGTACAAGTTGCCTCTATGAAGATCCATCACTTGGCTAAAGCTGTTTCTTGCATCTTTCCTGGTTAGAATGTCACAGGCAAAAAAATACATTTTCAATATTAAGTATCAAACAATTCTCATGTCTTACTATACCCCATTAAATTAGCTTTAAAATTAGGTTCACTTTTGAAAAAAAGCAAATGGAAAAATGCTTCCTTGAAATATTTGTTTTCACCTATCAATGTCTTACAGAAACGAGCACATTTTATTCATCAAATCAGAAGATGATTATAGTTATTTAAAACATCAGTGAGAAATGAAGGCAGCTAAGCATGTTAGCCTTTATGGAACATGGCTTAACTGCTTATAATTCCTGAGTGTTTTACTTTGTATGTTCACTGGCAATATATCTAGCTAATTAACAGGTTGCAGCAGTCAGCTGGAAATCACACTTTTCTTCTGAACCCCACTAAATATTTAAGCTTATGAAGGTGAATCTCCCAGACAGAAGATATTTATTCACTAACAATTGAGCCTTCCCTCCCTNTTAAACCAAGAAATTTATGTTCTAACAGTACTGTACACATTAGTGGAAATAGACTCCTATTAATATTGTTTTGTGTTTCTCAAGTACTTTGAACTATTTGGACCTTTCCTCTTTCTAAGGATTTTTGAACTTAGGTGTTTTTTTCATACTTGGTCATTATTTTATTCTGCAAAGTTACTGTTTCTACAGTACCACTCAAGGGTTTATTTTAGATATGCTGTAAATCATGACACACTACAGATGTAAACAACATGCAGTAAGAAAAATATGTCATTGGTAAAAATAAGTATCTCATCAAATTTACCAGATTTGCTGTTAGAGAAATATTTCAGTTGAGTGTGTGACTGCAGATTGTATTTACCCATTTGTGCTTCAGTCAGTGTCTGTGAACCACAAATCTAGCAGAAGAGACCCATGATTATCTGTGCTCTCTCTCTCTTTGTAGTGTAATCTCCAGTATTTTAAATGGTGCTTTACAGACTAAAGTATCTGAAAAAAAAATCGGTATCTGAAATTTTCAGAAATAGAGTAAAAAATTACAATAACACTTTTGCTAGGCTGCCTCCCTCTGCCACTAGCTTTATTTCCATAACCAATGCATTAATTATCACAATGAATAGCAGACCTGGTCATGATTCACTTTGTGAAGAAGTCAGCTTGTTGAAAATAAACATTGCATGGGAACTTGTCACCTGAGCAATTTTTTGAATTAAAGGAAATTGAAGGTTTTTGAGTATTATCAGGCTGAAGTAGCGCATTTAAAAATAAAAAAAATAGATAAATTCCATACTAGGCTTTCTTTTTAATTCTTGAAAAAAAAATAGAGTGTATTAAAAATAAAACATTTAAAATGTGTAGTTAATTTTAATGGCTAGAATTTTTACTTTCAGCATGAAAAAAAAGATGCCAAAGTCAAAATGAAAAATAGGAGAAAAAAAATCATATTTGTTTTCATGTTGTGGCTTTAGCAATTTATTCTTTTAGATTTTTATTCACACATTCTGGCAGAACCAAAAGAAAAAAAAGATTTAAAACATGGGTCACCTAACTACCTGCTGAATAGTTGCCTACCTTTTTCATCTACAAATGTTGATTCAGTTTTCCAAAGTATATAAAAGCATTTACACGATGGTGGTCATCATAAACAGCAATTCTGTTATGTTAACTTATGTCTATGTTAACTTGTATCAGGGGTTAAAATGAGAAACAGAATACATCTTAATACTTCACAAGTCTTGTATTTTTTTGGTCATATTGTAGCATCAGCATACAAAGGTATTATTAGTTGTACTTGAAGAAACCCCACAATATCTCTTCAGTTTTGTGTTTCAACTCACACATTTTGTTGCTTTATTTTTATGGCTCCTTGCCTTGCATCTCAGTCTCAGTTATTTTCAGAATTGTGGCAATGCAGTTTGGTCGTGTGACCTTCTGAAGTTTAGGGCATAGCTCAGGAGCTGTGCACATTGAGTTAAAAGAGAGATGCAACTGTAGCCAAGGTTCTGACTTTGAAAATGGAAGCCCAACTAATGACTAGATTTACAATAACATGACATTGAGGTTGCTGAATTTTCAGCAACCTGTATATTATGCAAACAGCCTTCTGTCAGCTCAGGAAACAAGAGGTCTCAGCAAGCAAGAATATGTTGATGCAACCAAAGCTAGAATTAACAATTCAAGGTCTTCCAGAGACAGTATTAACCTCAGCAGCATAGCATTGAGAAATAACAAATGAAACTTTCAAAATATTGCAGAAGTGGGTCTCAGAGGACAGCTTAAGTCAAATATAAAAAAGAAGATTCTTGGCCAACAGGAAAGTGACAAATGTGTTGCCATCAATCATGACAGATAACAAGGATACAGCTGGTGGTTTGTTTCCTACAGGAGAAACTTGCCTCCTTTATATAAAGTTAAGAGATCTGGGGAAAAAAAAGACAAGCTGTAAATGAGAGAGCATATTAGAAGTGCTACTTATTACTCAGTATTTATTACCCTTCATAAGCACAGTGGAAATAAATATTCCAAAAAATATCTGAAAGACATGTGTGTGTTGTGACAAGGACACTGACTGCTTCACAAGTGATGAGGACAGTTATTAATTTAATGACTTTAAACAAAAAATGTCACACAGATCTGTCCTTCATGCTCCTTGGACCAACCACATTTTTTACTTCAGGGAGAAGTACTAAAGGTACACATAAACAGAACAGACCAGAATATTCAAAGCACTCAGAATTTCTACAAAGGCTTTTCCCACTTTATCCCAGGAATTACCAGTGCTAAAAAAGTTTATGAACATAAGTAAGGAGAGCATACTTGTTGGTCTTGTTACAATATTATCAAATTCTGCAACTACTATTCTGGCAATATTTAGAAATTCACACTGTAACTGTGAGTAATCTGAAGGTTAGTGGTAATGTGACAGAGGTTATGCAAATTATTAATATTCTGGTATATGTTTTAGCCATATGGCATAACATTTTAGGTAATGAGACATTTCTGAATTTACAAAAACACAGCTATTCCTTATGCTTTCATAATTTATATCATCAGAACCCAAAAGATTAGGACTGCTTATTTTTGGCTTGAGTCTAGCTCAACCATCATTCCTCACATGTAGTTTGTGCCCCTGTCTCTACTGTCATGTCCTCAGATGTAGTTTGCACCTCAGTCTAAGTAACGGTATTCTCTGAAGTGATTTGGGTCCTTGCTTTAGTCATAGCATTCTGATAGCACTGGACTGTGGTTTGGTAAAGCAGAGATCAAGCCCCAGTCCCACACTAGAAACAGATGGCTTTCTCTGGGATAGGAAAGGCATCCTCCTTTCAGTTGGTGACAGGCTTACTTACATGTTCAAGTGCAAAGTCCTAGGCTATGGGAGGTAATAACTCCCCTTGAAACTTCCTGTGCCCAAATCTTTTCACACACCCTGACAACCAAGGAACAGCTATATTATTTCATCCAAGAAGTTGTCTTCTCTTACACCAGGACAATATCGGATTCCACTAAATCCATATGTGTTAATTATATACTATATGATATAATATTTACAATAATTATATGTTAAACAGCTCACAATAGGGTGAACAAGAACCTCTGAGGTAGAGATGTATTCCCTCTTCATGAGATAGCCCCCCTCTGAGCACAGCAATGCCATCAATGCAAGGGCAAAGCACAGAGCCATTCTCTGCATTAGCATGTTCCCAAGCTCAGCGAAATCAAGGGACAAGCAGAGCAGCCAGCAGACTGTGTGATGCACATGGAAGCCTGGTGCTTAGTAACAGCTACAGCTATAGCATGTTTAACACACACATGCTGTTGTCTCCTGCTCCATGTTTGTGCTCCAAAAAGCACTGTGGGCAGTTGACCCTGGTGGACACTTGGTGACCACCAGGACACTCTATCACCTTCCTCTTCAGGAGGACAGGAGAGGGAAAAAATAAGATGGAAAAACTCATGGGTCAATACAAAGGCAGTTTAATAAATTTAACATCTCTAGCAAGAGTACATTTAGTTTAAAACTCTCACATTTTGAGATTTCAGAATCATCTTACAGATTAATGTGTCTTTGGATTGGTTTTATTTTCAGTGGCTACAATATGCTATTATTGAAGTAGGTGAATAAAATAGAGGTGGAAAATACTTCTGAAAAGCAGTTTTTGTGAGCTGAGAGAACTATTTAATGAATACACTTCAGTCAGCAAATGAAAGTGTACATATGACCTTATGGACATTTCTTTTATGCAAATGTCTCCATTCCTCCATCAACCTTTTGCAAAATGATTGTTTTCTGAGCAGCTATGCAGAGTCTCAGATGACAAAGAGTGTCATCCAAAGGAAGCACTCATTTCAGAGGATTAATTTATCTGTGCTTGAGGTTGCCAGGTCTTGTCCATATATCTGTCTGAATTCAATGTGACCTGAAAATGTAATAGTTAAACCAGTCTTATAGCATGATAAAACCACTGTATTTAGGGAAGTCACTGTGTATTCACAACACAAATTTAAAATAATTTGAAAAAAAATAAATGTGAAAAATATATACATTTCTTTTGGAATTTATTTTTAATAAATGCTTCACTCTGTATGTTCTGTGATGCAAATAAACTTTGGGATAAATAAAAATATTATTGGTTCTGAGGCCAATATTTGTGGTTTGTCTTCTTAAATAATGCTTTTAACACTGTTTATAAAGTGAGTAACTATTTTTCTCCTCCTTGCCTTTTTTTTTTCCTGTGAGTTATGGATTACAGGTAATTTTTTTAGATGAGTAGTTGATATTTTTTAAAAAATACCTGTAGTACACTGAACAAAGTGGTTTTTTGCCTCTACACATAATACTTATTTGACTGATTCACAGCATTTTACTGATCTGATGCAGTTGAATAATGTCCTTTAAGTCAGAAATAACTACATTACTTTTCTCTCAGGCATATCCTCAGATAGTGGTGTTTTTAAAGAGCATTTAATTCTTGAGATTACTTCTTTTTCCTTTTGTTCAACATAAATTGTGGGTTAGAAAAGACACAAAATGAGTAGTGAGAGCTGAATATCCTAAGTATCCTTAAATCATTGAATAAGACCTATCTGCATTGTCAACAGCATAGTCAGAAGCCATGTTAAGAAGGATATTTAACTACAAAAAGGTTTATAGATTAGACTTGGAATGCAAAATTTTTTTTTTCATAGGAATTCGTCAAGACTGACAAATGGAATTGAGCTCTGCGTGACAGCCACTAAACATACCTTAAATGCAAATCTATATTCCACCCTCAAGGACAAATTTATCCTCTTGTCCTATTGACTGTGGTCTGTAGTATCTTACAACATAATTACATACTCATGTAAACAGTTTTTTTCCCTCAGAATCAAGCTGAAAGGCATTTACTCCTCTCATGTGTTCAGATACAATTGTTACTCATTACTCATAATCTCATTTGAATTACATTGGCCTTTAATCCTGTATGAGACTTCAATTCATGGATTAGAGGGCTACTCCAAGCCATTAATTGCTGTCCTTAAACATCTTTTGAATTATGGATGAATGACATTTTGAATTCTGCAGTATGAAATTTAAAACAGTGATAGCTATTTAAGTATTAATGGCATATTTGGTCTTTACCAGTCCTGTAATGACTGACTAGAGGAGTTAAAGACTCTTAAATTCTATAGAGCTTAGTGATTTAATGACAATATCTGATGACTGGAAACCCATGAATGACTCCTGCATGTCATTTCAGCTCAAAAACTTCTTAGCACTCAATAATGAAATTGAATAAAACACAGATGAAAATGAAGATGCAAAAGCTTTGTCTGATCTTACATTTTCTTTCAATAAGACATTACCTCTACCCTACAGCATTTATTCATGCTATGCCCATATATTTTTAATTGTCTTAAGAAATAATTCCATAACCTTTTTCCTTAAGAAATAATTTCACAGGCTAGTGGGTCTCAATATCAGAAAGATTTTCTTGTTATTTAACTTAAACATTCCTTTCCTAATTTCATCTCATTACTCCTTTACCTACCCTAGGCAACATGCTAATTGACTCTCTCTCTTTGGTGTTTATACCCTTCATGTATTCAAGTAGGAAACATTAATTAAACTGCAAAGTGTTCTTAAAACCATTCTTCTGCTTTAAAGAGTACTGTGTAGACATAGCAGTGTCCTCAGAGTTTAAATACCTAAGCAAGACCAAATAAAGTTTAATTCCCCAGAGCACACTACAAAAAAAAAGATGCTTGCTGTTGCAGTGACAGCTATTGTGCAGATCTTAGTCACAGGTCGGTTTTTTTGAATATGTCCTATCCTACCAAGAAAGAAAATGTTTGCTTAAAACTGGACATTAGACAATGCTCCTTTTTCATACACCTCCTTAATGCCTCAAGTCTCTGAGAATTAACAGCAATTAATGACTAATAAAGAGAAATCATTCATGGTGTAGTAAAAATAATGAGAAAACTAGAACAATGAGAGGAATATGTTAGTAATTTTCAAGGTTAGTGCAAGAGTGACTTATCAGGTGACTGGCAATAAAAAGTTAAAATTCTACAAAAAGAAGGCGTTATTGTAAAAGATGGTGCAGAATCACAGAATGGTGGGTTGGAAGGGGGCTCTGGAGATCATCTTGTCCAACCTTTCTCCCAGAGCATGTTGCACAGGATCACTTCCAGATGGGTTTTGTACCTGTCATTCTGTTGCTGAGCACAACTGAAAATAGTCTGGCCCATCCTCTTGATAGCTGCTCTTGAGTATGCATTGAAGAGGTCCCCTCTCATTCATCCCTCCTCTAGGATAAACAGGTCCAGCTTCTACAGCCTTTCCCCATAAGTGAGACCCTCACCATCTTTGCAGCTTTCAGCTGGACCTGTTCCAGTACTTTCTTGTCTGTCTTGTCCTGAGGAGTCCAGAACTGGACACAGCACTCCAGATATGCCCCACCAGACCTGATCAGAGGGGCAGGATCACCTCCCTGACCTACTGGCAATGTTCTCCCTAATGCACCCCAGGATTCCTTTGGCCTTCTTGTCTGCAGGGACACACTGCTGGCTCATGGACAGCTTCCTGTCCACCAGGACCTCCCGGCCTCTTCTCTGCAGAGCTGCTCTCCAGGAAGTCAGCCCCCAGCCTGTACTGGAGCATGGGCTTATCCATCTCCAGGTGAAGGACCATGCTTTTGCCTTCATTGAAGTTCATTGGATCCCACTCTGCCCATTTCTCCAGACCATCCAGGTCTCACTGAATGGCTGCAGAGCACTCTGATGTAGCAGCCCCTTCCTCCAGCTTCGTGTCATTGGCAAACTTGCTGATAAATAATGAAATCAGAGACAGTAACAAATTATATGATAACTTGCAAAACAAACCATACTTATGCTATATGAGCTTCACATATAAGGCACAGCAAATGTGTGCATCATGGAGAATTAAATTTAGGAAAAGAATAATGCAGAAGTAGATGGTGAAACAGGCCAAAAAATATCAAGGAAAATATATGTGTGGCATGTAAAACATAAGGACACAGAATACAAAGACCTTTAAAAAAGTTACTGGATGAAAGAAAGCAAAAAGTTGTGTATAGGCCTGGTTAAGGAAAATAAAATTGATCTCTAAAACAACCTTAAAATAATAATATAAAAAATGTATTTCAATTTTAAGAAGAGAAATCTGTAGGTAACTGTATTCTTCAGCTTTATTTACAATGGTATTGAGGAAGTATGATAACATTTTTGTGAGTATGCAACAAAAGATAAACACACAAATATGACAACTGTATTTGTTGTGAAGAGCACATAAAACATAATTAAAGCTTTGGGAGTATGCAATCAAAAACCTGACTGCTTAAATGTCAGTGTTTGTCCTGGTAGGTTCGTTACAGATGAGTTTCCCAGTGAATAAGATATATTCCAAGGAGAAAAAGACTCGGTAAAATATACAGATGTAGGGGAGTACACAATTATAATAGCTAAACTTCAAATATTATCTTTCAAGACAGCAAGGATGGGTAAGTGAAATTAATTCAATTTCTATGAGAGTTTCTGATGCAAAAATGTTCTGCAATTTTTGCACCTCTGCTAATAGACACTAAAGGGACATGAAAATAAATAATGAATTAGAAAAGAAAGCTTGATTAAGAATCATTCAGTGTAGATAGCTGTCAAGTAGAGGCATAAATATTGTAAAATTTTCTGCCTCCCATTAACTCAGCTAGAATCTGGAAACTCTTACTCCTCCAAATTGCTTATGCAATTGAAAGATTGAGGTGGAGTTTTTGTGTTTTTTTTTTTTTTGTTGTTGTTGTTGTTTTGTTGGTTTTTTTTTTAAACGCAATCTGTACATGTGTGCTGAGTAAGTTAAAAGAAGACTGGTCATTTCTTCACTTCTCATTTTGAGTGAGGCAAACTCAATGCTTTGCTGCATAAATATGTGTTTGCGTTTTATCTCAGGGTCAGAATTTGTATGGATTTTTTTTTTCTTGTACGGATATTGCTTTAAATATTGTTTGTTAACAGCCTGTGACAATATCTGTGCACTGCAAATCTGTCAGATATGATTGAATTACACTACCAAGTAGAAAAATAAGATAAAATGAAAAAAGTACATATTTCTTCTTCCTTATATTTCTTACATGCTAAATAAGAACATTTTATATAATTAGTGTTATATCAACTAGCTAGGTAGGAGTACTTTCAGATTACTTCTGATCATCAGAAACTGAAAAAGAGTAAACAGAAGTGTTTCTTTTCTTCTATCTCCATAATACAGAAAGAAAAACTAAAAAAGGCAATTATACAAGGAGCAGAAGTTTAAAACTGAAGCTTGACCAGATGAACTCAGTGAGCTTATTGAGCATAAGCCTGTGGAATAGCAAGTAGTTGATTTAACTATTGCTGTTTTCTTCTGTGATTTTAATAATTTTCATTTTATTTGATCCTGTTTAGTTTGGGTTTTTTGCTTTTTGTCTTTTTCAGGCTAGTAGTCTATGGCATCAGTTTAAAGAACTGTTACTCACATTCACTGAGATATAGAAAATGTTTGACAAATTAGAAAGAGACAATTGTGCCGCTAGTCTGTTATGTAGTAAAATGAAATCCATTTTCATTTGTGCCCAGAGAGTGTGGGTCTGAACTTCAAGGTACTTTATTATGAATACATCTTCTGATAACCCCTCAATGTAAGTGCAAAACCAGGCTACTATACTCTAACAGTGCTTGAAGACCATTACTTGGAAAATATTTAGACTAAAGCTTAGAAAGCCTAGACACCAACTGATGTCTTTTAAATGCCCTGTAGATAATTTTTGTATTGTTAAAGGAAAATAAAACCACTTACAGAATCTTATAGCACACCAATATTTCTATTACCAGTTTTTTTGAAAATTGATGATTGTGACTAAACTAAGTGACAAATGGGAAAGAGAATTTTTTGCTAATGCTTGTGAGAACAGAGAATTAATATTTAGTGCATTTAGACTATTTGACAGTACAGGGGCACATGTGTAACTGTACATCTACAGTGTTTGATTTCTATGAAAGAAGTTGCTCAGGACAGATGTTATACATATTTTTTGTCAAGAGACATAAGAAAGGAGTACTTAGAGCAGAAGTGGTGCCCTTATCTTTCTTTAACTTTCTCCTGACGGCTTGCTGTTTGAGCAGTTTCATTACTTAACTATTTGGAAAAAAATAATCCCATCATATCTACTTGCAACAATTAATTCATATGAAGAATTATTATATGAAGAATTCATATTCTGGTTGACAGTTTTAACTGAAATTGGAGGTTACTGTGTGATGCTGTTTCCTCTGAGCAAGATGAACCTAGTCTATTTCAAGGAAGAGAGAGTGTATGTTAAAACAGAGCATGAGTCACATACTATTGAAACATAGCTCATTGTAGCAATTGCAAGCATCTGTCTAATCTGTCTGCCTACTTCATTTCATGTTTTGCTGTAATGATGTCAGGCTGTCCTGTAACTAGAAACCTACCTGCTATATAAAAATGAGCAAAAAATATTTTTTAATCCTGTTGTCACGTATTTTTCACTGCAGAAATGAAATGTTATCAACAAAACAAAAATATGTAATTCCTTGAGAATGCTATACATATGAGCTGTAGGGGCTAACCACTGGATGGTGTTGCTTTGTCATGTTTTATGCTTGATTTAGACAATTCAATTTTCCCTGTTTATATATTGAACAAATATTTTTTCTTCTTTTTTTGTTTCTTTCAGATTTCATAACTGCAGCTAGGAGTAGAAAACACTTCAATTGTTATAATCTAATTGAGTCTTATTATTGCACCATCACTGTACAAACAGACTTGGAAACAGTAGAAGTTACTTAAGTTTAACAACATGAGTAGGTACTGAATAAACTAATTTTCTGATAAAAATCATTCTTATTACACCACATCTTTGAACAATTCAGATAGATACACAAAATTTTAAAACAAACACAAATGCCTGTTATTCATTCCATGGTACAAACCGCAATATTCTTCTTGGAACTTCATTGTGACTCCTGATGACATGTAGTACATAACACTGCAAATGTAGGTGAGCAGGACAATTGACATCCCCTGTTGAACAACTTGGGAACTCTGCAGAGATAGGCTTAGGTCTGTGTTCACCACACAGCAGGTATTGAACATCAAACCAGTTAGTGTCAGTTGTACTTCTGAATGAGCATTTCCCGAGGTGTGGTGGTGATAAAGCACTTGACAAGCTACTGGTGGTAAGTATGGCAGAATTACATCATTTTAATGCTGCTTTATCAACCTGTTCTTTGGATTATTTCTGCAAGCCAACAGGAAGCAAAACTACTCTTTCCCTTTTTTCCTTAATATACAAATTGATCCTTTTTATTTGTTTTTTCCTTCAATTTGAAAGAAAAGCCACATACAATGAAACTGATGCTCTCCATTAGAGAATCTATCACCATAGTTTAAATGAAAGATATGTATACATATACTTGAGGGCAGATATCTTCTTGATATCTTCTTGATATCTTCAGATATCTAGTCATATATTAAAGATTTGTTGCAGTTCTGATGCTGAATTTATTTCATATTTACATTTCTTCATTTATACACCCTTTCATTTGGTATTAGGTAATATTATTGGGGTAGATCTTCAGCGAGAATACAATGTAGATGGCAAAAATCAAAATAACCTAGTGTAAAGCAGTAACTGCTGGCCATGAATTGCTCCCATTCATAGTCCACAGGACCTACATTTTAAGAAATTATCGGTTCCTATTGAATTCTTAATTTAAGGAATAATCTATTCAATTAAACCACGTCTTCTGAAAGGATTACTATTTTACATATAAATCCACTAATTCATGTTAACTACTAGGGCAGAACATTAAATGATATACATAATTTTCTATTTGTCTAAATAGAAAATAGGTTTCTTTCTTTTTCTGTTCAAACAAAAAAAGACAAAATAAAATCTTAGAGAAAGATTTACAACTATTTTTTATGGAGAGTTAAAATGAGTAGCAAATACCACAAGATTGATATTACTGATTAATTTTAAAGAGAAAACTAGAAGCATCCAAGAAACAATGCAAGTGCACATTGTAATTTGTTGCATTATAACAGGCTTTTAAAACAGGTATTTACAATATAACTTACTGGAATTAGCAGAAATCTCATTTTTCACTGCAGTATATTTAGATCTCCTGTTATTTTCCTGTGTAAGTTCTGGACTTTTGGACGTCTGGGAAAAGCTTATTCAGTCTCAAAAGGCTAAGATCCTTAAATTGTTTCTTCATTGGTTTTGTTGAATGATTGAAAGGTTTATAATTGTGGGTTTTTTTCAAACAATTTTGTTAATATATTGGTTTTTTTATTAACCTTGATTAATCTCCTCCCATTGTTTTGTTTGTTTTTTTTGTTTTTTTTTTTCAGGGACATAAGCTGCTGAGAAGCTTGAATGTTGCTAAAAGTGTCTCCCATGTCCATTTATGTCTGCACACCCTACCTTCAAGAAGAAAGGCTGGTCTTCAAACTAGTGATAATTTTTAAATCTAAAACGTCCTCTCATGGTTGTGAAAGCACAGTCATTTTTTCATATTCTATTTGAATACTATTCTTCTTCTCCTTTCAGGATAGTAAATTCCCTTCTTGTTAAATTTTCTGGATTTTAATTCAAATCGGTTTTTTTCATTGCTTATTGCCCTTTTCTTGAGTATTTTGTACATCAAGTGAGTTGAAGGACTTATGAAATAGCAGGTGTTTACACATTCTCCTGGTGCTTTAGACAACAAAGCCTACAATTGAAAGAACAGTGTGTGGCTCCAGGGTAAATGTAGGCAAACTGTGAACACTGAATCTTCAAGTATTCAGATACTGGGTTGCTGTTAAGTAGAACATGTTTTTCTACTGCATTTAGAAGATATACATATCTGCATTATACTCATTAAGAAAAATAAACCTTTCCAACTCACAGCATGGTCTCTAAATGTTTGTGCTTCTCATCCCCCATGACCTAATTCATACTATTTACACTCATTTCTTCTCTAAGGAGGTAATCATACATTGAATGCTCACTTCAAAGTATATTGAAAATCAGATAGGAGATCCTATCCTAAAGTAATGTCTCATTTGAGATGTGGATGACCTGACTTCAGAGCAGGAAAATTTCAAGTGTCCAGTAGAGAAATGTAGTAAGAATAAGAAAATGAGTTATGTCTACAACATAACTGATAAATTACAGTAATGTACACAGGACTAGAAGAAACATGGGAAAGGAGCTTATTTATTGATTGTTGTCAAAAAGGAACTTTCTTTTCCCCCCAGAAAAAAAGGGGAACACAGGTTTATGGGGTGCAAAACCTACATCTTGATGTAAAATCTTATGAGAACTATCAACCATATGTATAGTCATGTTAGTCATCCTCCCCTGCAGCTCATAAACCTGCCAACTTGATGTAATACTATAGATTTACATTTACTGATGCATCTTGTTTATTTCTTTCATGCATGTAACTTCAAACAACTTGTACCCACACAGGAAGGGGAAAAGAAATTAAAAAAAAAAAGCACTTTCAGACTATAGAAATTCCTCACATATCAAAAGAATCACTTCTCTGAGTTTGAAGTTAATATTTTTGCTGTGTTTATTATAAAGCAGCATTTTCTTTAACCTTAGGGGTTAGTTCCATGGAAAATAGCAACCCTGCTCCCCCCCTCACAAAGCACTGGAAATAAAAAACAGAAGAGTAAGTAAAACTTCAGCTCTTACAAACATGTTTTGCAAAGGCTAAGCAAAGAGAAGAACAGTCAGGTTCCCCCTATTCAAACTTATATTTGAATTTTGAAAGGCCCCATACAGCACATCAGAATTAAAACTTCTCTTCAACACAAAAAAAATATTTTATCATAAGACTGAATCCGAGTGAGAGTTACTTATATGGAATTAGATAATCAAGTTACATAGTAATGTATTTTAATTGAGAACACAACACAGGAAACTTTAAAAAGCACATCTTTATCATTATGATCCAATTACTTCATGAATCAATTACTACACGATGAAGTAATTTATCACCCTCATTGGCTATGCAGGTGAGACAAAGCATAAAAAGGCTATGCCCACACCTGGAAACAGGGCAGGGTTTGTTTGTGAGCTGCCACCTGATGTGGGAGAAGCAGTTTGTTGATGCGCATGCAAGCTATTGCATGCCTGGTGGCCTAGATCTCTGTGGATATATTTTCTCACTACCAGTGATGCTAGAAAATGGCCAGGTAAAGTAAAAGACAGACTTTGCATTCCTTCACATCCTGTACCATCTGCTGTGACATGGATGGCAGATTGCAGAGAGGAACAGTGATTTGTATATTTTGGATGTATTTGTTAGGTACACTGTGCCTCCTTAATTCATTGGCTAATTTATCACTGAAATAATTTTCTGGTGCACACATAGGATTTATGGAAAAGATGCAACTTCAGCTCAGCAGCTCTGTTACAGCACTGCTTAAATTATGCAGAAAATAAATGCCACCTAGCATGACTACTTTCTCTGTAGCTAAGATTTATTAGGAAACATATTACTTAGAAACTTCCTTCCTTCTCTTTGGCTTTTCAGTAGTTATACAGCACACACAAAGATCCTGAGGGTTTTGTTTGATACTTTGAAGTCTGGTGTATTGAAAGGAAACTTGTACACAATTCTGACCTAGGTAGTATAATTTTTACTTTTTTTTTTTTTTTCCTTTACCATAGATCAATATTTGTTTTACAGTATGTACATTCACATCTAAGCTGTTCATCAATGAATCAATGAATGTAGGTGCATCTGTCAAACCCTGGATTTGAAATAAACAGGAAATATATGAAATCTACATAATTTTAGAGGAAAAAGAAGGAAAAAACTAAGCTAATGATATAAGGAATGTAATTATCTGAACTGCACTGAAAGTGATATTCAAAACTTCAAGAACAGCTTTTTTAAGTTTATAGTTTAAAATTACTCAACTTTTTTTGCCACATTCTATGAACTCCTAAATGTTAGGAAGTAAATATGTTTAGAGCTATTGCAACACTTGTGTTGAAAATGCAATCTTCTCTTAATGTTTAAAGATTACTTTGAGGTTATTTCGTTTAATTGAAACAATACGTTTTAATGTTACAAAGTTGCCACTAGTTTATTTAAAAAGGTAATTTTATCCTGTAACAGGGATATCAGCTACTTTGCACTGTCATTCTTCCTGGAATATACAAGAAGTAATACCCAATTGCAAGGGAGAATGGGAGCTGGAAGTGACACTGTTCTTATTTCGTTTACAGATTGCATGACTCTGTTTGGAAACATACCACAATAGCTGTTATGTTTCTAGAGTCCCGCTTTTCATGATTATTAGATCATTACGTTTAGCTTAAACCAATTTAAGTTTGTATTAGCAAGAATTGATGATCAGTTCTCACCTCTGACCTTTGGGTTAATGAGAAGTTCCTCTGTGTAATTGCTGTATCTTAAGATGGCATTGTGGTGTGGAATCCTTCTTTCTGTAATATGACATTCAAAGTTTGTTTTACTTGAGCAGGTAAAAAAACATAATTTCTGCATCAATTATCTGCTGCCTAGCTGAAAATACACACCGTGGATAAACTGTGTTCATCTGGTAGCCTTTGTTTGTGAGACAAGTTAATTAAAAGAGGAATGTTGAAAAATATGTCTGTCCACTGAGTGCTGATAGAGCAATATTATTACTTTACAATAAAACATTCTAGACAAAATCAAACAAACAAAGTTGATTTTGCTCTGATGAAGCAACCATAATGCTTTCTCACTGTGATTATAAGGAAAATGCAGCCATGAAAGGAAATATCTATTTGTTTTAATGGAATAAGAAATGCTTAATACACTATGTACTCAGCTGAGACTTATATGGGTTAATACAGGCATAAAGTACTGACCCCAAGACATACATTTTTCACCTCGCAATTTTCTGTATATGATAGTGAAGTACACATTAGGTATTATATATGTGTTCTTCCTCTCCTGCTTTAATTAATTCAGCTATAAAAAAATACATTGCAGTCACTCCATGAATATTTTACCATTCAGAAAAGTTTTTATTCAATGTTTATTTACCAGGACAACATTCACTGCGTGACAATTACTTCCAATTTCAAAAACTGTTTGCACATATAGCATAGGACCCACTGACCTTGATGTGCTATGAATTGCCTTTTCAATTCTACATAGGACTGAAAGAAGGATGCTGCATGAGCCAGCAGTCTGGAATTTGTTTTCCCCATCCTACAGAAACTTTGCAGAGTATCAGTTGCCTGTTCTGTTACTAGGAAGAGGAGTTATGTTAAGAACTTTATTAGAATAAGTTTTGGGGGATTTTTATGTTTTTCTACACAGGAATAGTGTAGAATTCTAATATTAATCTGTGATTTTATTCTGTTACTCTTTTTAAAAAAAATCATGTAGAATAGCTCACTTTTCACTAAATATTGCTTTATCAGTCTCAACAGTCAAGCAGAGAATTTATAACACAGTATAGAACAAAGTCCCTCATTAAATTGATCTAGTGTTTTTTCTGAATTTGAAGAGACTGACTGTCAAGAAAAAGACTACTATGCATGTTTCCCACATAATTTTAAATTTGTAATTGTTTAAAAAATCTCTTTTTTTACTGCTTGACTTATTTGTTTTTATGAGTTTCCTAGTAACTATTAAAATTTATATTGTTTGCTCCTGACTTCTTTTTTTGCATCATTTTAAAATAAATAAAATACTGCAGAGATGCAGAACTCCTTTTATGTGGGGTGGGATTCACAGTAACTGTACAACTCCACATTTACTTCAAAAAGAATTAAAACCTTGTTCTGTTATATCCAAGATATAATGTCTTTATACTTCTGATAAGGAATAACTTCACAACAAATATATTTGCTGATGTAAGGTAATTTTATAAGCTGTTAACTGCATACATTCACTCTATAATAAGTTAACCTTTGCATGCATTGTCACTACTAGGACGAGGAAAGTTACAAATATATTCTCATGGTAAAAATATCATTAACTGCTTAGAGAATGGATGGCAACACTCATATACACGTTTTAGGAGGTCAAGTGTATTATAAGTGGTGTGCCTGAAAGAAAGATGCATTTAATAGGATTGAATATAGTGTGGATGGAAAGCAAACTAGACATTACAGATAGTTTACTTGTATAGAAAAATAAATTTAGATTGTTATTGTCAATGCAGTTTGAAATAGTGGTTTAAAGGTTCAATATAATGCTTTTATTTCCACAAAATATTTTACTTTTTTTTCTACTCTGAATTTCTCAACACACATAGTGGAGATGGAAATAGTTCCCTGAAGATATATTCTACATAAACAATTTTTGTCAGATTCTTTAGTTGTTATCTTCATAGGCTTGGTATAAGTATGATAAAAGTTCCAGTTTGACTCTGTTTCACCTCTAAATGCAAAAATGTACCCAAACCCAAATCAACCTACCAACCACAAAGTTACATCCATTTATTAGGCTGGGTAGCTGCTTTCTGTTTTACTGAATAGAGGTTGCACTGTGTCACCAAACATTATAAAAGTTGCTGAGACACTAGGTCATGCATTAAATCCTTGATGGCCTAAGTGATGCCACACAGTGCATTACCTAATGAAGGGCCTTGAAAAGGAAATTGTACCTCACAGTCCTCTAATTAAAATTATGGAGAAAATCTATGATACCTGTTATGCTTGGTAAGTGCAGGAATCTGTAATTCTCAGATAGTTCTGTAATGTCAGCTCCTTCACACAGTACAAACATATATAGCATAGAAAATCCTAGGGCTTTTCATTGAAATATCTGAGAATATTTGGAAACACACATGGAAAAAATTATAAGCATAATTTGCAAATACATTAGCAGATAGGATTTTCATTTGGATTAAAATTGTACATTTGAAATACCAGAAGGCACACTAACACTTAGCCCTGGAAATACCTGTTCAAATGATAATTGCCTTAATATTGCTTGCTATTCAGAGAAGTGCAGCAACAGCATTATCCTTAGGTAATGGAGTTATTCCTTGGGAAAACCAATTTCCAGATCTCGGCTTACGTTTTCTTAAAAATAAATAAATAAAAATTAAAAAATTGCAGGATTAAGCAGCACTTTCAAGATTCACCAAAAGGCAAGAAGGAGACCTGGGTCAGGATTAAGTTTAGACAGTTTTGAGATTCAGAGCAAAAAGTTTTAGTTTATTTTAATAATAAAGGAAACATATCATGTTGTATGTAGTGTCCTGTAGTACTCCTCTATATGTTCCAGTGGATGTGGTGTCAGCTACACTGTCAGCGTATAATGTCAGACTATAATGTCATAAAAATCATAAAAACATCCTCCTCTAACCAGCTGAAGTTTCTTGTTCATAAAAAACAAACAAACCCAACAAACTTTTTATTTTTTTCTGTGATCTGTACCAGCTATATATGTATATATCTATTTATCTGTCTATGAATATGAAAGAAAACATAAAATAGCCCTTGATGTTCCTTTTCAAAAGAGGTGTGAGGTATGGACAATCATTTAAGTGGGAAGAATTATTATCCTGGCTGGAAAATAAATCTTTGATCTTCTTTCCCAGAGCAGATTCCCAATTTCAATTATGCTTTTAAAGGAAAACACTTAAATTTTGCTACTACTTTTCTATTATAAAGTGTGAAAACAATTTCCAGTAATGATGGGGCCATAACAAAGCTCTAGATTTTAGCCTGAGATCCAGAAATCCACATAGCTTCTTTAGCCTGATCATCTGTTCCTTCTCTCTTTGAGTAAATCTTATGTGAGAATGGCTTATGTATTCTTTCCTCCTATATAAAATTAGTGCTTCAGGTGGGTCCTTCAAAAGATCTTTACTGTGTCAGACTGACAGCTGTAATGAGATAGTGTGGTCAGAACACAAATCCTGATCAAGCTGGTAAACCTGTACTATAGTGTCATTGATGGGACAGACGATAAAAAGCAGGCAAAGATCCCAAATAGATAAAAGTGAAACTTTTTTTTCTTTTTTCACACAGCTACTTTTATATATTTCCTAAGTGTACGTGCACTAACATTATTGGTGCTCATTACACACAAACAATCACCTATTGGCCACAGTTACAAACTACTGTCTGTACAAACTCAAACAGGTTTCTTATCTTGTGCTTCTCATGGGTTCTCTCAGTCTTTGCAAGTTGTTTATCTTCACGGGTACACAACAATCTGGTCAAGGTCAAATTCTTCTTGCTCCGTCAAGGGATCTGCAGGCCCGCTGCAGTTTCCCACCCTATAGGAATAGGCAGAATTCTTAATAATAAAGACACATTTTACTAATTTAACAAAAGGATCAAAAATTTAATATTTTTACTAGTTAGGAAAGCATTTTGAGAGCTATAGCCCTAACAAAATCAGCATTCATTAACTCAATTTATTCTACTGATTTTCTGAAGTTGTATACCTAAAAAGCTCTTCCCCTGAGACACTATGCTTGTGCAAGAAACTGCAGCAAAACAATACCTGGAAACAAAGGGAAAAAAAGAAACAAGAGGAGAAGAAATTTCCACTTGGTCTAAGTCATAAAATGAAAATTCAAAGATTGCACATCATTGGCTGTGGGAACAAATAGTTGTTTCACATTGCTAGCCAGCTTGGTAAACAAAAAGTAAAAACAGTAACTAAGTACTATCTTGTACATTCCAGATGACAGTGCTTGGTGTACCAAGTTTATTCAGACTCTAGAACAGACTCTAGAAATAATTTTTATATACAGTAGTAAATGATGTGAAAATTAAAACAAGTCTTGGCCACACTTTCTAAAGCTTATTTGGGTGCTGGGGAAGCATAAACTGTAAAATCCTCCATTCTATTGTGTAGAGCAGCTGGATTATGGTTTGTCAGGAACTAAACTAATACACTGTTTCATTACTAAGGTGTTCGCTTTGATACTAATTTAGTTAAACTTTTGTCATAGCTGAACTAAGTGAACTATTACCATCCTACAGGTAAGTTGACAATAACAAAAAAAAAAAGGAAAAAGAAAGACTGTCATTTTCTATATGTTTCAGTCATAATTCATTGTATTCACTGAATTGATTAATTGATTCTCAAGTTTCATGTCTCTGCTGTATTTTCAAAACCATATGTGTATATAATCAGATTTTGTGGGCTGTGAGCAGTCAACAGCTGTAAATTATGTATTTAAAAGATGGCTAATTAGATTACAAATTGTTTTGCTTATTTTCACACCAGTTCATTCTTTAATAATTATTTATATTCAAACATTTATTTACCTTTCAAAACAATAGTTTTCAATGGCATGTATGTCCAAACAAGATGTGAAGAGACTACAGTCACAGACCTGCTTAGTAACCCTCCTTCCTCCTTTCTGATCCTCCCTATATTTTAATTTCTTCCCACGCAGTTAACTTACTTTGGTCAAATACTTATTTCCTTTCTGTTTCACTGTCTCCAGCACCATAGGACCTTTTAATGTCCTTTGTTAGTCCAGGGTGCTAAGTTGCTCTCTTGCAGTCTACTTTTCCTGTCAACTGAAGGAGAAAACGTTGTTTCAACACATTTAGTTTTGCAGAAGAGAGGAGACTGTCTGAGTGACTGAGTTAAGAGCAGAAACAATGGCAAAAAATGAGAGGACTGTCCTCAGAGAAAATTGATACAGAAAGAAGTGTTCTCTCTTTAATACTGCAAAAGTCAAAATAGCTTTGTTCATTTCAAAAAGACAACTGAAACACCAAGACAGCTTCTGTTGATGCAATTCTAGAACAGGAAAGCAGCCTTTGTAGCAATGATGCTTTGGTTTTTTTCTTTTCATTTTTCCCCTCTGTTCAGCTGTCAGCAGATCTAACCAACTGCAGGGCCATTTCCTCCTCTTAGTTACACAGCTCCAGTTAGCATGGAGGAAGCCAGCTGAGGCTAAATCAAGAGCACTGGTGTATCTAAGAGGGGAATTTGGACCACACCATTAGTATGAATTTTGGCAGATAAAGAAGGAGCAAGGTAGAGTAATGTTTGGGAAAGGCAGCAGAGGCTGAAAATATCTCATCTTTCTTTCTCGCTGCTAATTACTTTTTCTCAAAAGCTGCTTATTCAATGGTGCTCCTTGATTTCTCTCAGATGACTAATGGTAGTGCTATTGAACCTGCATTCCAAACATCCCAAATCATCTATTCCATTAAGTGACTTTGATCACATTTGTTTACTTCAAGAGTGATCAGTAAATCACACATCCCCTAGTTGTTGCTGATGTGAGTGCCAAGAAAATTCGATGTTAATGCCAAAGGCCCTGACTGAGTAAACTTCAATTCTAAAAGCTAAGGGGTCAAAGCCAAAACAATGAACCAGCTGTTCTTACTGGAACAACAGAAAGAAAATATGAATAACAATTACTTGAAATGTCTTTCTTCATTGAAATCGTGTCCGTGTGGTGTGTTTTCCTTCCTGAAGATTCTGCATTCTTTAGAGATACATTTATTCATGTAATGAGCATTTCAGAGTTTCTTTAGCATCCCATCAGTTGTTTTACCCTGTTTAGGGTGATGAAGCTAACAGGAAAAAATAAAGGAGCTTTCTAGCCAAGTGAGTGATAGGCAAATTGTTACTGGGGACACCAATAGACTTGCAGTTGTAGCTGAAAGAGACGTTCTTTAATTTAACTGAGAGGTCAAGCTTACTCCTGGTACATAAATATGATATATATTATATGCATATAATATCATTGTAAGTATGTACCACAAAGTCAGCCATGAAGTGACACAAATTTTCCTGAAGAAAACTGTCCTTATTCTTCATGGACACATAGGGTTCTGCTCAGCTTTTCTGGAATTTAAAGGTGATTTAGAATATAAGTTGATCTCAATAATATTTGCAAATTGTTCTATGAATTTTTCAAAAAGAGGAGAAAACCCTGTGCTAATCTATGATTCCTTTTTCCATCATATTTCTCTGTGCTTTCTCTCTGAATGCATGAAGTAATGAAGTGTTTCATTATCCTACAGCACCTGAAACTACTACGAAATATTAGGGAGTGAAGGAAGGGAAGAAAGAAAAGAGGAAGCAGGAATATAAAGTCTTATCTATGCTTAATTTTTTGAGTCTTATTTCATTCCAACAATGTTCGTGAAACAATTCTATTTTTCCAACATCTAACCCAAGTATACATCAGCTTTGTTTCATGTTTTTATTTCTACAGGTACTGATGTCTAATTACAGTTGGATTCCAACTTTAAATTGTAACTTCTTCGTCACACTTAGTAGTTTTGAGTAAAAGGTACACATAATTGGATTGCACTTCTCTAAAGAGACCTTTACATTTTAATATGTGAAGTGGCTGTAAAATAGCCTAGATAAATCTTTGTTACACTCAGCTGAAAAACTCTTGATGATTTTGTAAGTGTTGAGGTTCCTCCCCTAGTGAGAGGTTAGTGTCTGGTAGGTTTTTCTGTGGTGTATTTGAAAACGCTTAGTAAGTCACTACCCTGTACATTTGGTTCCTCTCCAGAGGTGCTCCACAGTTACTTTCCACACCTATCCTGGAGTGCATCACTGACAATGTGAGCACAACCAGTCTGTTTCAGCACGACACCGGTCAGTTCAAATCACATCAGAGACAGCAGTCACTTCCAGTGGAGGGAAGAGAAAGAGCAGTGGAGCCAATCTATCACGAGCATTTGTCTGACTGTAACCAGCTCATACTGTTGATTAAATACCTCTGCTGAGAAGGCAGCAACTCACTACTCCGTGGCAGTAAATTCTTAAAACGCTAAGAATGTTAGTACTCTGTGTGATCTCCTAAAAGACTGCAAATGAGGTTAGGCAGATCTTCAGGGAAAGTAAAAAGTTACAGTCCAGCCTTGTGGTTCAAGAATGCATTTGTGTAGAGAAATCCATGGGCGTCCTCTGTTTCACTGGATGCTCAGCTGATGAATTTTGGCATATTCACTCACTAGTAATGCACTGATTTCTACTCCTGAGAATTTTCTTGCTTATTTACTGCTACTAAATAAATGAATAAATAAATCAATAAACAAATGTGCCTATTTCCTGGTCAGCTTTACCTCTCATAGTCTCTTTTAAGTTTCCTCAGTAGCTACTCCATTGAGCTCATTCATTTCAGTACAATCTGACTATTAACTGCTTCAGGCACAGAGTTTCGGCAGAGACATTCCTGGGATTTTGTTCCAGATGGTTTGTACTTTCTTAAGGAATTCCCCGAGTTCTTAGTAATAGTAATAGAGAGGTGTCATGAAAGTTTGAAGGCATAGTTCTTTTTTTAATCAATGCTAAAATTTTACTATGATTATGACTGTCTTCAAAGTCCAATAATTACTTCTTGTTTCCGTCACCTTCTTGCTCCAGTTTCTCACTCACTGTTTCTCAGCCATTTCCTCTGGTCTGATCCAGTCGTCTTTGAGCAAAATCTGTTCTGTGTCTATAGATCAAATTTTGAAAAAAAAACCACAAAAACGTTCCTTAAGATCTGAGGTAACCCTGCTGTAAGTTCAGATCTCAATGCCCTTTAAATTGTGATCTTACTCATTGAAGATCTCACAATTTTGCTGGTCTAGATGCCTAAATTATATCCTAAAGGATATAATACAGTATTCAAACAGTAAATTTCAGTTTCTGATATTTTAGAATTTTAGCAGTTATGATAACTTTGGGTTTTAATACAAATTGCTAACATGCATGAGGGATTGCAATTGTGCAAGTAGCATATGGGTTTTGCCTCAGAAAGAGTGGAATTCAGATGCTGCTCTGTACTTTAAAAATCTCCCTTAAGAACTGTTCCATAGCTTGATTCAATTGCAGTATTATTTTTTATATAAACAGTGACATTAAGAGCACTGATACTGGTCATGTATTGAGCTATGCATAGAAGGCATTGTTGAAAGTAGAGTCTGACTCTGATTTATCTCCTTGAACAGTTGCTTGAATTTAGTAAAGCAAATTCAGGCCACTAATTTATTTTGGAATTAAATCTAAATATCCTACCACTTGGGCAAAGATTCCCGTTAACTTTCCAGCAATATAGGTGCCCAATGTCAATGTTTTTCTCTCTTGCTGAATATTATGTCCAGAAACTAAACCTGGCATTAATTCATAAGATAATGAATTAATTTTAAAGTCAAACATATGGTCCATTTGCTTTATGTGGGTGAAATAGCCCATCACATGATTAGACATGGAGATTACATTTCTGGTTATTGGATACATAAGAGTGAATCAATAAATCCTGAATAATGTCAATACTACTCAATGTTAAAAAAAAAAAAAGAAGAAGAAAAAGTAACGGTTCAATCTATCTTTGTCCTTCATCTGTCCTGTTTGCAGAAGTGAACTATGTTTGAAATTCAAAATCAAATTCTGCCTAGTCATTAAGCATATGCTTTATATAAATTCAGCATTACTAAGAAGGGATAATTTTTTTGAGTGATTTTAAAATATTTCATTAAATAAATGGCATTCAGATCTTGAGCATTTTTATACTATAAAATATCTTTTATCTACTTTACTACAGTCAGCCATCAATTAGAAATCATATGAATCTTACTTAAAATTGCTGATACTTCAGATCACCCACTTCCTAGTTTTTTCTTTTATATTTCTCTGTGGGTTGAGCTTTTCCTATGTAGGACAAAAAGCCATTGGCACAGAATATGGATGAGTGAAGTGTACAGTTGCAAAACAGCATGTAAAAGAGAAAGTGCTGGATACACAGCAAATTCAGAGGTGCCTGCTTCAGTCTCCTGATTCTTCAGGTGCAAAATTAACCTTGTGATGTACACATTTTTTGCAATTTCTACTAAATGTATAACCTACATTGAAACTATATTAGCAATTTTTTTCAGGCACTGTAAATGGAGATCATTGGTACCTTCTTAAGTTTACTTATATTCTAAACCAACAAAGCATCAAACGGGTTTTTTTAGGACAGGGCTAATGGTTCGAGGAAAAAAAAATCTTAATCTGTCTAACCCTGGAAAACACTGAACACTTGTACTTTAAATATCATTCTTTTGAAACAAATTCATCTTATGAAAAAAGCCAACTCAACAGGAAAAAAACAGATCTTTCCCTTGATAGGACTGTCAGAGCCAAACTCTTACAGATGAATTTGTCTATTTCTATTATTTTCTGTTCCTGCCCAACTGCAGAACAAGAAGTCAAAACACAGAAAAAAGGCAGGCAATTCTTTTTACTTTTTATAACACCAGACTCAGGCTAAAGATATTTAATCACAAGGTGTTCCGGTGGCCAGGTTTGCAGAAATGAATGCAAAGTCTTGCACTGCCAGGCTGTCAATGGAGCAGATAATCAGACATTAGTCTTCTCAGTCTAGTCTTCAGCTGAGTCCTTCAGGCAACAAAAATGAGTTCAGTCACATATGTTTCATTCTTCCTTATATTCATTACTTATCCCCTATCTCTTAATTTTGTTATGATATTTGTTTCTGTTTTTCAGTTTAATGATACCCTTATTTTGTACTTGGCTTATTCTATAATTGTGCACATGGGAAAAAAAAAGAATTCCTGGACTTTTTTTGTTTTTTCGACAGTTTTCATCACAGGGAGATATTAGAGCTGTCAAACTATTTTCTATCTTAAGGTCATACTTCTTTTTGAAACACAATAAGCTATTGTTCCTGTGTATCTTTTGTAGCTAAACTAACATATTGACAATTAAGTGGGTCTTTGATCTGAGAGCTTTAGAAGTAGACCAGACTCTAATGGTAATTGAGAAAGGATTATGTAAGCAAAGTAACTGGCATGATTTATTGCTATGTCAAATAATAAACATAGTTTTCTGAGATTTCTTGTCTTGAGAATGATTAGGATCCCTGTATGACCTTGTTCCAAACTAGTTTTACATTTAACTTTTTAGCAACTTTTTTTTTTTTAATCTTTTGCCTCCATTTTAAAGATTCAGCTTTATTTGATAGTCCCCACTGCTTATAGTGATTTGGTCTTTTTATGATCCAATACATGTCATTCTGAGGAATATAGATCTCTTGATCTGGAGGCATAACAAAGGTCACCCTAGAAGTCAAATCAGATAAAGGCAATCCAAGGCTCTAGTCACACCATAACTGTACACACATGCGTTCCTGTAACTTCAATTTATTATCCATCTTGTGATAATGGCAAGCTTTGGTGTTTTCCAACCACAGACGGAGAAGATTTTCCAAGATGGCATTCCATCATTTTTCTCCTCCCTGTTGCAGAAGTTGATATTGTTGAAGAGCCTTCTTAACCCTTTGAATACATATTTCACTACTAGGAATGTATTCCACTGGTTAGTTGGATAGGCTTGCTCTTGCTAAATCACTGTGATGTTTGCAGGTGTTTGGGAGTTCAAGGGGTGCTGATATGAGCACTTCGTTTCAACGTTGTCCCTCATAGTTTTTTATGTGCCTGTGTAAACTGTGCCAGATACATCTCTTGCATTCTGAGTCTGGCTTATTTAGAAGCTTTCACCTTATGTGTATATAAGGTGGAAACCTTATTTCACTTCATGAGTAATAAATCCTTAGTGCAATATATCTTCACTTGCCTTTCTCAAGCTAGCATTGACAGAAAGTGCCCATACATGCAGCTATCTATTTAGGTGGGTTGTGTGTTTGTTTTAAAGGCTATGCATTTCATGAAGAAGGTAAAAAAGCAATTTGGTGTGTAAGAGTAGAACTTAAATCCCTCAAGTGAATAGGTAAACTTTACATGTATAAAGACTTCTGAATCATAGCTGATACTATCTAAAGAGTAAAATAATGCTGTTGTTCTTATTGCTTGAGCATCATCAGAGTGATTCTCATTGTTCCTCAGAATAAAATAATTGAAGCAATTTATCCTCAAGACATATGCTATATAACGCTATCCATTATTGTTGTAGTGAAGTATAGTAAATAAGGCTTTGTGCTGGTTTCAGCAGCACAGCCTAGTATGTAGGATAATTATAACAATTATGACGCTTCTTCTTCTAAGAATAAGGATCCCATTCCTCCCAGAAATGTTTTTACCAAAGTTTTCAACTAAGATCTGTCTGGTTAGACCATATAGTGTAAAGCAGATGACTTAGGCAAACCAGCTTTTCTTTTACTGTGTGATTTTTATCTCAGTAGAAAGGATTGAATGAATACTTCTGCTATGTAGGGATATTTGTATACTTAATCCACAATATGAATGCATTAACAAAGCACTTACTTCACTAGTTTATTGCTTTTAAACCACAGCTTGAAGCTGGGGCTGTACATTATCTTTTATGCTATACAAAATTCAAAAAAGACAGAAACCAAATTTTGTCATTACTATTATTATAGTACTATCTGACCCTTTTTCTGTTCTATCAGACTGGAATCAGTTTGAACAAGATGGTCAAAAAAGTTTGTTGACAGAGGGGAAAGAGCTGAATGGATCAGAAGGTGAGATGGGGTGATAGACCAGCTACATGAGAAAATGGGAAAAACCACTAGGACATGGAAACTGTTCCCTCAGGGATACAAGAAGGATCAATTGGGTGAGAGGTGGAAGGTAGGACAGAAGAGGAAGTCGGGGGTAATGGAGGGCAATAAATCTGTTTTAATGGTGAGGAGAACGGAATGAAACAGTAATCTGAAGGATCACATGCAGCTGTCAATATGATGAGCTATGTGAATACAAAATATATTGCTTGTTTGCATAGGTGTTGTTGTCTGAGGCCTGTGCATGTTGTGCAGATTCTTTGTTCATATAAAGTCACTGGCATATGTAAGAATCTGTGAACTATAAATGTTGATGCCATGCAGAAAAAGGGTATGCTGAAATTCACACAGGCATGTGGACATATAGATAAAAGCACCTCCTAAAATAACATCCCAAACTGGTTGCAGAACTGAATTGTGACATATCACATGGAGTCTTAGACTCTTTGCTGTTATCTCATCTAATATCAAGGTGGTTGGCTATTGGTGTTAATCTTTGACATGAATAGTTGAAACAGCCTCTCTGTAAGTATTGCTCAACATATCCATAGGATCAAGAAGTAGAATCCTAGACAAGAATTTCTCTGCAGAAAGAAAGAAAAGCGTTAGACCTGAACGTTTTCAATGTCTCCCAACACATCAAGAAACAAGGAAGGTGAAACCCTCAGTTGTGTCAGTCTCCAGTGAAAGAGGTAAAGTGAGAACTTTTGCTTGCACAAAAATGCAATGAGAAAAACTTTTCAGAGACACAGAGGACTGAAGTATGGCAATTATTCTGTTTTGTTGCTATATTATTGTCAGATAAGTGGAGGCAATCAAAGCAGAGGTATAGGGTATTTTTAGGTCTGAGACACAGTATGAGAAAGAAGAGAATGAATAGAAAAATATTTCTGTTTACAGGTGACTTGAAAGAGGAACATGTGTATAATTACAAACCTACCTTTTCAGTATTTCTGTGGATTTATA
>VWZF01002064.1:70121-159051 GCA_013396755.1 Sclerurus mexicanus
ACTGTCATTTTCTTACTGCCAAACAGCTCAGGATGTTCCCACTGAAAACAGTGGTTTGAGCTGAAGCAGCTGAGGATGAACTTAACACATAGAGGAAGAGAAACTATGATGAGAATGTTTGCACTTGTATTGAAAAAGCATGGGGAAAGCAGATGGAAGAAGAAACAGGAGGTTGGTAGACTACAACTCTAGAGGTAAAGAAGGGATGAGCAAATTATAGAAGTTTACTTGGCAAGACAGCAGTGATTCTTGTATATCCAAACTCTGTGTGCTGTTGCTCCTCCAGTCTCTATGGTAACAATAACATCGACAGAAGAGAAACACTGAGGAAAGGCTGATGGAAACAAAGCACACTGACATTTTCTAAAATGGCTGGGGAATCTGAGTTTTGGGTGACTTGACTAAAATAAATGAGTTTTGTTTTCTAATTCTGCTTTGCATTCAGCTTCTGAAAATGGAGCTCTTCTGAGGTGTCTAAAGTTAGTGTAAGGTAGACTGGATCCCATACAGGCACTAATAAGGGAAAAAACTATCATACTGACTGTCACTTGCTGACAACATTTCTCAGCCTTTTGTTGTATTTCTGGAAGGAAAAGCTCCACACTTTACAAAACACTTCCAACAGACGAACAAAATCCCTCGGCTAAATCAAGAAACAGGTAATTTGCTTGATAATATGAAAACACAAGAGACTTATTTTCTTTTTTTATTGGATATGGTTAAAGTCTAGCCTGAACTCCTACACTGATACAGGTGATAATCTATTCATAGCTCCATCAGATTGAAATTTGACATCTAGAGTCCCACTTTTTATATACACGAGTAATTTGAATTTCAGTATTGCTGAGCAAATCACACCCTGCAGCTTCCCCTGACAGCAGCAAGTCATTGACACACTTATAAATGTTGTATTTATAAAAAATTAAGAGTGAAATAAAAGAACATTCTTGCAAAACATTTTCTCTTATATCATTTTTACATTTTCTGCAAACACTGTGGCATGCTTGAAAGTTCTCATGGAACACACTTTTGGCAACAAGCAATGATATAGCAGTTGCTGCTCAAATTGAACCTAGCACAGAGGTGAAAAGTGCACCAGCTGAACAAGGACACCAAGCAAAGAAGCACAGGAGTAATCACTACTGTGAAGGACAGAATTATTCATTGAAAATGCCAACTCTTTTCTTTCTCATTGATATATCTTAAACTCCTATTATACCACTTATAAGATGGACAAGGACATTTCTGAGTAATTTTCAGCAATTTATGTAAAGCTCAACTAGAAGATAGGTGAATTGAAAACCTTTTGCCTGAAAGACCATAATAGGGGCAGCTAATGAAGCACTTCTTGCCAATATATAGAAACATGATTTAGAAAAAATAATAAAAAAAATTAAAGAATAATATTTGCTTTATTTTTGATAGCAGATTCAAATCTCTTCTAAGTATAAACAAAAATGTTATTTCATCCTTTGACTTTACGTGTCTATATGTCTGTATTGAATGGTTTTTGTTTTCTTTTCTGAGTTATATGGAAGCCTAGAGGTTCTGGAAATACATGAAGAACATTTTCATCATTGGTGTTAGGGTATCAGCTCAAGATCTATGTATTTCTGGTATTAAAGAATAAAAACAATTCTTTGGGGTGCATATGAAAGTTCTCAGAGTTTGTCATCATTACAGATGTGATATTTGCTGCCCTATTCTATACAGAAAACAAAGTTCTACATAGATGTGGATTTCATTTTGTCAGCACACCAGTAAGAACAGTTAAATAATCTGTGCATTTATTGCCTACATGATGCTTAAATTGAAACACTTACCACCACCTTTTACAGGAAAATATATCATTCTATTACAGCAGAAATTGACAAAATTATGGGATAGTCCTCAAATTTTACTGACAAATCTTGTTACTACATAATACTTCAATTCTTGAAGAAAGAGAAAAGAGATTAAAAAAATAGACAAAAGATTTTCTTTTTAAAAAATAAACAGGGAAAAAGTCTCTAACAAGTAAACAATAGAAAACATAGAATTTAAATATGGCACTCTGATTGGAAACAGTTAATAACAACAGATCATTCAACTGGAAATAAGTATTATGAAACCTTCCAATACTTTATCCAATAGATGACTCTAGTTGGCTGCTGTAAAAATGAAATCCATTGTGCTAACAATGTAATTAAAAAGGGATAACATAAACATGCTTATTATTTCTCCTAACGAACATTTCCACTGATTATTATGTCACTATTGGCCAATCAGTTTTTGTTTCCAAAACATGATTTATTTTATGTGTTTATTGGAATTTCCATTATATTCCAAAATTGTGTGCATTAAGCATTGCTTAGCTATTTTTTGGCAATAAATCATAATTGAGCTTCATATACCTTTGGACTGAAATAATGTGTGTGCAACACCTACTTGGAACACAGCCACCTTCAGTAATGAAACAGAAGGTAGGTGCTGTAATTTCAGCTTAACTGAGGCATAAGAAAAATTTTTCCCCTGTTTTTTGTCATATATACTGATATGTCATTGTCCCAAGTAAGGGAAAAATTAAAATTGTTGTTTTCAACTGTTTCTTGTGAATTTGGAGAAAAGCATGTCTTGAATTCCAATCACCTGCCTAGGTAGAATCTCTCTTGTCTATTCATTTCATTTTTTCACCTTTTTTTACTGTTTCTCTGTATGTTATATAGTCAATTTATTGAGAAATTTCAGTAGAGAATTCAAATGTCTATATATTACAAAAAAAAATTCCTTTTTTTTTTTGTGTCCAGAATTTAGATGTGTTCTTAGAGTTTCTCCAGTTGTGAGATATATAAATAGGAATTTCTCTACAAAGAGTAGTATTATTAAGTGTTGTGTACTATTAAGTATTACAGACAACATAAGGGTGTCTATGAGTAAAGATAAATATAATGTTAGGACTTTCTCTTATAGGTTCATTTCTTTTATAATAGAAACACATCTGGTGCAATGAATGGGATTATCTCATTAACAGAGACTTATCCATAAAGGACTTGCAGGTCACATAGAGGCACATAAGTCTAAGGTGCTGTGCTTTGGCCATCATACTCTGGTATGTTCATCAGGTGCCTAGAGCTGCATTTCCATTCATGTCTAGATCTGCCACTGTCCTGGCTAAAGTAAACAACAGTCTTTCATTTATACACACATTAGGCCACCACCTAGAAATGAGACTATCCTCTATCAGAATCATCTGAGCAGCCTTCATGCAGATCCACTACAGTGGCTTTATTCACCATAGCATATATTAAGGTAAATAGTAATTGAGTAAAGTACAGATGATGCCTGACAGTACAGAGAAAAGACAATACTTTCTTTTCTGAGAAGTGGTTTATCACTAGGCTAGAGGGAAACCTTCTGGGCAAACCACCATACAGATCATGTGACTAAACAGTAGACTTGAAAACTAAACAGGGAGCTACTTGGCAGTGTAGATGCATCTCAGAAAGATATTTGTGCTTAGAACGATGTTCACTGCCCTCGCTGGGCACACTATGGGGTAGTGTAAGACTGATCAAATGACTCTATAAAAGGCCAAGTTAATACTCTAATGGCATTTTTTTACGGCCCTTAGTGCAAAAGTTTCTGTTAAAGGTGTATATGGGCCATACTCCTCTCTAGAACCATTAGGAAATGGGAGTTAGACCAGACTGGAAATGTAACTGGGATTCAGGCATTCATTCTGTCCATAATGAAAAACACTCTGAGCATTTATGAAGATAGCCATATAAATTATTTCCCTCAAGAAATGTTTTTTTCAATCATTATGATTGCTAAATTAGAAGCTGTTTCCTGACACACCTCTTCCTTCATTTTAAGTGTAATTACCTGAGAACCCCATGTAATCAAAACCAATTTGTGCCATTTTCTCCATTATTTATGGAGTCAAAATCCTCCTTTACGATAAAACTCTCTACACCACTAGAGGATGTAAATAGTGCCCATACTCTAGACTTTGCTGTTGTATGTATGTTTCCATGAAGAAAAGGTAGACCAGGGCTACCTTTCAGTCTGGATGAAACTAAATAATTAATTATCTCTCAAACTAAACTGAGGAAGGTTTATGGGGATAACTGGATCTGTCCCCTACACACCAATGACATTATCTAGTACAGTTGCAAAGTCATTAAACTTCTTCCTTCATCCAAAGCAGTGTGCTAGCATTTACACTGTGCACTGGGAATGGCACTGAACCAACATCGTCCTCAAGAGCAGTCCACAGCACTGCCTGGCATGGGCCCAAACCATAGCAAGGACATACTGTGGTTGCAATGCTTAAATACGTGCGCTGATCACACACAGCTTCTTATGTGGGACAGCTAGGTTACAACATATCAGTACAGTGGGAAATTTGGAGCAAACAGAATGTGACAGAGGTGCAGCCACACTGGAGACATTTACAGGTAGAAATTGTGTAGTATCATGCAGCCAGTGTTATATGCAGCCATATGTTATACCCAGAAATGGGTGTCTTTAGCACTGTAACCTGTGTTACCTGCCTGTGAATTCACTACAGAAATCATGAACTGGAAAGAAGTGATTTACACTTCTCCTTATATTCTGGCATCAGGAAGGGACAACATAGGCCTTTCCTACAAAAGTGGCTCATTTTCAGTCAGTCATCTTCTCATCAAGCTGCTGCCCAAACCTTTTCTCATGAAGACCCCAAATCTAATCTCAGTAAGCAGTATACCAGCCAAAAAGCACCCTTATCACACCTACCCTGAAATGTCATAAAAGGACCTAAGAAAAATAGGGCAATTGCCCTAACATATTTTCACAAATGGTGATACTGTCCCACTGAGATGAATGCTTGCACTGTTAAGCAAAATTCACTGTGAACATTTTCCTTTAGAAAATAACCAGTATATGCTGAGTGAACTGTGGAAGTAGAATATTAGCTATTTAGCCTCAGATACTTTTCCCCTACACAGTCCCAAAATCCAGTTTCTAGAATTCCTCTCAATAAACAACTCAGTATATTCAAGTTTTTCAAAATATATCGATAAAAGATAAAAGTAAATGGATTTGCTTGCTCATTTCATCAAACACAATGCTTGTACATGCAATGGTTAAATGTGAAGATCAGCTGTTTCAGCTAGCTTGAAAACTTTTTCAAATTAGTTTTATACTTTCTCTTAAAATGCTGGGGTTCAGAGAGAAAGAAACCATTAAAGCATATTCTTTTTTTCCCTCTGGACTTGAGGAGTCTGCAGAGCGATGACTCAGAACAACAAACAAACGGAAAAGCAGCCAGACTGTCATGACTGCCATTCTATTGTCATAAATTTGATCCCCCTTGGAATATTATTTTTAAGGACTGGGAAGACAACAAACTAAATTCTGCTCTCAGTTACCATGAAACAACCCAAACTTTACTCAGTTTCTTCACAACAATGACAACATATTTTATGCCTGAGGAAAACTTTGTTTACAGAGATTATAGGCAATTTTACAGAAAAAATATAATATACACAGCAGGTCTAATTTGTTTTTCCTACTTTGCAGCAGTGGGTGCAGGAAGTAGGGTTAGTGCCTGCCATCACACAATGAAGAGTATTATTTTTTGAACAATGTGTGTTGTCAACTAAAAGAAATTGTGAGAGAGAATTTTTTTTTCTTTACATTTGATAAGACATTCAAGGAATATGAATGAAATACACAATTTATTGCTCCCTTCCTTTCTTTTACTGGGTGTGAATTCAATTTACCAAAGTGCCTGTCCTTTATTCCTGTTACATGTGTACTTTACACAGCGGATCATGCTGCTAAAGGGAGGATTAATAACAGCACAGCAAAATGTGTGGAGATTATACTCCACTACAGTTCCTGTGCTTAAGATTTGCTGCAGCACTCAAGAAACAAAAGGAACTTGATCAAGCTATCTATCTTCTGTCCAGCTGATTGTCCTCTGCACAAGAATTTCATACAAGAAATAAAGTCTCTCTGCAGCCACACCTGACCCTCATTTCCCTCTGTTGCTTAATGTATCCTTGGTTAGGGTAGGAAATTTGGGAAAGAAAGGGAAGCGAAGACATGAATGTACTTACCTATGAAAGGCTTAGCTGAAGTTTTCTATCTCTTGAAGTTTTTTCTTCATTGTCTGTCTAAACTTCTCAGAAAAGTTTCCACCCTCATCTGTTATATGCTTTACTCTGGCTCAGTGACCTGTGTTCTCCCAGAGGGGGGGAAAAAAAAAAGCAGATGCTGAAGCAGTTTAAAGGTCGGAGGTTCATCCTAAAAGTAGCCAGAATCATCGATTAATTAATTTTGAATTTAGGCCTTTGGTTGGCAAAGAAATCTGATCTTAATTGAAAGAGATAGAGCCTGATGCATTTATGATTGCTAGAATATGGAGAATATGTACTAGCTGGAATTTGTGCATAACTTCAACACAGACTCAGAGGCACTGACCTTCAGCCTAAGCTGGGCATGGCATGATTCTCTGCATAGGAGAAAGATTAAAGCTTCCCAGCAGACTGAAAGCAGAGGAATATACTGGAAATTAAAAGAAAATTAGTCTCCTCATTTAACCATGCTTAAAGCGGTCTCATATAACAGTCTTATGCTTTGGGCCATTTGGATCTTGTGAGGACTATTTACTTACCCTAAAAAGTGAAGGAAATTGTCACAGTTAGTTCTTCAAAGCAATTTCTTTTCCTATTAAAGTTATTTTATTCTTCCAACAGATTTTCTTTATTCATAACTAGATTCTATTAAAGGTCTCGACACTTTGTCAACACCAGTAGATGGAAATTAGAGTTAGCATCAGATGAATTTGCATTGCAGAAGATCTTAAAATATCATCTTTTGTTAGTGTCTAGCTAAGGAAATCTGAAGCTATATAACTGCAGGTTGATCTTTAATATAGTCTTGAAGATCAAATATATATTTTTTTTTTACTTCATAGATTTTAGTGTCCTCTGATCATTCTTGTTTCTCTTGACTGTGCTGTCTTCACTAACATGTCTATTCTAAAGGGCAAAGCCTTTTAAGCAAGATACTTTTCTTTAACTAGATTATGTTATTCATGTTGCCGATATATTTTCCCTTAGTACACACAGATTATTATAGCTGGATTTGTTTGTAATTTGATTTTTTTTTCCTTTTCCCCCATAGCAGGGTCTACATTGATGATATACCCTTTTATAGTTCAAATAGCTTTTTGCAAAATTGATATAGTCATTTTCTCCCAAATCTTTCCTGAATCTTCTTTATATGCATTTATCAGTATAAAAACCACTTCTCTTCACCCAGTGTATTTTCTTAGAGAATTTCTCAAATTTATAAAAACAATTGATAATTTTAAGCCTCTCTTTCAAAGTACTTAGCTCCTTAGGTGTAATAACCATATTTTCTGGGAAAGTATGTAGGTCTTTAATTCTTGTACCTACTTTAGAACATGTTCATCTAGATGGTTCTCCATTAAAAAAAACCAAAAACCACTATGTAGAAAAAAGCTGTAAAACTCTTACAACCATGTCCCAAAGCCCCAAGCTTTAATGGGTCTCTATTTTCATTTCTGGCTTCAAGATATTTTGCCTACACAAACTCTTTCAAGACCTTTTGATTCTTTGGTACCTTGAATTCACATCTGGAGAAAAACGGCACATTTTTCTCTAAGAGATTTCTTTTAATTTTGTGAGAAAATAGACATTTTGGCAAAAAGGATCTTACAGAGATAACATGCAACTTCACAAAAACAGTGAAGAAAGAGGGGGGAGGAGCTGCTCCAGGTGCAGAACATTCACCTACAGCCCATGGTGCAGGCTACAGTGAGGCAGCTGTGCCCCTGCAGCCCAGGGAGGGCCACGATGGAGCAGAGATCCACCTGCAGCCCATGGAGGATCCTGCACATGAGCAGGTGGATGTTCCCTGAAGGAGTCTGTTACCCCATGGTGCTGAAACAGTCTTAGTGGCTGTAGCTGGTGTCATGGGGAACCCACACTGGAGCAGTTTGTCCTTGAAGAACTGCAGCCAATGGAAAGGACTCACGATGCAGCAGTTCATGAATGTGTCAAGGACCCACACTGGAGAAGTCTATGGAGGACTCTGTTGCATGGGAGGGGCTCCACCCTGCAGCAGTGTAAGAGTGTAAGAAGGAGTGACAAAGACTAAGTGACTGACTGACTTTAACCCCTGCTCCCCTGCACTGCTCAGGGGAGGAAGTAAAGAAGTTGTAAGTAAACAATTTAGAGCTAGAAAATTTTAATTTGAAGGAGTGGGGCTCTATATTGTCCTCCTTACTTGTCAGCCAACATAGCCACCTCCTTACTCGAGTAGAATAACTCTGTTCTTAGAAAGGAAAAGCAGTCAAGGATAGATTTGGAGGTGTTCAGAGTTTCTATGTTGTATATGTACATATAATTTTATACATTTTATATGTATATATATAACTTGTATGCCTGTGATAATGGATTTATACATCAGATACATTCTTAGAACCTTTTCCAGGCTATGAAGAGCTTTCAGTTACTAACAAGATATTTTTTTACCTGTGGTAATATATATTGCCTTCCCAGCTTTAATAGGAAATGGCAAATATCAATTAAAAATAAAGATTATATGTCTTCTGTGGTGTAGATCTAAATTCAGTTTGTGCAAACCTAGGAGAAAATTTGTAGGCTGCACAGTATTTGTTTTCAGTAGGTGTTTAACAATATTCGTGTCTATACTCTTTGAGCAACTCATTGACAACAGTCATTTTATGTAGTTTACAACACAACAATTGCTACCTGAAGGACAAAATGAAGCTCTACAAAGAATATAAAGTAGTAGACTCTTATCTTGAATAAAAAAATTATTATTTTTTTCATCCAACAGTGCCTCAGCTGAAAAATAGTGAAAAACTGGATCATGTCATTCTATTTAAATATACTGCATACCAATTGCACCTGAACTAGCCCAAGGACAGATGCTTTCAATATTGTAGGAACTAGCTGATAGCTTATGGCCATCTGTATTTAGAAAAAAATTTTAGTGTAACATTGGTAGTAAGTCAATGGTAGAACAAATGATTCTTGGTTCACCTTCATGTAATCTGTTTAGGAAATTGTGAAGAGAGGTGAAATACAGCACATAGGGTTTTAGATCTAACAAATACCTCAAACTCTGCCATTAGAAATTCATCTTAAAAAAAAATAAATTCATGGCTTCTGAATGTTAGTTGTATGCATATTCTGGTTTGTTATTACCCTTTGGAGCCAAACACTTTAAAGGTAATGAAGATAATGCATGGTTGTAGTTTAGAAAGCAGCAGTTCCAGTACCACATCTTACAAAATGTCATTAAAATGGGCAAAGAGAAAAAAAAGCATTTCTAGGTAAATTTAAGTGAGTAAGTAGAGGTAATTTTGCTGGTNAAAACTGGGTGGGAGTGCTATGCAGAAAAGTGCAGTGGATAATGAAATACTGGAGAAAGCTGGATTCAAAATTAGTGTTAGAGGAATGCTCACACAGGTAGTCCTAACCTTAACTCTGGTGTTTGGACACACATACTGCTAAGGAAACATGGTGAAAAGAGTACACACCTTGGCCATTATCATAAGAACAATCTAAATATGTATGTAAATAGCAACAATAGATTTAATTTCTGAGTTACCTTATTTTTGGTTCTGCCACATACTGCTTTTAACCTGGCAGTGAGGTAAATTCATTACAGAGGGGAAGGAAGCAGGCTATCAAGGTGGCTGCTAAATGATCTGGCCTGGTTAGTATGTGTTTTGAATAAGCAGCCTTAGACGGTGAGTCAAAAATAGCTTTATTTTCAATGAATTTAGAAACCCTTTGTCTGCCAACAAATTTCCACAGCCAATTCTGTTCTTATAGAGACATTTTTAGTCACTCCAATTTCTTTAAATGCATTCTGTCAAGTAGTACTACCACCTCATATCCTTTGAGATTAGTCACATGCTCCTTAATGTGAAAATATTTATATTTTTAGGGCTCCTTATGTGTTGCACTTTACAGTGTTGCATTTATGCCTCTTGAAATGTTGTAGAACAAAGGATGGAAAAAGGAATGTAAGATATAAAGCACACTTTTTAGACAAGAAATGAGATTCAATACAAGGGTTGAAATACTATGTAGCCATGACCTCTGCTGCGGAAAGGAAGATTGTCTTCTACTCTACATGGCCATCTAAGGCATGTCACAACTTATTCACAGAGGTCTTAGAGACCCTTAGCATTAATGGAGAAAATTATTCCATGGTAAATGTAACCATCTGCTTTGTGAATCTTGAAAATATTTTCCAAACACCAGAGTTATTTCAAGATAACCTTAGTAACAAAACCCCACGTGCATTTTACCAAGTTCCCAGCAAGAAGGAAAGCTTTAACTACTCGGTTCCCCACTAGGGGGGAGTAGTAGCACAGACCTCCTCTCTGATGCCTAAATAAAAAAGAAAGGGAAAAAACATTAAAAGGTGGATAATATTTTTTTTTTCAGGGGTGGGGGCTGGTGTGTGTAAAAAAGGTGGTGCAGAGCCCAAAGGGTCAGAGATGGCTATGTGTTCCTGTTTACCACTCCCAATCCAAAGGACAGAAGTTCAGATGTCCTGTCTCTAGTGTTTCCTCTCCTCTTTCCTGTTTTAACATTTGCTCAGCATCTTGACTGCTTCAGCTGCCATCTTGAGGAAGCTGTTTCCTTACTTCAGAATTAGGAAGCATGAGACTTAACAGAAATGTCCAGCTTTCTGAAGCCTTTTCATGGATATACCTGCCTTACGTAGGGCAGCAATTTTCTCTAACTAAATTTACTAATTAGTTGCTTCTCCTTCACGCAACAAATCAGACTACAAATGACTAAATGCTATACACTCAAGACAGACAAATGGAGAATATCTATTCCATTTGTTTTGGTGAATAGTATCAAACCAGTCGATAAGATGCTAAATAAACATTGTTTCCAACATAGTTTATTGTTATCTCTGATGTGCTGCACCCACTTCATAGAGGAAAATCAACCTTTTTACATCAAATCTATATTTTGCGGTTTCTTCCTAGAAGTCAGGATTGCGTACAATCAAATTAATCAAACTAGATGAAAGCAGAATAAGTGGATTGTGACTGTTCTGGGGCTGCTGGTATCAAAATATGAAATTATTGTAAACCAGATCTTCAAAAAGTCATAAACTGCAACAGTTACAAAAGTTGAAGGGGGACAGCATTACTTGTATAGAGAGAAGAGGTGCTGGTCTCTTAGTAGCAAAGAAGACATTCTTCACTTATGAATGAAACGGTTGCTATAATAGATAGTACCTTCTGAAATTACTTGCATCATTAGTGTTCCAGTGTCTGAATTAAAAGAAAATGAAGGATGCTTATTCTGATAGTAAAGTAGTGAAATGTATTCCTTCTCAGTGACAGACAGACAAACCAGATCATTTTAGAAGGAAGTGTTTTACTGAAAGCGTTTCAGCCTTGCAGTTCCTTGGGAAAATGAAGAGTAATGTAAAAATTGGACAAGATGAAACTAGCTCTTTCATTCCAGATATTGACTGCACAAGTCACTTTCAATAAATCTACTGATTATTGGACTTAAGGCAGCACTCTGTTGACATTAAGAATGTTCTACAAAATGTTCTGTTTAGTAAGAGAACCTTCTGGTATCAGAAACTGAAGTTTATTCTGCAGACATACTCGAACATGTGTTTCAGTATGTAAGGGAAAGAAACATGAATTAAGTGCAACAGGTCTGTCACAGAATGGCCCCTCATAGTATGATTATAAAGTCTCTTTTTTCAGACAATTGTTAAATTAAAACCCGTGGTGAAATGAAGGAATATATGAGCTCTTTTTCCAGCTCTTAGGACTGATACTTTTCATCAAAATGTGGCTCTCTAAAACCTGAGTTCAGCCTAAACTAATGATTTCCATTTGTAGAGGTGAGGAAAATCAAGAATCATGCCTATGTCAAGAAGCAGAATACCATTCTAACTTATGTTTACACTAAAACCCCAGCAGTGCTTTTGGGGAAGTGGTGTTGCACCACCAGAGCATGGTGGTGCACATTTGCTGGGAGACCTAGGTCTGACTTGATTCTTTTCCCAGAAAAGCCTGCTAAGAGAGTAGGTAGTCAAACAATTGCTGGCTGCTTCCCCAGTCAACTGGTTCCAGGAACATTTCCCTTTCATACTTGACAGGAGCTGCTGAACTTGGGAAGCTGACAGAGACTCCTTCCTTCTCTTTCCATGGCATGCCAGAAAAAGACTGAGCAGCAGATACTGAATTCCTTTGTATTTCTGCTTCTGCCCTTCATTCCTGCTCTGGTACTACCTGAATAGCTGTCAGATACTAATTATCTGACACTGCCTTTTTTTTCTAGATTTGATTGATGACTCACCTATGTGAGAGGTGTCAGAGGTCAGCACACTTTCTTCTAGGATAGCAACTACTTTAGGCCAGGTTAATACTTAAATATTTAAAATGGAGTGAGTTTAGCATAGTGTGTCTTAATTTAGCATATTGTTACTTACCCAAGACCACTAGAGGGAATCACCTTGTAGAGGAGCTTCTGATACTCTGCTTTAGAAACTCCTGGGCAAGGTTTCTACATTAGAAACATGGTTTTAAACAACTTAGAGAGAACTGCCGGAATCAATACTATTAATATAACAATCCCTTAGGAAAAAAGGAAAAAATGCTGAATATTTTTGCCTCACATCTCTTCTTGGATCTGCTTTTGGGACTTTTCCAGTAATAACCTAGCACAAACTAAAAGTCTTTATGTATTTTAATTTTATCTGATTTTATTTCATTAGCTTGTTAAAATGGCATCAGATAATCATTTCTCATCTAAAATTGTAATTAATCTAAGACTTCTTCAGTAGAAAAATTCCCATTCTATAAAACACATTATACCAGCAAAGAATTGGCACTAATGATCCTCAGTCACCTGCTTAAAATTGAGATAACTGTGGGGAGCATTGATGGAATTGGATATCCTGTTAGAGGTGGTGGCATATTTGAGCAATTTGCTTAACAAAGAGATTGTGGCATCTGTCTCTTAGAACTGTTCTTTAGAAACTTCTGTTTGGTTTTGTTCTTGTAGCCAGGTCAAAGAGGAATTAGGATACACTTCCTAAGGCTTTAATTTCTGTGTCCAACATTTACGTCATTGTATATGCTCACTCCAGAATGTGTAGAGCAAGTGAGAATCTGTACTGTACTTCATAGGTATAAATAGCTATTTCAGTATAATTCCATGATATATTGGACACAGAGATGAGTCAATTTCAGCCTTTAAGCTTGTTCAACATCTAGGCCATGGTTTTACTTTGACTGCTTGTTCAACCACATTGAAAACTAGATAAGATGCATGAATAAAAGGAAGGCATCAAGGTGACAGAAGAAAGTGTAAATCACATCAAATACGTACAATAAAGAACACAATTTTGAATGTATTGCTTTGTAAAGAAAAGCCTTTGATGAAACTGAGTTTGTCCTATGAAAATAATGATCTACTATTGATTCATAGCCATAGTTAAGTCTGCAAAGCTGTTAACTGGAGATATTAATTTTAATCTGATCTGGGAAAGAAAAATGGAAAGAATTAGAGCTTACTAAGTGGACAAGAAACTTCCTCTGTCACTACCTTAAATGAAACATTTGAAAACTAAGGTACTCTGTTTTCACATACTCTAGTTTCTAATTAGCTGATCATAGGGAAAAAGAAATATTACATGTGTAGGAATCTCAGTAACTATTTCTGACTGACTAATGTGTTAGTATGAAAAAGGTCAAAGTAAATGGGACAATTTATTATATGACGTGCACAAGAGTTTAAGGATTTTTATATATTTATTATTTATTTAGTGCCACAGCCCATCACTAAAGACATAGATTATGATTTCCTGGTCTTTTTTTCTCTCCTACTCTTGACATACAAAGAGAAAGAAAAAAGAGACAGAAAGAAAATGACATTTTAAAAGAGACTCATTCCAAAATGCACCGTGTCTTGAATAAATTAGACTACTAAGTGAAATAGTGAATTTTTAAGGAGGTACATGTGTGACTGAAAAAATTAACTAAATGGTTTTGTGAAAAATGTTTTTTAAGTGTGGCAAATGTTTCTAAAGTGCTATATTAATCACAGAATGAATTAGAATAGATTGGTTTGAAAAGGACCTTAAATATCATCGAGTTCCAATTCCCGTGCTGTGTTCAAGGATACCTACCACTAGATCAGGTTGCTCAAAGACTCATGCAACTGGCTTTGAACAATTCCAAGGAGGGAACACCTCTGGGAAACCTATTCCAGTGCCTCACTACCCTCTGGGTAAAAAATTTCTTCCTAGTATCTAATCTACATCTAAGCCCTTTCAGTTTAAAATTGAAAACCTTTTGTCCTATCACCACAATCCCTGTTAAAAGAGTCCCTCATCACCTTTCCTGTAGGCCTCTTAAATACTGAAAGGCTATAACATTTCATGGGAGCTTTCTCTTCTCCAGGCTGAACAACCCCAACTCTCACAATCTTACTTCATACTGAGTGTGCTCCAGAGTTCCTGATAAGCACACCCACTCAAGCACATCCATCTCTTGCTTGTGCTGGGCATCCCAGAACTTGACTCAGTCCTCCAGGTGTGGTCTCACAGGGGAAGTGTAGAGTGGTAAAACCATGTCCTTTGACCTGCTGGCTACTCTTTTGATGCAGCCAAGGACATGACTGGGCTACAAGAGAGTTTTGCCAGGACATATTCAGGTTTTCATCCACCAATATCCCCAGGTCCTTCTTTACAGGACTGCCCTCAATCTAATCATTGGCCAGGTGGTAACCATGTTTGGGAATGGCCGAGCATGGGTGCAGCACCTTGCCCTCAACCTCGTGGAAGCTCAGCATAGGCCCACCTATCTAGTTTGTCAAGGTACCTCTGATGGTCATTCCTCCCTCTAGAGTATTAACCATGCTACTGAGCTTGGTGTCATCTGCAAACTTGCTGTGGGTACACTCAGTCCCATGGTCCATGTCCCCTACAAAGATGCTAAATAATACTGGTTCCAGTAGAGACACTGCTTATTAGGGATCTTCACCCAGACATCCATAACTTTGAGTGTGACTGTCCAGTCCGTTCCTTACCTACAGAATGGTCCATCAGTCAAGTCCATGTCTTGCCATTTTAGAGACAAGGATGTTGTGTGAGACAGTATCAATGCTTTGCATAAGTCCAGCTAGATGATGTCACTCTTCCCTTACCCACCAGTGCTATCTATAGAAGTCCACCAAGTTTGTCAGGCATGATTTGCCCTTAGTGAAGCCACACCAAGTGGCAGTCACCAATCCCATCCCTGTTTTCCACATGTCCTAGCATAGGTTCCATGAGGATCTGCTCCATGATCTTGCTGGGCACAGAGGTGAAAATGTTTGCCCTGTAGATCTCCAGGTCTTTCTTTTTTTTCCCTTTTTAAAAATAGGTGGTTTTGTTTCACTTTTTGCTTTTGTTTGGGAACTTCACCAGTCTGCTATGACTTTTCAAATATGTTGCTCTTCATTGTTGTTATTACTATCACAAAGACTAATTTATCGTTACAACATGGATATGGTAGGATGGGTTCTGTACCAGTCTGTGGACTAGAAATTGTAGATATAAAATTTCAAGTGTTGGCATCACTAATGCTCTGCAAAGAATAAAGACGTTAAAAGGAAAAGAAAAAGGGGTAGCAGGATTGATACTTGTTAAAATAGTGACAGCCAAATTTATGTAGCAGGTGCATGAAGTAGTTCAACTTTCTAGTGCTTGATAGTGCTCATTAATTTTTTGGGTGTTGGGATATTCTAATGGACAAATAGACTTTTGACAAAACTTCACATGAGATAAGAATGTAAATATTCACACAACTTTTAAGAGTTCCTTCCCCTCTTCATTTATTCTGTCTCAGTGCTAAAAGAACATTGGATGGATAAGAAAAACCAAAAGATCAGTGGCTGGATGATTGCACAGAGGGTCATATCAAATGCCTACCCAACCCAGTGCCCCAAATACATGCTAAGGGCAAAATAAAAGTGGTGAGCCATATGTGCTTTTTTTCTCCTTTAGTAAGGAGTGTGGCTAATCATGTATTAATAATGACCAATTAATAATGACTCAATTAATAATGACCTCCTTCTGTCTCTATGAACTTAAATCTTTTTAGTTATTTTTGATGGTAACAAGTTCTCACAGAGGGAAAGTCTGTGGTGTTCACTGAACCTAAATGCCCTGATTATATTTCTTAAACCTCTCAGAGGTCCTTTTTTGAGAAACAAGACTCAGCTTATTTAGAAATTTTACTCACTGAAACACTGTTTATGTTATATTTTATCAACCTTATTGACTAGAAAATAGAAGCCTTTCCGGGCTACTTTATCTATGCTTTTTGAAATTAAGAAAACAGAACTGCATTCCATTATCAAGGTGTAGGTGAACCATAATTTACACAGCTACACTCTATTACTGTTCTTATGAATCCTGTTTGATTTGCTTCTCTCACCTAGCAGTACAGATGCTCTATACACTAGATTAACAAACCAGTTTATGTTATAAATACCACTTATAATTTTTACTTAGGGCTTGTTTATTCATTTAATTCCAGCTCAATTAAATGATAGGAGATACTCAGTTGGAAAGATGTGGGAACTTAAGCAAGTGTGGATGTCCCTAAATCATGGTACTATGGCCTCACACAGTGTCTGGCCAATATAAAATGCAACACAGAGAAGTTAAACCTTAATTAACTTTTGAATCAGGTTTAAATAATAACTATTTCTCAGTCTAATGAATAGGAAGAAAAGATAAGCATGTTAGTCATCTGTAGAAACTGTAAATTTGTCTATTTTCATGAAGTAATAAAAATTATCAGTTTTATCAGAGATCTAGCTTGAGTTCCACCCTCTTCCCTAGGGTTTGTCTCTAGAAATATTTTGGGAAACTGCTGAATCTTTCTTAAAGTTAGATTTGTATAATAGATTAAGAAGTTAAAGTTACCTTTGGGATATATTCCTGAAAGCAGCTGGACTTGTATAGAACCCTCCATTGCAAAAGAGAGTGGGTGAACTGAGAAGACAAATAAGAATTATTCTTAGGCACACGGTGTGACTCCTGGGGATGATCCTGTGCTGGGTTGAGGGTTAGACCTGATGATCCTTATGGATCCCTTCCAACTCAGCTATTCTGTGATTCTGTAAAATACCTGTATGCTCCATTCATACTGGTTTCCCAGTACAAATAAATACACAATTTCACTGGGAAAAGTTACAGCTCCTTAAAGACCTTTGAGCTGAAAATCATCTAAACTATTCAGATTTTGTATTTAAAGCTGGCTCTTAACAGTTAAGAATAAAAGACAGCAGGAATCTTGTTAAGTTATGCAGCTCTTAGAATGTTTCAGTATCAGGACAGGACCACACAAATATAGCACTCCAACAACAATATTATTAGTGCTATTCTTAATAAGAATTAGTTTCCTTTAATTCAGTATTCAAATTATACAAGAGCTCAAGCTGTGCTAAGCACTGCAGAAGCACATAAGAAACTTCTAATTTTACATATTTGTTGCAGAATTATATAAGAAAATGTATAAATCAATTTTACAATTGAAAAGAGGCAACCAAACAAAAAAAGCATTGATCAAATATGTCTTGCTTAGATTGTACAAATAAGTACTCACAAGTGTGTTAGTATTTAGTGCTCTAGAAAGTACGTTTAGAAAATATTCAGCTGGGCACCTGACCAGACAGATTTTTCATCCTTAAACAGTTCTTACTCAGCCAACAGTCACCACACTTGGGAAGAAAACAACTGACATAATAGCACACTTATGACCTTTTTTTTTCTGAAAATTACCAAATGGGTTTATGGTTGAAATAACGTGACTATGCTATCTGAAATTACTTTTTAAATGTATTTAGATGTTGCAAGGCCTATATGACTGGAATCTATGAATTTTTTTTTCCTTTTTCCTTCAAAATGAAAATTAATAGGAGAGGGATGCTAGACTTCAGTTTTGCAATGTTCAGCAGGAACTGCTCTTAATACCCTCCATGTAGTCTCCATTATCCCCTGAAGTGTCAGCCATACCTGTTACTGCGTACTTTAAGTAGGAAAGTCCTTTACAGGCCTTGGCAAAGAAACAAATAAACCTCTGAAATCTCCAACCTGAAATTTTTATTTGTCTAAGGAATCCTTATTAATCACTGCTGAAAATTGAAATTTTTTGAATAAGGATTAAATGTAGACTTAAATGTTAGTGATGACTTGTTTAGCACTGCAAAACATTAGAAGTGTAAAAAGAATTATAAAATTCTTATCCTTATGGTATATGGCACTTGGGGAAAATGTGACTTTTAGGTTAATAATTATGCTTGTGCATGCACAAAAACAGATTGGAGAAAAGTGAACCTTGACGAAAGACAGAGAGAAAGAATAAATCTTTATGCAGCAACATTTGCACAAAAAACATATGATTGCTCTCCTACACAGATTTTTCAAGCATATTTCTGAATAGAGACACTGCTTGTGACTCTTAATTGAGCACATGTACTGAGTACTAACTCAGGCCTCATTCAGGAGTAATGCTATGCTACGGATTACGTGATTGTTAAAGTGGGGTAACTGCAGGGATGTCAGTTAAATACTGATTGAAATAAATGCCTGAAAGCAGCCATTCATGTAAAGTTTTGGCTTTCTTGATATTTTTTCCTGATCAAATTTAAAACATTTTTATGAGTTGGGTACTTAGTACACTAAAATTATATTTATAGATCAATGTGCTTTTTTGTAAATGATACTAAACCCATGAATAGTTGTAGAAAAAACCCAAAAAATAACCAAAAAGCCCCCATATATTTAACTGTTTATATTTTGTTGTTTTCCCTTAGCAATTATGTTTGTGTCACAAAGAACAATATTGAACCATTACCACTTTTTTTTAGAATACATACCAGGTTTTTATTCTTTGGAAGTAATTACCTAATTTCTCTTTGAAAAACTGAAGAATAGCTTTAAACGTTTTTCTGTGCAATCTGCTGCACCAGTGCATATGTCACTAGAGACTCAGAGTGTATAATCATAGTTAAAGAAAGATTCTGGAAAAACGTTCATGTCCCCTTACAATAAGATATGTATGTCTGAGAGATAAAGTTCTCTGCACATAACCTAGCTCTGCTCTACCGTGTATCTGAGTAAAGGATGATATCTCAAGCTCTGCCCAGTAAAGTAGGACTTAGACAAAATACTGATGCCCAGAGACACAATTGCTATCAAGAGTTTTCCTCTCATCTCCTGACTGAATCAAAGCAATCCAGTCCCCGCAATCCTGAGGCAGTCAGAGTTCTGCTCGTAGTTACCCCTCTGAACATCTTAGCACCATTAATTTTTCACCCTGTTTGGAGTCTGAGTACTTCAAAGACTCATAGAATTACCTAGTTTGAAAGGAATCTTAAAGTTCGTTTAGTTTCAATCCCCCTGCCATGGGCACGGAACCTTCCACTAGGCCAGATGGCACAGAGTCCTGTCCAACCTGATCATGAACACCTCCAGGGATGGGACATTCAAAACCTCTCACGGCAACCTATTCCTGTGTCTCACCATGCTCACAGTAAAGAATTTCTGCCTAATATCTAACCTAAAGTTACTCCCTTTCAGTTTAAAGCCATTCCATCATGTTCTATCACTGCATGCCCTTATGAAAAGCCTCTCTCCAGCCTTCTTGTAGGTTCTCTATCCAGAAGTCTTGAAGAAAGACTTTAAGTTTCCTGAAGGGAACAAAGTTTCAGAGACATTTCTTATTGACTAGCTTTAGCTGACACATAAGTCTAACATTCTCTGAGATTTTTTTGTTCCTGGTTTAATTCTGCTCTGAGAAGCTTAATTTTTCTAGTGCACAGATGATTCCAGGTTACAGATTCTGTCTCAGAATCAGAAAATATTTTCCAATGCTAAGACTCTAACAGCAGGCTTTGGTACATCTAGCAGACCAGTTTCTGTAATTTCTTCTTGATCTAGCATTGTTCTCATTTTAACAGTATGCATGACTTTGTTGGAATGATGGTGATTAAAGCACATACTTAAATGGCTTTTTCAGTAAAGTATGTCCTACTTCATGCATTTTCTTAAATGTTCTTTATAAATTCTAAAAATAGGTAATCCTAAAGTACCACACTGAAAGAAAGATTAATTACACAAGACTTTCAATATACAGGGTAAAAATACACCAAAACAGTTCACAGGCTGCTAGGAAAAATAGTAAAAGCAAACTCCTTTACCTCAAAGAAGCTCTGACTAATATTTTTCTGAAAAACAGCCTTTTTTTTAAATTAATTTATTTATTTCCCTGCAGTTAAATAATATACAGCACTTAGAAATCTGGCTCAACAGATACTATATTAGTTCCCCCAAAAATAAAATTCAAAATGTATAACTTTTACTTATGTATTACCAAAAATAAAAAAATGTTAAAATATAAAGATATATTTATGTATGTATGGCTTTATTAATTTCTACTTATATATTAACAAAAATGAAAGATGAAAACACGGGCATAGCAGCATACTATGATAGGAAAATAGTTTGTATGCTTGTATATGCATATTGACTTCTGCAATCAAATATATTGTAGGGTGTTTTAATCTCTTAGAGATAGTAGAAACAGTGCTGTGAGATCAATGTTTTCAGTATTTTCTTATATCCAGAAAAATGTTGGAGAAAATAGGAATTTACTTCTTGGTTGCAGAAAAAAAGTATGCTTCAAAGCATAATCATAGGATCATGGAATGGTTTGGCTTGGAAAGGACCTTCAAAGATCACCTAATTCAACCCACCTGCCATAAGCAGAGATGTATGTCACTAGACCAGGTTACTCATGGCCCATCCAAACTGACCTTGGTCATTGTCATTGATGGTTATCCACAGCTCTTCTAGTCAGACTGTTACAGGATCTTACTACCCACATAGTAAAGAACTTCTTCTTTGTATATACTCTAAATTGACCCTCTTTTAGTTTAAAACCATTTCTCCTTGTCCTGTCACCACATACTTTGGTGAAAAAGTCTTCTTTCCATCTATCTATCTATCTATCTATCTATCTATCTATCTATCTATCTATCTATCTATCTATCTATCTATCTATCTATCTATCTATCTATCTATCTATCTATCTATCTATCATCTATCTATCTATCCATCCATCCATCCATCTATCATCTAGCTATCTAGCTATCTAGCTATCTATCCATCTACCTAATGCTATGTTATGTTGTTATGTTATATTATTTGTATTTTGAAAGTCTGTAACATGGTTTTTCCACAGCCTTCTCTTTTCAAAGCTAATAACCTCATGTCTCCAGTCTTTCTTCACAAGGCAAAATGTTCCACCCCTTTGATGATTTTTGTGACCCCCCTCTGAACCCAGTCTAATTGGCCCATGTGTTTCTTGTACTGGATAACCCAGAGCTGGATGCATAAATACAGGCTGGGTCTTTCAAGTGCAGAGTAGAGGGGCAGAATCATCTCCCTTGACTGGATGGTCTTGCTCAGGATACAGTTGACTTTCTGGTACATGTGTACACATTGCTGGAACATATTAAAGTTTTCGTTCACCGATACCCCCAATTTCTTATCTGTAGAGCTTCTTAGGGTTAGGGGCTAGGGTTAGGGTTATTAATAGGGATCTATTAATCTCCCAGTCTATATTTATACCCGGTATGGACCCAACACCAGATGCAGGACCTTGTCCATGGCCTTGGTTAATTTTATGAGTTTTTCATAGGCCCAGTTCTCATGCCTTTCAAGGTCCCTCTGTGTGAAATCTTGTGCCTCTAGCATGCTTTTATTTTGAGATTTTGCCTGTAAAATCTTTGGCAGTAATCATTTTAGTAGAGAGGGCAGCAATGCAGGCTAATATTTGTTAGGAATTCTTTTCCCTATACAAAAAAAACTCAACACGCAAACTATCTGGACCATCCAAAAAATACATGGAAATAAAAATAACTCATTCTTCCCTTTTCCTTTCTACCCCATTGCATGATAGATGCTCAAATCCTTGATTTATAAACATGCTGAGGATATATACATATGCATTGATCAGTTAATAAAAACATGGGAAAATTTATAGCAGAATATTTAGAAAAGAAAAAGGTTTCTCCCATGACAGATGTAAAGGATTTGGCTTTTTATAGAATTTTTAATTGGGACATATATTCATTTTTTTGTTTGTTTGTTTGTTTTTACAAAACTAAGAAATTTTACCAAGTTTAATATAATGTTTTATCCAAACTTTATTCCTGGAAATTATAACCATTAGTTTTACTCTTACGGAGATCATACCCTTTACTGTTATATGATCACTTAATAACAGAAAATCTGTTCCTAATTATGTCTTCTCTTTATATAGCAAAAGTTTAAATTATTAATCAACAACAATTTTGTTGGGTCTTCATTAAACATAAATATTCTGTATATGCATTTTGATAGTGACATTCTTTGAAAGGGCAGATTTTTATTAATTCATATTTCTCTGGAGGTTAAAGAAAAACTGCTCTGTCTGTGAGTCACTGAACTAGTTATTTTTTGAAAAGAAAGTGTTCTGCCCAACTCTAGCTTAACTTCTCATCTGATGCTATTACATTCCAGAAATTTTACAGTAGATTAATATCACATTGATTTTTAACAGGACCCATCAGGTTTTGGTCTGCTATTGTTAATAGGATATGAAAACATCCACATACTCAGAGATGCAATGTGTCCTACATATCATCATTTGTTAAAGAACACTAGGGCTGACAAAAAAAAAATTGTTTTTTGAAGTAGTAATGTAATGACAGCTGTAGAGGATGGTCATTTTCATATAGTGCTGCAGCAATTGAACTATAATTGCTGTAGAAAAAAATAACATGTTTATAAAATTGACATTGAAAAATTTGATAAGTAAATCACTGCCATGTCAGAATTATGGATTTTGGGTGGGATTTACAAGGAAATAAAGAGGCCTGAGTTGGAATGAATGTTGTATATAAAGAACAAGGCAAATTAATGACAGAGAAGACAAAAAGGAGCAGATGAGAGGGTGAGAGTAAAGTTGCAGTGTGAAAACACAGCTCTAAGTACATGTTGTATAAGACGCATCCCTTGATGAATCAAGACAGACTACAGTTGATTGGAGAACAAATATGTTCTAATTAAAATGGAATATAAGAAATAAAAATAACTTTAGAAAATTCTCTGTGAATAAAATCATTGACAGTAATTTTACTGTGAATTACTGTGAATGAAATTTCTAACAATATATTTGATAAACTGTTAATGAAGATCATGTCTTATGTTGGGAAATTTCATATATGATAGCTTGAATTTCTTTTCCTGAAAGTGCTACACATTTTGTTTGTCATTTGTGTCAGGAAAATAAAAAAGTTAAAACATCACTAAAATTGCCAACCTTCTCTTAAGCGACCTGTAGAATTTTTAATTTTTCTTTAGGATCCACTTGCAAATTAAAGTAACCTTTAAAGAATATTAGTAATTTGAAGAAAACTAGATCAGAAGATCTATTAATCTGCAGTATGGAATGAATATTCTGAGTTGTACTACTTACTATTTTAAGCAAAATTAGAGGCAACATGATAGAAGTATATTTATTTCAATTTTTTATATTGTCAAGAAATAAAATAAAAAATAACAAAACAAAATGTAAAAAATAAATTTACCTTTCCAGTTTAGTAAAATCTCTCCCCTTGTGTTTTCATAAAGGACGTTGCTGAAAGTAAGGAAAGTGTAGTACTGTAGGTAGAAATTTACCCTATTTATTTTTAGAACATATATCTGCAAATGAATAAACAAGCACAAAGCTCCATCTGCCTGCAAAAACAAATACCATGATGTTTATATTATGAACATTAGTCACAAGAGAAGAAACTAGATTTAGAACACAAAATAATTGACAAAGAGACTCAGAAGGGGAGATGCTGTAAAAAAAGAGCATTTAAATTTACTTCAAATAATAGAGACCTAAAATCCAGAACTCATGCAAGAATATCTGAAAACTTTATTTCCTTAAAACCACAATTCACTGAAATCATAACTACATATCATAGGATATTTCATAATGAATAAATTATTTAAAAGACTTTTTGAGAGACACATGAAGAGTTTATTTGCAATATATTTTTTCTTTTTCTATTCTAGAAAACTGAAAATTATTTGAAAAAGTAAAATAAACAAAAATAATTATTTTATAGGTTCTGAAAATTTAAATTTCTGAAAAAAATAATTTATGAACCGTATTATTTTATAATTCAGATAATCTCATCTTGTTCCTATCTTTTTTCAGTTAACCTATAGAAATTGTCAAGATTTCAGCTGCTATATTTAGTCTTATAAAGGAAAACATGTTGCTATCTTGGGGGGAAATCCTGCTTAGCAATACTTTCTCAGATTAAGATGAATGACCTGTTCACTGAAGCTTAATTATCAGGATATTGGTGGCCCATGCTTGCAGACATACAAACAGATTGGACAAGCAAAATGTGAATTTTGCACTGGCAGAAATGCAGAATTCACATTAGATAGAAGTGAAAATGGCACAAGAGAATAACTCACATCCCTTGCTTTCTGTTATTGATCATATACATCCTTAAGGAGATAAAATTTATCTGTTTGCTCCAGGCTACCATATATTTATTTAATCCCCAAGGCTATTCATGGGTTCTGCTGCTAAGAAGCCTGTATTTTTTTCAAATTCTATTCTGCTTCACTTTTTCAGGCCAGTGTGTTCTGGGTGATAATGAAAAAAATAAATTTAGGAATACGAAGTTAAGAAACCTCCTGATTAAGTACTTTTATGAAATATCTTACCAAAGGTTTTTTTTATTGCATATGAACATTTGGAAGCAATTGTTGTGATAATGAAGAAGATACAAGACGAGTCACAGTTCATGTAAATTTAATGAACTCTTCCTCAACTGAATGTGACACCGTGTTTGGTCCACCGTAAGGAGCTGATTCTCAATCTCACCTCACCATGGTGCAGAGGTGAGTGGATGGCACAGCTGCTCACCTTTCATAGTCATGCTGGCACCTTCTGATTCAGAGATACCCTCTGAGCATCAGATTGTCCTTTCCCAGGGCCTGAGAGGCTTTCTCCATGTGTCTGCACTCTGAGCACCTCAAAGGGCTACAGTGACTTTCTCACTGGCCTACCCTGCAGCCATGCCACTGCAGAGGCTGAGGTCCATGACACCTACAGAAATCTAACATTTGCTGCTCCAAAGGATGAGCTAGAAACAAAGACTAAACCAGAAGGACCAAGAACTTATGACTCCTGGTGAAAGGTTGGGGTATTAATCATCTGCCAATATTTGACTTCCACGGAAAACTAGAGGACACTCTTACAGAAGTCCTTCAGAAAGCTGGGTCTGTCTAAAAGACCTTGGTATTTGGTGAGAAAACTGTGACAAGAAGTGGTGCATGATCTATTTCTAAAAAAGTGTTATCTGGCTATGCTATGTTTTTAAAAATAAACCAGAAAATGTGTAATTTTTTCATATGTAAATTGCTAATGAATGATTGTGATTCTGTCTCCAGCTTTATAACAATTACTGAAGAACTTTTACTAAATTGGTACAACTGCTACCTTGTCATATGTTGTTAAAAAAATCAGCAGTGGAAGATAACCAAGAATACAGAAATTTCAGAAAATATGTAAGCTATCAAGTATAAAGAACAATTGAATTCTTCTGTATTGTAATAATATCAACTTATAGTTCAATGTTATTTAACTGAGCAATTTAGGGAATCTTTTTTTTTAATGGCATTTTGCAATGGAATTGTGTTGGGTTTGCATGGCCACGTTTTGGTATGGAATGGGCTATGGTGGTGGCTTCTGTGAGAAGCTGCTATTCTACTTCCCTCATGTCCAACAAAGCCAATGCCAGCTGGCTCCAGGAAAGACCTACCGCTGAGATGGTAACATCTCTGTGGTAATATATTTATGAAGGAAAAAAAAAATTGTCACACAGATATAATTGTGCAGAGAGAAGTAAGAACCTGTGTGAGGAAAAACACTGCAGACCCTAAAGACAGAGAAGAAGGAGGGGGAGGGTCTGCTTCAGCTGCCAGAGCTGAGATTTTCCTGCAGCCTGTGGTGCAGACCATGGTGGGGCAGCTGTGCCCCTGCAGCCCATGGAGGACCACAGGAATGCAGAGATCCACCTGCAGCCCTTGGAGGAACCCCATGCCAGAGCAGACGGATGCCTGAAAGAAGGCTGTGACCCCATGGGAAGCCCAGGCTGGAGTGGGTTTCCTGGTAGGATTTGTGCCCCCTTTGTGACCATGAAGAAGTTCATGGAGAACTCTCTCCAGTGGGAACCCACTCTGGAGCAAAGGATTCTTCTCCCTGAGCAGCAGCAGAAATAACCTATGATGAACTGACTGTAATCCCCATTCCCAGTCTTCCAAGCAGAGTCTGTTTTGCCTGTGGCACTAATCAGTGAGCAGTCTCTCCCTTCCTTATCTCAACACATGAGACTTTTGTTATATTTTCTCTCCCCTGTCCAGCTGGGCAGCTTTGGTGGGTGCCTGGCATCCAGCCAGGGACAACCCACTACAAACACTCTTGAATTCAACATATTTTACAGAGAATAAAAACAACTACAGATGCTTCCAAACATATGAAGCATAATAATCTATGCATTAAAGGAACTGAAATGCAGGAGTAGCTTTACTAAAAATAACTATTTTTTAATAATTCTTTTTGCTAAGGCTTCAATTCTTTTTGATTAGGCAAAATAGCTATACTACTCCCTCTGCATACAAAATAAAGACAACATGTTCAAGTTATGGAGTTGTTGTATATTAGTTATTTATTATTGTTAATGGGAATATTATTAAGTAATTATTATTAATAAGTGCATATTATTAAGTGCTTTTTATTAACTGGAATGCACCAACTATACTTCCTTTCATTGATTAAGAAGGACACCATTAATTTAATTTTGTTCTCTGTATCTCAGGTAAATTGACATCTATGTATTCTCTATATGTATTATTTTCTACACTTTGCTTATATTCTTACTTTTACCATTTCTTCTAATTCACCACATAGGTTATCCCAGTCTTTTTTCTCACAAGAAGCCTCCACTATTCTCATTTTTCCCTTTGAGCCATATCTTTTTCTGTTATGCTTAATTATTCAAAAAAAACCCCAAACCAAAAAACAAACAACAAACAAGAAAACAAAAAAAGCCAAACCATAAAAAAGCACACAAAAAAGCACTTAGAATAGCGGATTAAATTTTCATTAGCTATGCTGTTTTTCAAGGTAAATTCATAGATGTTCATAATCCATCATTGTGAGACACGAATATATATTCAAACATAGGGTAAAATGTTTGTAAAGATACCTATTATTAGTTAATGAACTATTCATGACTATTATAAAATGGTTCTTCAGAACTATTCTCCTGGCGTGAGTCGTATAACTCACATAACATTAATGTTATAAGCAATGTGCTGCAAACACGTCTCTATTTAGGCTATTTTTTGTTTGCAAAAGTACCTGATACCATAGAATCATAGAATATCTCAAAATTGAAGGGAGCCACCCATAAGGATCATCAAATCCAACTGCTTAGCCCTCACAGGACTGCCTAAACTATATGACTGAGTGTCGTCCAGACAGTAGTAGGACTCTGAGGAGTTTTGTGCTGTATCCACTTCACTGAAGAACCTGTTCCAGTGACTGACCACCTTGTCAGTGAAGATCCCTTTGTAACATTCAGTCTGATCCTCTCCTAGGTTCATTCCATTTTCTTACCTTTCCTTGTAAAGAGATCAGCACCTCCCAGCCACCAACCCCACTGAGGAAGCTGTGGAGTGTGATGGGGTCCTCTCTCAGCCTTTTCTCCAAGCTGAACAAGCCAAATGGACTCTTCTGTTGCTTCCAAGACTTGCCATTGAGGCCTTTTGGCATTTTAGAGTCATAGATTTAAGTTGCAAAAGATCTCTAAACCCATCTAATCCAATCATTAATCTAGCAATGCCAAGTCTGCCACTAAACCATGTTCCACATATGAGAAGTAGAAAGACCGGTTTTATTACAAACAGATGAACTGAGAAAAAGGTACTAACAAAAGAGCAATTTTTGGTTTTTTTTCTTGTTACTAACCCCTAGGCACTGTGTGGAAATTGTAAGGCATCTAGTCCAGTATTGGAATGTATGCCAGGGATCCAGCGTCCGGTAATAGGGCAATTACATCACAGCCTTATGTCACATGGTCAGCGAGGCCATGTGGTGGGGTATAAAGGCTCCCATGTTGCCTGAAACTCCGCCCCTGGCATGACGAAGAAATGCCCCCCTCATGTCATAAACTGAGTTGGACTTTAAGAATGTTTAAAAGGCACGGTTTTTGAATCAGGTGTGCTCCTGGGAGTCCTGCGTGACTCGGACACCCAACACGTGTTGTAATTAATTTTTCCTATTTGTTATGTTCCTTTTGTTTCGCAAGCTTTTGCTGTTTTTCTAAATTTGATAAAAGGAGATTTTTCTAACACCCATGCCTCACCTCCAGTCCCTCCTGAGGAGCCTGTAGCCATCTGTCATGGCACACCAGGACATAGGACTACTGTCAGCAGGTTTTGCTTATGCCAGTGGTGTCATAGCTGTGGGACTGGGACAAAATTTGTATCTTCTCTTGTTTTTTTCAAGGGTTCTCCAGCATACTTAGCACATCATGAATTGAAAGACCTCGATAGTACACCATCTCTCAAACAATGGTGTGCTGCCCTTAGACTTTTCTTTAGTGAGCCCACTTTTACCCCTTTTCAACTTCAAATCTAGTTAAAAGCTCTTTCAATGGGGTTTCTTGTAGAAAAATCCTTTATCTTTGGTAAACTCTCTCTTTTGTCAACAGGCCTGGTGTCCTATAGACCAAATAGTGACCAAAACTTAAAAAAATTCTTCTGGTGATACCAGTCAGAGAGATAGGCATTGATTTGGTGAGTTTTTGTGTTTCTTCCCTGCATCTCAAATGATAGAGGAGAACACTAATTATATGAATGACCTTTTAGTGAACCTTTGTAAGTTACCACAAAGTTTTATCAGTTTGGTGCCAAATTAATAATTTCATTATCCGCTTTTAATTACTGAATTGAATGTCTCATGTTAAATTTAACATAACTATGTAAATGGATTTTGATTAACAAAGTTATGAATTTAAAGAGAATGCATATTAATCAGGAAGCTCCTGTGCTTGTCACAGGGCTTGTTTTCCTGTCTGCTGAAGTCTAGTACTGGTCAGTGGCCACTTTTTGCTTTAACTCCTCCCTGCACTGCTCATCACCCCATGCTGTTATGCCTGGGAACATTTCGGTGACAGCCATGGCAAAGCCCCTGGGCTGCCAAGTGGCCAGGGCACCGCTGCTGCTCCTGTTATGCTGTACTAGATGGGCCGGAACTCCAGTGTGAACTTGACTTGAAGAGACTGTGACCTGTGGATTATTCTGCATTGAAGCACGACACCCCAAGCCACTTGTGGCACTGGGTAAGCCCACACCAGAGCAGGGACATCTCAAAATGCCTGTGGCCATGGTTATGTCCATACTGTAGCAGGTGTGTGAGAGGGATTGTGGCTGGAGAAGGTACACACTGAAGCATCAGTAGCTCTGCATGAGCTCATGCTGGAACAATTCAAAGCATGTGGCCATGGGTAAACCCACACAAACAGCAGGTGCACCCATGGAGAGACTGCAGCCATGGGTGAGGTCATGTTGGAGGAGGTTTATTTCTGAACTGTGGCTGCGTGTAGGGCCACGCTGGAGAAGCTGTATATCTGCAGGCATTGTGACTCATGGGTTAGGCCATGCTAAAACATGCATCTCAGAGAGACTGTAGCTGTAATAAGGCATGTCCTTCAGAAAGTGTACCTCTGAACAGACTGTGGCTCATAAATTTAGTCTCCACCTGGAGTAGGTACACCCCTAAGGGACTAAGTCTGTGACTAAGTTGAGGTGGTACAGGGAAAGTGTCATATATTAGCATATTTTATCAAAGGATGGGAAGGATGTGGTGCTTAGTGAGAATGTATTGGGTAGTGTGTGACTTGAACATGATGTAAATAGTATGGAATAGGGGGTGGATAATGTGCTGGTTTTGTCTGGGACAGAATTAATTTTCTTCACAGTAGGTAGTATGTGGCTGGGTTTTGAATTTGTGCTAGAAACAGTGTTGATAACACAGGGATGATTTAGTTACTGCTGAGCAGGGCTTGCACAGAGCCTTTTCTGCTTTTTACCCCTCCCCATTAAGTGAGCAGGCTGGGGGTGCACAAGTTGTTGGGAGTGGACACTGCTGGGATAGGTGACCCCAGCTGAGCAAAGGAATATTTCATGCTCACATGTAAAACTGGGGAGAGAAGAAGTAAGAGAACTAGGTTTCAAGTGATGGTTTCTGTCTTCCCAAGTCACATTTACATGTGATCAAGCCCTGCTTTCCCAGGGATGGCTGAACTTGGGAAGCAGTAAATAGTATTTACTTTCCTTTGTGTATGTGGTTTTTGTTTTATCTATTATATTGTCTTTATCTCAAATCAGGAGTTTTCTCAGTTTTGCTCCTCTGATTTTCTCACCCATCTGACTGGGGGGAATGAGCAATCAGTTGTGTGGGGTTAGTTGCTGGCTGGAGTTAAGCTGTGACACACAATGATGTATGATACTGCATTTTGTAAATAAATGTATGAAAGCTTTACTATATATCCATATAAAATAAATAAGAAACCAACAACACATTGAATGAGAAAAGTTAATGGACACAGTTGAAAAAGAAGTGATAGGGAAAGAGATGTCCCAAATGACCTCCATTCTCATTGGAGTTTGGTTAATTTGATGAAGATTGAAAGAAAATCTTTTGTGTATATGGAACACTTTTTCCTGAGATTTCAAACACACATGAATAAGTCATTCCTCCTGACTAGGAATTTCAAGAGAAGAACAATTAAATTTTATGCTTTGGTCACATAGGCTGAAAGGAAAAAAGATTATTTCCCCTGGTTAAGAGATGTCAAATTCCCTGTTCCAATCTATGAAACATGCTGCCACTGCATGACAGAATACGCAACCTACCTTGTCAAGGTTGTGATATTATAAATATTGCATTAATGTGACCAGGGGGAAAGAAAACACAATGGAATAACATCTAATAAGGCAATATAAGTTGAGATCAGTAATACAGTCATCTGCTAAGGGCCAGGATGCCAAACAGGATTCTCATCTAGCTTGGTTCTAGTTAGTACTTTCAAGATCATCAATGTGTTTCTACCAAACTAGATGCTAGCATAATCAACAATGCATCAATGCTTTTACAAAACTTGTTTAGAACCCACTGCTCCATATCCACCCATCAAAATAAGTGGGAAACCTACACTATGTAGGTTGTTCCTATGGGATAGTGACTGGTATTTTTTGCCAAATTGTTACTGTGTATCATAATTGATCAACTAGTGAGAGAATGTGAATTCCCTCTAGTCATCTTTGCTTTCTCAGTGCAGTCTAAACATTGGATATATAAAAATGGGCATTTATATTTGTATTTACAGCTGTGTTTGACCTTAATTGATTTACCTGTACTTTGCAGATATCTTTGTCCTTAGGATTAATGTCAGTTTTGTTCAAAAAACTCCTGGTCAAACACAAACCTTGGGAGAAGGCGATTGCAGAATGTATTTTTGAGGAAATCCCTTCTGCATTTAGGCCAAAGAAAGAAGATGCCCTATAAGTAGATCAGGACATTAGAATGTATTTGCTCTGAAGCAAATTCTGGTCTCCTAGGGATTTTTTTTTTTTTGTGAAACATTTATGAATTTTACTTATTGAGAATTTGTATAGCCATTAAATTGAGTTAAGATGTGGGACAGCAGTTAATATTTCAAATTAAGACAATCCAGTTAAGAGTCACCTTGTTCATATCCTGTTTTAAACTACATATCAGATTTTCTCACTTCATGTTGTATGAAACAGTCAAAAATGAGAGACAGTGTTACTCTATATGAACATTAGAAACTCAGTGTTAGACTTAAGCTGCCTAGCCCTGTTTCAAGGTCTGCAGAACACACTGTCTCAGTAGGCTGCTTTTTTCTATCTGGCCCCTGGGAAGTTCACAGTGATAGCAAAATATGTTCATGTCTTTCTGAAATATGACTTGGAGTTATGCTTTCAGGTGAGTCTTGTCTATTTTGACAGATGGGGTCAACCCTGCACAATTCTGTGAATGAAATTGAACAAGAATACCAGCAAGAGTTGTTAAATTCCCCCAAAAAATGGAAAATCAAGGACTATCATGCTCCCTGATAGAGTTTAGAAGAACCTCAGTGTTGCTTGAAATTTCTCATCAATTGTTATCTCATCAATTGTCATTTCTCAATCAGTACTTGAGTTAGCAGTGCTGTTTTAACACGGCCATCATCCTGCTAACATCAGTTGCACTGTAAGCCAGTAGGAAAGTATCCTTTGGCTGTCAGAGTAGTAAAAAGGGGTTACAAAAGAATTAAAATCAAGATTCAGATTCATTTCAGATAGTAATTAGAGGAGCACATAACCTGAAAGGCAGTAACAACAAGTAATAAGAGAGACAGAAAGGGAACAGACAGAAAATCTGCGAACACTGGGTCTGCCAGCTTTAGGAAATTAAAGCATTTGGAAGGCAATGATATTGCATAGCATGTTATGACTACTGCTAGCATGGTTTAGTCCAGCATCACCAGAGAGATATTCAGGAAGGATTCTGAATAGAAATTTTTAATATCGTTCTATTTTATTTAAAAAAAAAAAAAAGGCAATTATGTAATTATGTTAGTAAGAGAGTATTATTAGTAATATCAATGAAATTGTTGTCCTCTGCCCAGCCTCCCAGAATAGAAACTGCAAACGTAACACATGTAGTGCTGTGCATATGGCTGTATATATTTGGAGCCCATTTCATAATGTCCACACCTCAGTCTGGATAGACCAGACAACTGCATTCACAGAGAAGGCAGGTATGCCACAATATGACTCCAAAGAACAGGAGTGCTGTAACATTATTTTCTTACTCCTACTTAGATTCTTTGTGAAAGACTGCATAATTTTTTGTCAACCCCAAAGCTATGTGTTTCTTGAATCTCAAAAATAACTCCTGCATTTATCAAACCAGACCAAGGCAACCAACTTCAGCTGATGTTGAATGCCGTAGAAGCTTACATGTACATGTACTGGCACTGAAAGCAAGAATTTTTGAAGTGTCATTGTCAAATTGTTATCTACCTAGTTATTTAAATGCAGGTTACAAACAGATGGTTTCAACTTCTGTGTCTGCATCTCTGTGTCATTTTCAGTTTTCCTGTGTCTTCCCATTTTTGACCGTGATTTCCTCTGATGCTCTCATGCAGAAGATCTATGTTAATGACCAGGAAGCCGACTAATTTACTCCTCTGTGGAAGCAATGAAATGGACTTTAAAAGTCACAGCATGAACTGTGGATTTCAAAATGGTCTGTATGAGCTGTAGGGGTCCACTTCTGCACATCTCACAATGGGACTCTAGCTCAGTAAATTGAAATTAGTCATAATGACAGAGGGAAGAGATGAGAGTTATGTCTGGTGTACATGGAATGTATTTGGGCTTTGACTTTTGATGAAGAATGCAAATTAATCTATACATTAAAAATGAGAGAGAAGGATCAGGTGTGTTCAAACTCGTGTTCTACAAGCTCAACATATTTTGTGGCTGGTTTGCTTTAAAACTCAAACTTCTGGAAATGCAGGGTACAAGAGCCAAATGGGCATCAATTCCATTCAAAATGTCCATCTGCTGCTGCAAAACCTACATGAATTGTAACATAGCAACCTGTATTTCCTCTTGTAGTTGGAATCCCTGGGTTACTGTTTGCTCTGTGAGTGTGTTGTCTTTGATAGAGACAGAGTAAATCCTGTTGTGATGCCACAGCTTTGCCCAGTAAATGTTAGAGCTCATTGTACAATGTGCTTAGACAAATGCTATTTTGCAGATGGTTATGACATAGAAAATGTGGTTGTACCTGAATGAAACATCTCTTCTCTCCTCCCCATTCTCCACTCAATACGTATCATTGATTAGCATCTACCTTTTCATTTACCATTTGGTATGAAATGATAACTCAGCAAACAAGTTTTGATGAAATAAGATATGTAATGTTATATTGGGTATGTGATAAGCATAAATATTTTAGTTTATGGTACATGGAGAGACTATTTTCAAGTGTCATTATATGTTGTTGGAACCAATTTTGCAATAACTGCAATGTAGTGCAGGGTAATGGCTGATTACAGGCTTTCACATAGGTGTTTTTCTAAACAGCTATTATAATAGTATGGAACCCGAAATTAATACAGTGTTTCCATAAAAAAACTATAGAGTTTTTCCTGTAATTACCACAATTGAATTTTTTCCCCTTTTCATTTTGCCATTTTTGACTACCAGTGAATACTATCCATTTAGAAGTATATTTATTTTTCTCATTCATGACTTGCAATGAGGAACAGAGAAGAATTATTAAAGCTGTTTGTTAACCTAAAGAAGCTAAATAATGTTTTGTTGGTATTATTGTGTACTAAAATTTTTCAGACTTGCAGTTCCATCTGGAAATGGGGAAGGGCTGTTGTTGCTGACACACTTCCTTGCTTTCTCTTCTTCATGACTGATGCAATTTGCCTTTCACTGTGAATTCTTCTATTCTGGCAAACAAGGTGATTTTAAAGCAAAGGGATCATATTGTTAGGTGTGGCTTATACTTACTGAGAATTTGTAAATTTTAGAGAAGCAGTCAGAATTAAGTTATGTTGCCTTTCATGACATTATTTATTCTAGTTTTCAAACTGCTTTCTCAAAAATATAAATGAATTTTCACTTTAAATGTAGAAATTACTTAGATAGTACTGAAATCTTTTAGTGTATTTTTTCTTTGACTATTTTATTAATTTTACGATTAGAATTAAATATAATATGTAATATGTATAATGTTGATTTGACTATTTTTTATTGTACAAATGTAATAATGATTTTTCTAATATAGATAAATTTGATATATTTCTATGAAAACTTTGGACTTAGAGGAAACAATTTTTTAGCAGAAAATGGATGGGTGCAAATGTTTTTCCAGCACCTACTTTATACAGCTTTTAAATATATTTTTTACTGCTAGAAGGATCTCTGATCTTCATTATTTTTAATATTTTTTCTTAAATTATATTGCCCTTGAGCAGTAGACATTCTAGGTAAACTTGAAAACATGGAAAGATCAGTAAATTGCAACCTTCTCTGATAAAACAGCAGCACATTAATATTCATGTGTCATTAATTTTCACTTGAGAATGGAATTTTGCTTGTAGAAATAATTAAAAAATAAGTCTAAAGTAGTTTTAATGTAACTTGTTTTTCCAAACTGATATATATGTTGGACAATAATAGCATATTTTCCCTTTATGTTATCACAATGCTTTGTGTGTGCCAAGGACTACCTTAGTGTAAGAGACAAAGCTCTGAGAAGACACAGAAGAAACATCTACAGGTCTATAAAATTTGTTAACTTTTATATATGATGAATGGGAAATATTATATTCCTGTCTCAATAACCCCTGCCCCCAAAATACTTTATTGGGGTGCAAAAATGACATGCCTTTTTAATGCAAGAAGTAATTGAATATAGAAAACAGTGCTACTTTGTAACACTGATACAAATGAGAAGGTCAAAGAAACAAGTGGTAAAACAGACTAAATTAATTCCCGAAATAGAGACTTAATGACACCTATCAAGCACAGTGATTCCTCCATATCAAGGCTTCTTTAATTCAATTATTGACAGAAGGATGCATCAGAGGGAATTCATGTCACGTATGTAATCTTAATTTTTTTCTCCTAAATATCCACTGCCAATAATTTATCAGTATCATCATCTAGATGGGTAGTTTAAGTGAAAAGTATGAAAAAATCTTGGAATTTATAAACTGAAAAGAGGTCACCATTAGAGAAATATATGGTTGAATAACTGTTGAATCAGATAGGAACTTGAACCTATTTTTGTGGGAACAGATTGCCCAGAGAAGGTGTGGTTGTCCCAAACCAGGAAGTGTTCAAGGCCAGGTTGGACAGCAGAGGGGTTGAACTAGATGATCTTTAAGGTCCCTTGCAACTTGAACCATTCTATAACTCTATGGTATTTGTTTATATATATATATATATATTTAATGTACTGTTATTAAACTTGAACATCTTTTCTAAACAGAAGAACCATCAGGAAATTCTTTCCAGGAAGGTAATTACAGATTACTGTTACCTCTGCATGGAGGAGAAAAAATAATCCTTATAAAAAAGGTAAAACAAAATAAAACTAACCAGCAGTAAAGTCTCAGGGTGTTATGATTTGGTTTGAAAAAGGCAATTCCAACATCTTGTAAAACTGAAGGGCCAAGGAAATCACAGCAGCAAAAACAGGAGAAAGAAATTGTAGAATTGTGAGTAGTAAGAATATTTTTAAGGTCTAACTTCATTAGTGTTTTTTTGCCATGTAATACTTAGTGAACAATGATATCACAGAGCGTTATTAATTTCCTCTTTTATAATACAGTATGAGAAATAAGTCCTTTCCAGACCATCCCCCAAACACAAACAAACAAAAACCAAACAAACAGACAAACAAACAAACCCCTGCAAGACCAAACTTCCCTGGAGCTGACAATTCCAGTTCTGTTGAAATTGGGGAAAGGAGTATTCCTCAAGATGACATCTCATGACTCTCATGACATCTTTAAAGAAGCAGAAGAGAACATTTCGATGTAAAAGCAGTATCCAGAGTTATCATACATTAATAATCTAACAAACGCACCTGCGTAAATGTGGGTTTACTAGTTAAACAAGTAATACATTCTATGTTTTTTTAATAATTGTTCTGAACTCCTATAATTTTTCATTTCATGAGTAGATAATGTGAAGACATAATGGAAGCATTTAGTTAAAATAACATAAATAAATCTTTATTCAAAACATGAATCAAAGGAAAATTTATTTCTTCCTTTCAATTAAAAGAAATGGTTAACTGTTTTAACTCTTTTTAAAATATTTATTTATTTTACATTTCTGTATTGTAAGAAAAGTAAATAATGTTAAAAACACTAAGAATTGTAAGTGTCATTCAAAGAAGTCAGTGGAAATAATATTAGAAAACTTTTAACTTGGCTTTTAGAATAATTAAATCATTAGAATCATAGGGTGAAATTAATCATAATTATTTCTGTGTTATTGTCAGATTCAAATTCATGTCCTTGATTTTTTATGTTCACTTTTGTCTACCCTCAGATGCAATTCTCAGCAGTCTCTGTTGAACAATAACTACAACACCCAACAAAGTGAATTTTTGGATGTCACTTCTAGGCAACATTCCACTTCAATCTGAGAAAATGACTGAGTCTCACTGGCATGATTTATTTGTGCTGAACCCAAAGCAAATACTAGTTGACTAGTTAGGTTATTATTTTGTAAAAGTCTGCAATGTTTTACATTTCTATCAAGTTTTCAAACAAAAAAACTGATTTATTAGTGAGTTGTACTTGTATGGAATTTGGGAGGGATGCTTTTTAATAGTTCTGGTATAGTAAAACTTTAGGATCAGATTTACTTAGATAGCTAAGAATGGAAAAAAGCTGCCCCACATCAATGGGTGATTCATATGTTGTGGTAAAATAAAAAAGTTAATGAGTTCTGAGCAGTCTGGACTTTTGAGCGGAATTCTTTTCCTCAAATCTTTACTACAACAATTTCTGGGCACAGTTAAAAAGGACAGGAAGGTCAAAGCCACAGGTTAAATAAAAGCCAAATTACTCTGATTATTGTGATGTCTTTATTTAGGAAGACTAGTTCTGTGAACCTTTTTAAAACTTTCCAACAATTAATAACTATTTTGTGATGTGTATATGTAAATTGTTATGTAACCTATCTTTATGAATGCAAATAGTATCAGAATGTTATCACTGAGGAGCTGTATTCTGCTTATAAACAGGGAAAAAAAATTTATGTGGATCAAGACACAGCTGAATGCTTTCCTGACCAGCAGTTCGTAAACAAAAATCAAACAAAAAACAAAATATCCCCATCTCTGCCCCAAACCATGGGGACAACAAACAACAACAACAAAAAAAAAACACGACCAAAGAAACAGAAAATAATTCAGAAAGACAAAAAAAAAAAATATGTAGCTGCTTACATCACATTTAAAAGCTGTAGCAGAATGTCAAGTTCTTGATTCTAATTGTGTCTGAATATATGTCAGTAAAGAAGATGTAGCTGGAAATCTTCCTTTGCAAGTGTGATTCACAGTTTGGGAATTTCAGTACCCAACTCAGAGATGTTTAATTCTCCTTCTAAATAGGAGAGTAAGGCATAGTATTTCTCCCAGGCAACCAGTTCAGTTATTGCCAGAGAGCTATTTTTCTTTTTCTTCAGTCAAGTATAGCATTATTAGACTAATTAGCTTTACTAATAGGATTTGTCAACATTCTAGTCAGTTCTTTTGGGTGGTATTTTTCCCTCCCTGAAGGTTTCATGATATTCAAGAAAGGGAGATAATACAGTATATTTTTTGCCTCTCAGATTTCAGTACTCCATCAACCTGGCAACCACAATGAACTGGCATAAGAGATCCATATGAGTGTCAAGAAACAATTTTTGCTTTGGGGGATGGAAAAACAGGACATTTGTTGTGCCTTTTTTGTATTTTATTTAAATGGTTGTCTAGAAATAAGAACGGATTGACTAAAAAGAATTCTTTCTGCATAAAACAAGCAGGGAATAATTTTCTTGGCACCTTATTTTGCGATGCTTACTTGGTGCCTTTTCACTATTCCCTTTTCAATGAGCACCAAGACAAATGAACAAAATCCAATGCACTCTCTAAAGGTCACTACCTTTGCATCTCGGCTGGTTTGCACCTCTTGCTGTTTGGCTACATAATATCAACTGGCAGAGCTGATAGCTGACCTCAGGTACAGATTTATGAAAAGGCAAGTGTCCAGCACTGTTTGCTTTTCCTTGGTTCGGCGATCTGTTCCTGTGGTGATTTCCCCATGGTGTGCAAGAAGGAAGGTCACACGATTTTTTTCCATCAGCAGCCTGAATGTGTGGGTATGAAAACTGTGTTCTAAGTTAACGAACTAATTCCATACTTAAGAAAAAAGAAAATATTAAATTGGAATGTAGACTAAAGATCACTCAATGCAGAAAAAAGTTGTTGCCTTGAGGAAACTGGAAAGCAATGCTTCAATGACAGTATTAAGTTCTGTGACAGACAGACAAATATCTCCATCACTGGCATGCAGTTCAGCATCAAGTAGATGGATGAGTAATGATATGCTGTCTCTGGAGAACAAACAAGCTGAAATACCTAAATTATTTTCCCCTTTTATTCCAGTTTCAAAGATCTGCGTCAAATATCTTACAGCTTCTATACCCCCACTTCTGTGCTACCCTCAAACAATTAGGAAAAAATTTATAACCTCAAAAAACAATAATGGAGCAACTGAAGCTGATGTATCATAAAGCAGAATGTATTTTAAATAAAATAAAATAAAATAAAATAAAATAAAATAAAATAAAATAAAATAAAATAAAATAAATAAATAAATAAAATAAAATATAGCACAAGGATAATTTTAATCATGACAGTTCAACCAAGAGGGTACAGAACAGTCAATTGCAGAAAAATACTTCTATCCTCCTTCCTTCAGAAAAGGACACAGTAATTTGTTTACAGACAGATGTACTGATTTCATACAGTTAACAGGAATTTTAAAAAGGAAGACATCTGGGGAAATGTTTCAGGCACAGCCCATCAGCAGCCGCCTCACCATCTGACAGACATGTTAGTTGTTAAGTTGCCAGTTGTCTACAGAACCTGCCAAGAAGCCAGATGCTACCATGGGTTAACACACATCAGAAATTGCTGCCCTAAGTGAAAAACAGTTTAGTACAGTGTTGTATTGGTTTAAAAGCATAAATCTTCCTTATAGTTGAAAACTAAGGATTTTATTAAGAATGATAACCAGTAGAATTTGAAGATTAAATCCTAAATTGTAGGTGAAATTAAGAATTTAATGAGTCTTCAAAAAGCTCTGAACTTTCTGGTTCTTTCTTGCAAAACATTCAGCCTTGTCTATATTTTATGGCTAGATTTTAATTTAATTTATGATTTATGGATGGCAATGGGAATATTTTTAGATAAGGTGTTAAAAGAGTGGAAAATTAGAATAAATCATATAGAAGTTTGAAAATATTCAGAAATATTCAGAGGAAGGTAGATGAGACGTTGGCTTTATTAAATATCTAGTTCTGTAATGCAACACAGAGAATCTCTGTATAGCATATGAGTGATTATATTGTGTGTTCCTATGTAGGAATACATAGATTATGTATGGCTAGGATTAGATCTGCTAAGGGCCATTGTTTCCTTACAATATCCAATAAAATTCTGTCATTTTCCTCCTGTACTGTGGTCTCTAACTACTGTCAACCAAAGGCACTGAACAATGCCAAGTGGAGCTGGGAATAAAATTGTTCTTCACATTTCCAGACCTGGTGATTTCTTCTCCAAGTTTAGTATGGAAATCAGACTCTTTTTTTTTTTTTTTTCCTCAGTGCAGAGACAGCTCTTTTCTCTGTTAAAAAGTTATGGCATCTAAAATTATTCCAGCAATAAAATTTGTCTCCTGTTTTTATCTCCTTCCAGGTTCACAGTGACACCTTGTGGGATTGTGATGAGGAGAAAGAGAAAATATAGGGAGCATTGGAATTGGGCCACAGGCAGCGTCATTACCCAGCAACTTTCTTTTCAGGGTCTTCTCAGGTTCGTGATTCTCTGATGAAAAAACTTCCTTTTGTAAGCAGGAGAGATATAAATAGTTTTCTAAAATGAAACACAGATTCTCACCATACCTGAACTGTAGGGGGGAATCCAGGCAGAAAGTTCTTATCAAACTAGATAGATTAAGAGCGTTCACTTCCTATTTCAAGAGTCTAGTGATAAAACAGTCTCTGTCAGCCACTGAGAGTGTCTGATCAAAGATGAGTTGCTGAGTGATGTACTGCCAAATACAATATAAAAAAATTCTGTTTGGCAGGTTTCTTATTCAGTTTGTCCATTTCTACACATAAGCAGAAGGCACATATTTTTCAGCTGAACCTTGAAAAAAATTAAAATATACTACTGATAAGGATGTGGAGGTAATGTGGTACATAGAGCAGATCTATATTTTTTCTAGTATAATGTGGCAGATTAATATAGTCAAGGATCAAGGGGTATATTCAGGATACAAAAATGCACTGGCATGGAAATCTTGCATGGAACACAGTTTGGATTTGTGGTATTGTGGGACCAATCTTCAGTACACCCAAGAGGGATATCCAGAAGCATCCTCTGTCTGATTTTTGGACCACAGAAAACAGTGATGTGGGTGGAACTGTAAGCCCTTTCTTTAGTGAAGCTTCCACTCCCGAAACAGGCCATCCAATTCTTTCATAAGGTCAGCAGTGTATTATTTTTGCATTGCTATTGAATAACAATAATTGTTATAATGTTAAGGTTATGCTGAAGGAAATACTCTGAAGTTAAAAAGAACATGTAGCTGATGATACTTAAAAGTTTTGTTCAGATAATGTTTCCTATTTCTGAGATGGTAGATGACAACGCCTGATTCCATCAGCAGAGGGAAAGAATTTCCACAAAATTCAAAGCTGCTGAAGAAAGGTTAAAATTTTGTGATTTTGATGTTCTTTCACATCAGAAGAAAAAAAAAAAGAATGTTGAAAGTACTGAACATTATAGAGCACTTACACACCTAAAATGAATATATAGAGGAAATAAATAAATAAAAATAAATAAATAGAGGAATTTTTCAGCATTTGTACGCTTCTGCTATGGTGGATAATGCTGGGGGTTCAGCAATGTGTTGCATCTTGCCTCACTCTTCTAGAGTGCCAGGAGTCCAGTTAGGAGTCTGAAGAAACCAGGAGACTACAGCCAGTTTCTTTTAATTTTCTTGGTCATATGTGATCACAATAAGGTATATCATAAAGGTATGAAAGTAAAATAGCTCAGAGGAAAAAAAAAAAGAAAAAATCTAAAAGAGGGCAAGTGTTTAATTTCTAGACAAAGCACTTGATAGTACTCTTTAATCCAGTAAAGGCAGTAGTGCCCCTTTCCAGTCTCCCAAGCTTGAATGAATTGTTCAGTACATTTTTAATGGTAGATTTTCAGCCTGGATGAGTTAGATCTTGTTTAACACAGGTGATTCTGTATTTATCTGTAAATACAGAAATTTGTAGGTACAGCCTATGAAACCTACTTCATGGTGGCATCACGTTTTGTATGTTTTGCTGATTCTGTAACAATTGTTACAGCAGTTTATACAAGCGTTCCCTTGACTGGAGAGTCATGTGCTGGCCATGGAACACCAGAAAGTAAATGCTGAGCCAGATTCTCTGCTGTACTGAAATACGCCTTAGGGTCTCATCTGCGTTAGTGGCAAATGATCCGTCTTTGATATTTCAAGTTCACAGTGGACATCAAATCAAAAGACAAAGGAGCTGTTCAATTCTGCCTTTTTCCCCCATCCTGCAGAAGGGGATGATGGAATTCAATAGTCAATAAGATAGATTCTAGCCTGTTCATGCAATCTTCAGAATTTCTTCTCTGATAAGCCATATAACAATCACAAGGACAACAAGACTGTAGATTGGGTTTCTTTTGTTTGGTTGGGATTTTTTTTTCCCTAGGTTGTTTTTTGGTTTGGTTTTTTTTGGTTTGGTTTTTGTTTTGGTTTGGGTTTTTTTTGGTTTTTTTTTGGTTTTTTTATTATTGTTTTGTTTTGTTTTGTTTTTCTTTGTTTTGTTCTTTTGGTTTGGTTTGGTTTTTTTAAGAAGGGAATTTTTTCACATATGCCAATCCACCTATTCCCTTATCCAGAACTGACCCTGAACTACACTGAAGTCTAAAAGGACTGATCATTTTTTAATCACCTTTCATTCTGCCTTCCTGCTTTGTCCTGCCTGATTGATTTTATACTACAATTAACCTGTTCTGCCAATCCTTTAGAGTTCAGGGACTTAGCCCTCTTCCTCTTTCCTTATTTTTGAAGGAAAAGCCTCCTACTGTATATTTCTCAGCCCCTAATTCATCCTGTTCAAAGGAATGGAAATATTACGAGAAAATCTTTCAAATTTTTGGATGAAAGAAACCCTGGGTACAGGCCTGGGGCTAAATATTGCCTTCAAACACTTCAACAGGAATGAAAAACATGCACTTATTCTGACTTTAAATCACTAACTAGTAGCAAATAGATTTGAAATTTTGTGAATATTGAATATAAGGATACTTTAGTCTGCATTTCAAATTACATATCCATTTAAAAGTCTGGAAAATAAGTATTTCATAACTGAATTTGTCCAAAGAAATCAAGCATTGATGAAGATTTTCAGCTAGGCATTTAGTACACTTTTCACTCCATGAAAAGATGCTATGTTTAAGGTGATCAGCCATTCCATGGAGTATGATGTCATTCTTTGGTATTTAGGCTAATGCACTTGCACTGCCCATCAATTAAGAGCTTCAAAGAAAGGTTGACTTGGGAATATTCTTTCATTTTTTTCTCTTCACTTTTGTTCACCTATAAAAATCTGTAATTTTTTCCAGAAAAAAAAGTGGCTCACCACTTTTACACAGAGCCTTTCCAGGACAAAATACTGCAAAAGGCAAAATTCCAAGTCTTTATTGAGTAAGCCAAGGCAGAGTTGTTGACTATGTTTGTGGTAAGCAGTGCGTGAGCAGGAATATCTCCCATGATGGTACATCATCGTCTATTGCAAATAGAATTTCTTCCTATTTATGAATTTCAAAGCCTTGTGACAGAAGAAATTAGAGGTGTGTTTATACCTATATGATAAGTTGGACAACCCTACTGTCACCCAATATTCCAATTAATGCTGGTAAAGAACGTGCAAGAGAGATACACTTTCTATGGCTCCATCTCTAGCTGATATGTTCAGACAGCCCTGGCAAGTGATGGGCAACTGTCAGTTGTTGTTTGTGAATATCCAAGCAGCTAGTGCTTTTTGGTCAGGTTCATTTGCTTCATGGTTCTGATTTGTAGCTGAGGGACTAGTTCCGTAGGATATTTCTTCCTGAAATTCTACTGCTACAGATTGTCTCACATTTGTCTCTATGAGACTGGGTTGTTGTACTATTCAGCTACAGCAGAAAAGGTCAGCCTTTCACCCCTGGGCCACTGCCATCATGTAAAGTCACACAGGTTAAAAAGGTAGAAATAAAATAAAATTAAATAATAAATAAATAAATAAATAAATAATAATAAGTAAATAAAATGGGGGCAGGAAGACCGCATCGTGTCATTTACGACACCTACACAAACACCATGTCCAAGAACCTTCAGATATAGGTGTATACCTAGGAACAAAAAAAAATCAAAATGACAGACTTGTAGATCATCACTGTGATCATGACTGCAGAGAGAACAGGATTGTACCCACCCTATGGTCTTTTGAGAACAAGACTCTTTTCTTCCCATAAATGGCTTAAAGTACTCAATTTGAACATGCAAGATTGCCAGACTGACTGCCCTCACTTAGATGTTCAAATTCACAGTAGTTCTTTCTTTGTATGGGGCTGTTAGGATTTGAATCAAATCTAGTTTGCATTTCCAAGTCATTAAATAATGAGTTGTCAAGTCATGGCCTTACTCAAGGATGAAGGCTTCTGGTAGACTCCTAGCCTTTCAAAATACATTTTTAGTTTTGCCAATAATACTGAATTTCTGAGCTGGATCTACCGTCTGTAGAAAAGAAATGGCAATCAATAAGATATTAGAGAGAAAATATAAAGGAGGAAATCTGTTTTGTTCTCAATATTGTCCTTCACATGACAGGATTCTGCAACCATCATACTGCAAAAATGTGTTTCATCCCTTCCTGTGATCTTGCAGTGATTTTTCATTCTTTGTACAACTTAGAAAACATACATTTTCTTAGAACACATCTGTAATTTTATTTTTCTTTAACTAACCATTTCTATTAAGTCTCTGTTGATACGATTGTCATGATTTTCACCTGTCCAAGTAGCATAAGTTAAAATTATTATTTTGTAAAACTTAACAAGAAAAAATTTTAAAATTAGACTGTGTAAGTCAATTTATCTCTTCTGACTGCCTAGAGTTGAAGCTTCTGTATTTTGCCAGTTTGGAGGTTCCCATATGTTTTCAGAGTGTTTCCTTGTCTGGTGTTTTCCATGTTAATTCTGCTGGGAAACAGAATAATGCTTCTCTTTTAGTATCAGTTCTTATGATATTTCAAGTTTCTTCATAGGTAGTGTGTTGAGCATTTCATCTGCCTCTATTTCTGTGGTTTTTACAGAAGCCCAAAACAATTCAGTGGTCTGCTCAGTGTCAGTTTCTGTGTTTGTCTATATGTATGCTTTGAAGTTTTCTGACTGTTTAGCTGGCATATGCAAAAGAAAGAGCACTTTCACGCATGCTAAACATTTTCCCCTCTGCTGGATGGCTTGTATTACGTGCCATTCTCATATCTGCATAGCTTTTACTTTGTGCCGTGTTTATTGCTTTTGCTTCTTTGTCTTCCCACTTCATCTCAGGTCTCATCTCTCTTAATGTTGCATAGAAAAATCTAGATTGGGAGGTCAGGTGGTTCCCTTCTGTGGCTGCTTATTTGCCAACAGTGGTTTTACAGTGTATTTTTTTTAGTTGTCTGGGATTGTGTGCATTCCTAGCATTGTCATTCACTTATAACTGCATTTATTTGATGGTTGGCACCTTTTATCTCTTTTTAAAGCTTGCAGTATTGATACCATACATACATATTTTGGTTATAGCTGATCTGTATCCATTATTTAATGTGTCTGTGTACGGTTACTTTTCTTCATTTTCTCTGCCAAAAATATAGCATTATCCACAACAATAATTCTGAGGTTCTCAATTTTAATTTGTTCATTTGGTGATTTACACTTTTATACAACTGATACATCTGTGTCAACTTTGCAAATACTGACTCAAAGAAACAAGATTTTCTCCAAATTCATGTGTTTTTTCTTGAAAAACACAACTGTGTTTTTTCCAAGTGTATCTTAAGTGCTTCTGATTTGCCTCATCCAGACATTTGCCCTATTACAGCTTACTGAAAAAAGGTAAGAAAACTATAAATATGTTCTGTTACGTGTTCTCAAGGGGTGTGTGTCAGCTTTGCAGTGAGCATCCACAAAAAAGCACTTCCAGGCATCTCAGATGGAAATGGTCCCCTGTCCTTTCAGATATAGTGTTAAAAGGCTGACAGTGCTCTTGGCCTGCACGGTGTCTTTGACTGAACTTGCAATACTGAGGTATCAAAGTAAGTGCTTTGCATTTGCATGTTCCATTAGTTGCAGAAATTGGTGGGCCTTATCCTTTTCAGATCAATGCAGCACCTCTGCTTCTTTGAACCTTTGGTTTAAAATCTATTAGGGATTGTAGATAATTTCTTTACCCTCCCCATATCTGGAGCATATCTCATATATACATTAGTATAGCCATTAAGGTTGCTGACCATCTGTCTCCCTTACATCCTACAAATTTATTCACCACCAAATTTCTTCATCTAGCATGCTTCTTAGAAATATGTTCAACTTACGAGTCCATTCATGGTACAGTCTTTATTTTAAGTAGCTGCCAAGTCAGTATCCTAGCATTAGGTTTTGCCTCCATAAAGACTAATAAAAAGATTTTGAGTTTATGGAACACAGATTCAGATGAGGTTCCTCTAACAGAACTGCTTTATTGGAGTGTTCACTGAATAGTTATCTCCCAACACAACCTCATATCCTGTTGTTGATGGTCTTACTGTGGTATAATCAGTGATGAGAATTTAAAGGTGAACTGTGAGAAAGCATTATCTAGCATACTCTCAAGTGTCCTTAAAGTTTAGTGTAGACAAAACAGAATCGTTTGATATAGGCTAGCAGATAGAGTTGTGTCAAAAGAAGAAATAGGGAACACTGTAGCTACAGATAAGTCCTGAGTAAACATTTTCTAGTGCTGAAGAATAAGATGATCTTTGGATATTTCAGTTTGTTATCAATCTTCTCTGTCATTAAGAGTGTTTCGTGTAGGATAATATGGCAGTATTGTGGGTATGAAGGTGTTAAAACAGTGTCTGGAAAATAACAGGGTAGAAGAGGTTAGCTGCCACTGTTTCAGTTAGGAATATGACAAGGTTGACACGTTTAATAGTATAGTTTGTTAAAAGAAGTTGTGAAATAGCAACATAAGGGACTCTGCACATACAGAGATGTAATTGTAGGATCTATCCATCTAGAACTTACTGAAGTAAAGATGGGTTAAACTTAAAAAGAGGACAAAATCTAAGAAGCTGATGGAAACAAATTAAGTAGAGATTTGAGCAACTAGCAACTGTCAGCACTGAGGGAAGACATCCTGAATATTTTGAGCTTAATGAGCTCAAAAAGCTACTGGCTGCTTCAGTAGCTAAGGGAGACTTGGAGTCAATAATGGCTTTCCATAATTCTATTCCCATGTCACAAACTTCAGAGGTGTCCCTGGGGAACAAGCAACTGAACAGACTGTAACTGCACCCTCACTGTGTTCAGTGTTGGTTGCAGAAATATTTGTGAAAGGAGCTGAAGTCTTGTAGTGTAAGGATCTTCCTGAGAAAAATACGCAAACATGAGAATGCTAGTTGAGAACCCAGGAAGTTATGATGCTTAGCAGGAATGTAATTAAGTAATAAACAGTTTCAAATCCTTAGTATCACCTTAGGACACCTTAGGATCACTGATGTTTGAAAAGTGAATTTCAAAAATTGAAACTGCAACATGAAATATATTCTATTTTTATGTCAAATTATTGTTTTGGTTTTGTTTTTTTTATATTCAAACACTTCATGCAACTTCAGAATTTAATTGGTGAAGGCTGAACAAGTTTGAATGTAACTCGTTCTGAACATCATTCCACATTTCAGTTTCAAGAAGGCTATTTCAGTGCTTCAGCATTTACACATTCTCTTGCAAGGCAGCCTAAGTTTCTCCTTTCACAATCCCTGTTACAGTTCCACTGTCCTCCTAACTCATATGTGCTTCTGTTTTTTCTCCCAGTGAAGTGCCCTGTCAAGGCAACCCCTCTTTCCACCTCTCCACTCTTACTGCATCCCATCAGGACTGCTCAGTCTTGTGTATTTCTTTGTAGCTGAAAGTCTGAAAACACAGCACATATATTGTTCTTTTCTTGTTCTGGAATTAAAAGCTAGAACTGATGACAGAAAACATAAACATGTCAGTTGTCATTTGGTGTGTCTAATGACATGAAATTACTGCAGAGAACTGATCCTCCAAGTGCTAATAATTCCGTAATGAGCATGTATGCACTGTGACTATAGCACTTGAATAGTTGACAGCTTGACAAAATATGACTCATTTCCCATTTTTGTTCTCTCTCACTTTACAGATACTGAATCAGAAATCCAAGCTGGATAAAACTGATCCCAGAACAGAGGGAAATATTAATTTTCTTGACTTTGTCTAAGAAACCTAACAGTGATAGGGGCTCAAGAGTCCCCAGAGTTGGTTTGAAGAAAGCACCACTTTTAGTAAACATTATTTACAAGGAGGTGTTTCCTATTCCTTTGTTTTTGTTTATTCTCTCCTGAAGGTTGTGCTGGAATGCTAAAAAGTTTTCAATATAATTAGTATTTGAAAATAGCAAGCATATGATGGGAATTTTCTGGGCTTTACACCCCAAAATCATAAGTGAATGCTTTATATGCCTGTTTTTTTATGATGACAGACAGCTATAATATTTATCTATCATGATCTACATAAATCTGTTAATTTTCTAGAAGACTTGTGTGGGTTATAAATGGATAAACTGAACAACAGTTAATGTTTTAACTGCAGCAAATAGAGGGGGAAAAGTAATATTACAAATGTTCTATATCACATTTTCATTAAATACCCAGCTTTGAGAAAATATGAGTAAATATGAGGGTTGGGTGGAAATTTAAAGTCATTCTAGGCTTTTCTCTTTTCTCTAGGTTTTCTTCCATATTTATATTTATATTTGGATACCTTATACTTGATCATAAGGAGGAGATGGCATTCTGGATCAGATCCATCGGCACAGCCCTATCAGCTTCTCTTCTCTGTTAGACCACAATAGTTTTTTCTTATTTTTAAGCTGAGCCTCAGGATAATTTTCCCACCAGAAGTACAGCCCTGAAAAACTCACAGTTATTGGTTGCTCTATGACATCTCTATGACATTCTTTTTCTCCACACTCATTTCTAACCTAGTGGTCTTTTGGTGTTGGTCATCACTCATATTCCCTTTGGAGGAGATAATATTTTCCTTCTTCCACATATGTCTCTTGTGAAATTATCATTCTGATCCTTTATGCACCTCAGCAAAACAAAGGTGTGTGAGTAGTAACATGCATAGCTTTCCTGCGTTCAATAATTTTCTCAGTTATCCCACTATCTACAGGTGGTAAGGACTGTGTGCAATTTCAGAAATACTGTATGAAATGTCTAATTTTGAGGTCTTATGTGAGTTTAAAACATCAGTTTTGGGAAATAGTATTTTAAAAAGAGCTACATATTTACTTGGATAGTATAGAGATGGCATTTTGGACACAATTTGCTTGTTTCTTTCTCCAAATGCACCCAAACCCTTTGCACTTCAAATTGATATCTGTCACACTAAAGGGCAAAAGATATCAAAGAGAATTTATGATAGAAGGGAAAAAAGATGACTTGAAAATCTATATTTACCCCTGAAAAATACAAAGACCAAATACAAATAAACTATTTCATCAAAATCCCCAAACAAACAAACAAATCATCTTCAGAACCTTTCAGAAACTGCAGCAAATGAAAAATGCCAAAGCAAAAAAGCTCTGGTTTAAAATTAGTGACACTGAGAAACACAGATAAACTCACTTAAAAGCTTTAACACATTTAATGAAGGTAACAAAATTAAAGTTTTACTCAATATAGGCCCCTTACATTGGTTAAAAATATCTTTAAATAAACCCAGAATTTCTTTAATCAACTGAGTCACCCTTGTCTTAAGTACAAGCCTTTTATCTTAAACATAGTGTCTAAATTTGTGCCCTAAAGCTCTCAGAATTCTGCTAACTATTATGTGGCATTTCTTTTTAATTCCAGATCACATTGTGATTCTCTCATCTGTCTAGGTTTCACTTCTAATCCGATGTTTCCTCCCTGTCCTCCCAAAACCATATTAAAAATAGATGATCATGGATCATATTCCCTTTCATTCTGCAACCATTCTACATACAGTTGGAGCTTTCCTACTATTCAATGCCCAGAAAAAAGTTGATAAGAAAGGGCTGATTTGCTTCTCAAAATGGCTCTGATGATCTATGAGACTAAAACTCTACATTACAAAAGAGTCAGAGAGTTAAAAGATTCAGTAATCCTGACGCATTCTGACCCATTTCTCATTAACATTGGTAGAATCTTTTGCAACAAAACATTACCATGGAAGATTTATGTTGATTCAAGATCCCATAACTTCTGACAAGCACCAAAAATAAGCAGTGAGAAAAAAACTAAAAATCCAAGCATGCATAAAGCTTCCTGGCAGGGCAATGCATTACAGGAAGGCACCCCAGCATGGTAATGAATGTAACACCAAGCATCCTGATGCTCTTGGACCATGCTGGATACCACTGGGATTAATTTACTAGTGATGACTGAAGGGAAAAATATATCCTAGACACCCTTGGTCAGAAGTTTTTCTAACTTTGGAATAGTGATGAATAGACTGGTCCTAGCCTCTCTTTTTTGATTTCTTTCTGTGGTTGAACTAGGGCTGTATTCTGGGGATTGCCGGGTGAGTGAGATACAGCCATTAAGAGCACATAGGATTAAGAGGACTAGACCTCGTTTTTGGTAGTACTGTCACCATAAGTATTCTTAAACACTATATTCAAATCAGTGAAGATGAAGTAAACTTGCAGAAGCATTCCTTTCACTCATTGGGCGTGAATATATACACAACATATAAACAGTCTTAACTGTTTCTGTGTTAATATATGATAGAGTGGTTTGTGTTTACAGGTTTTCTTCACGGTACTTGAGTTTCTCAGGGGGAACTAACTGGTGTTAAGAGTCATTGAAACACAACAAAGAAGAAAGAATGTTGGCATTTCCTAGCTCTTAGACCTTTTTTGATGTCTGTGAATACACTTCTGTGAACATAATGCAGTCTTGTATACTAATTTTCCATATAAAAAAGAAAAAATATTAAAATTATTTATATAGTTCAACCCCACAACTGTTCTGGTTACAAACTTCATGTGTTTTTGTGAAATATTTTAATCTAGAGATGGAATTTATAAGGTTATTTAGAAAGGCCAGAAAATCTTCATCTTATGACATATCTGCAAGACTAGAAAACATAGATATATGATATAATTTGGGGGCCCAAAAAACAGTTTCAAAAGTGCCCACTCTCAGCCTCAAGTATAATGCAGGGGTAATTAGATTGATTACGTGTGGCACGCTGTTGGAGGGATAGTCCTGCTGTGTTGAATATAACATGGAATACTCTTTTCATATGGATTGGCAGGTCAGGGATACTGAGTTTATTTTCCAAACTGTTTCTCTCACACACTTTAACTCTACAAGCCTGTAAGGATGTAGATTTGACTGCAGTTAACTGCAAGCAGAGTTGGAGAGTTTGGGAAGAATTAATTAGGCTGGAGAAGAAACCAAAAGTGCTCTGAATGTGGGCTGTGATTCTGAAAGAAATGAACTGCCCTTGAGAAATTATAGTTGATCTTTTCATTCTTTGTCTTCCTTTTTTTTGGATAGAGGATCAAAACAACAAGGTACCGGTAAGAATTATCTTGATCTCACTTCCTTTTGTGAAATAAAAAAAAAAAGTTATACAGGATATTCAATAAAGCAGTTAGCTTTTGTTAGTCAACCAATCCTTTAAGTAACTTGACATGTTTGAAGATTAATTCCTTTGAGCATTTTTGTTAAATTATTTTAGAATATTTAAAAGAAGTGAGTGTTATTGTTATTATGCCAGTCTTGTACGTGTGATACTCTGCAACCTTTTCATGGAATCAAAGTTGAGAAAGACCTTCAAGATCATCTACATTTAGCACCACCATAATCACACTAAACTGTATCCCTAGCTGCCACATCCAGATGCCTCTTGAACACTTCCAGAAATTGTGACTCCACCACCTCCCTGGGCAAGTTATTTCAATTCCTGATCCATCCGTCAAGGGAGACTTTTTCTGAGATCTAATCTGACCCTCTCCTGGTGCAATTTGAGGCCATTTCCTCTCACCCTTCCACCTGAAACACGGCAGAAGAGACCAACCCCTGCCTCACTACAACATCCTTTCAGGTAATTTTCATCCTTTCGGAGAAAGCTGAAGAAATTAAACAAGCCAGAAATGTTAATTAAATTACAATTAAAATAAATTTAATATTATTATTATGAACTCAGGCATGCTTTTAATAAAAATCCTTAAATGTTATGGTTCTAAGGGTACTATGCTGTTATTTGATACTGTGAAGTATTACTTGCTGTGTCTATAAAGCACACAGAGATTTAGTTTGCCTCTATAATTTATGATATGAAAATCTTAAATTTCACAGTTATGATTCTATTTCAGTTTAGATAGTTTTTAAAATATGCAAAACAAAAGTTAAAAATATTCATTTTCATGGTTTCCAGACTTTCCACAAATTTGTCACCAAAAAAAAAAAAATGTTACAGTGGACTCCAACAAACAAAAAGTCAGGGCTGTATGTCCTGTACTGCAATAAAAATCCTTTAGATGAATAGCAGGAAGAAACATTTGATACTTATGTCCACTGCATCTTATTTGCAATGTTGTAATTTCATGCAAGAGTTGTGACTGGCGCAATAAAAGATTTTTGTGAAGAGGGATGGTTTTCTTCACCAGGGGTATTGAGAGTAGATACAATAGAAGAAAAATAATTATCCAGTTACAAATTAAATTGCATTTTTTTGCCCTTCCTGTCACGGGCACTTGACTGCAATGCATAAAAGTGGTGTATAAATTAAAATCTTTCTTCTGTACTGAGGGTATTCACTTGGATGGAGTCTGGTGATAAGACACTGTGTTTATCCTTCTTCTGCAGTAGCATTTGGTGCTCTTGGCAAACCTGGTTAGTTATTCAACTGATTACTGAAAGATCAGCTATCAATGCTTAAGAGAAATTCAGTGAGAGGATAAACTCCTGAATTCTTTTGTGTTGCTACCATGGTGACTCACTGAGAAGCCCCAGAAGGAACAGGTCTATTAGCATCCTAAATGCAGGTTTTGAACATAATCGCAATAAATTCCTGTTGATTGGCTGTAGAAACATTCTATTCAGAAAAAACTTAAAGGTGGTATAAAACTAGTAGACTAATTTATCCCAAAGACAATTCAGAGCTAATAGGTAGAGATCTGAGTTCAAAGTAGACCTACTGTTTTCATTATTTCTTATACCATAATCCTTCTGACAGAGAAATGAGCTTGCTTAAAGTGTTTGATAATAGCTTATAATTAAAATTAAAAAAAGAGAAATCATTCAGCAAAGTTATTAATGCAAAAAGAAATAGGAAGAAAGATATATGACAATGTAGGTGTATTATGGGAATTCAGTGGATTTGTGTTATTTCTGTCTAAGGGAAGGAGTAGAAACTTCAGAAAATCCTTGTGCTAATGAAGGCGGGACAGCTCAACTCTGATTCTGCGCAAGTATGTACTCTCTGCAAATCTAAATTGCTTGGACAATTTGACATGCTTAATTTGTCAGTTTTACTGAAAGAGGGCCTGGTTTTTAAATGTATTTGTAGTATTAAGTGTTGGAAATGCAGACATGGAATTACATGCATAGGCAAGGCAAACTTCTGATTAAAATCTGACCTTTTAAATTGCACAGGATGAAACATTAATAAAATAGGGAAATATCCTGTCCTGACAGCAAAATGGAATGAGTATCTAACAAGCATCCTTCTTCTCTTGCATCTATGATCCTGTATGCCTTTATGCTCTTTTTCGCATGTTGTCTGCATAACAAAAATCAAAAACAAACAAAACCAAAAAAACCCAAAAAACAAACAAAAGAAAACCAAACAAAACCCAAAACAAACAACAACAACAAAGCATGACTAAAAGACAAAAACAAACCAAAAAAATAAAAAAACACAGCAGAGAAAGTTCTCAAGAAAAACTGTTGTACTTGACTAAAGAGATAAAGATCACCTACAGTTTGAACTTGAAAATCCTGCTGATTTGATTCCTGCGGTAATGACTGATATGTGTAAAACAGTGTAATTATGTGCAGTTACACTGCTATACCTGCAGTGATACACAACCAACCTTTTTAGAGAGAGACTAAATTTTCTGAATTTAATCCCTTCCCGACAACATTTTTGTTATAATAGAGTTATAATATAGTTCAGACCATTGAATCTGTTTGGTTCCTACACAGGTAGTAAAACAATTTTTTTAATGGCTGTCCTTCTCTTCACAAGTGTTCTTGTGTTGCTCTCAAATGTATTGCAAGAGCATTGTCTTATGCTTATGTACAAACCTGAAAGGAACTTCTCATTGAGGAACCCTGTCTCTAGACTAGTTTTGACATTAACATTATGGGCTGAACAGCAGCTGTCCTGAAAAAGACAGGACCAACTCCTCACCGCTCTGCCTGGTGAAAGGATGGGACAAAAAAGGGGTAAGCTGGAGTGGAGGAGGTTCCAAATGGATGTGGTGGGGAAATCATTATTAAGATGACTAAGCAGTAGCAGAGGTTGGGCAGAGAGGCTCTACAGCTTGCCTTAGTACTAGAGGGATTTCAAACGCCAGCTGGAGGAAGCCCTGAGTAAACTGATCTAAGTTCAGAACTGATCATGTTGTCTGTCCTGAGGTCTGCTCCAGCCTGAATTGTCAGGGAATGATTCTATGTGCCTATGATATGTTAGAGCACTGACTTTACCACTTCTATGACAGTTACTCTGAGGTGTGAATACCCATGGAAAATGGGTAGGAGGGATTGGGGAAGAGAGAAAAAAAACATGTATAGTTACAGCCTAAGGTAGAAACAGACACAAGAAACTTCTAAAGTGCAAATGAAGGCTCTCAGCTTCAACTCAAAAGAAGTTCAATATTAATGTTTCCACAGACCCCCTGCCTCTGTTCTAGTAAGGTATTTTATACTGTTTGTTCAGGAGATCACCTTGCATTCCCTGGGGCTAAAATATCAAAGCCTAAGGCTAGGGTATGCCGTGGTAGAGAGATCTGCATGCACAGTGTTTGTGTGAGAGAGTGTAAACTTAATTGGCCACAATTTTTTAGAGAATCATAGAAATTAGAGGGTGAAGTTGCGAGAGGGTGGTGTTTCCATCCCCCCACCCTTACATTATTCACTTGCCTTGGATAGAAAAGACTCCACTGCAGCAGATAAATGACACATTTGGGAAAGCAGACAAGTAGAAAAGTGCATATTCTATTCGAGAAAACATTTGAAGTCTTTAAATTCTCCAGCACCTTTCAGCCTACCAACATGTTTTCTATCTGATAATAACTTGTTCCAAGTTGAATTACCATGGTTGGCTGCACCCTATCACACCTTTGGATTAGGAAAGTGGATCTTAGAAGTATTTGTGAAGTATTTCTTGATTATTCACAAGTTAGCTCCTGATTGAAGTAGGCTGCAGCAAAACACCCAGTTCACCCCTGCGTGTAGCAAAAGCTCTGAACCATGCTTCAGGAAATTGACCTTCAGAGATTATTATGACCTTCAAACTGTTGTGCATCACTGAAGTGAGTTTCTTTGCAGAATGAGATGATAAACCTGTGGATTACTGGGTGATACTATGTCAACACCTTTGATAGGCAGTCATCAAAGAGATATAGCTGAAGAAATTATTTCAAAGACTAGTATTTCAGAGCAACACCACCAATAACAAAAAAAAATTCTTATCATGCATCAGATTTCATTGTCAGCATATATCCTTTTATATACAGGAATATTAATAGAACAATAAAAAGGAGTAATGCTTTATATTTATGAACAGCTGCAAGAAAGTGCTTGTAAAAAAAAAATCTGTATTACTACTGTCTGTGTGCTATTACTGTTACTGTTGTTATTGATAGCAGCATTAATGCAATAGTCCTTAAACACAAGAGTTGGAAACAAAGCATTAATTCCACTGGAAATGTACAAATATAGGACAGGGGGAAAAAAAAAATCAGTTCTTGCTTCCTAATAAAGTACCATTATGCTTAAGGATGTTTCGATAACTTTGGCATGACTTGTTGAAGAATCATAATTGGTGTTAAAAAGGGGGTTCCAGGCGAGTTTGTAGAAATGGAATCATCACAGCAGAGGGAAAAATTAGTCTTGGTGTATGGGCTGGTGTTGAGATAAAGTAGTCAGAGCTCATTCAGACAAATCTGATCTAGTAGTCAGTTTATCAAATTTTAATCAATAAATTTAAGTATGTAAAAGGATTAGCAGGTAACATGCTATTACATTTTTGTTGTGTTCACTTAACTAATTGTATCTCAAATGTTGCATGCACACAAAAAATGATACTTACCAACTCACTGATGTCTGGTGCCAGGTAAGGGACCCCTTGGGGGGCAGCCTTGAGAGATGTCCCTGTTTGAGAGGAGGTCACCACAGCAGACAGATGGTGTGGATTGAGAGCAGCCACTGATATTTACAGTGTAAAGTGGTTGATTTGTAGTCAGATTTTCTGCTGTGTGCAGTTTCAGCCAGTTATCAGCCCAGTTTCCAACCAAGCCATTTTTGGGAATATTTGGTGCTGAGTTTGCAATGATATCCACCAACAGTAGGACTAAGTTAAGTTAGTCCTACTTGCTGAGTATCAGCTTGTGCCAAAGTTCATTTAGTTCCAACAGTAGGAGCACATCCTTTGTCAATTTTGGTCATTCATTGTTACCATTAAAGGGTATAAGGGTGTTCTTTCTTTAAAACATGAGAAACTGTTTAAACCTAAGCATCTGAATTATGAAAGTATCTTGAAGGGTAAAATAAAACACTACAGCTGAAGCTGTTGTATTTGAGATCACTAAAGTACACAGACATCCTCATTAAAAAGTCTGTGTACACATATTCTTAATTTTAAAAAAAATCACCTACTCAACCAAAAATATATTTAAAACCAAAAATAACCCAACAAGATACTGAAATTATTTGGTAGTTACTTGTATTGTTTGGAATAAAAGAACTAAAATCCACATTTCTTCTCTCAGTATTAAAAATGAAAAAATATATTTCTCAAACTTTCTTTCTTAGAAATTTCCTGGCACTTAAATTACTGGTAGAAAAAGAACTCACTTTTAAAAAGAATTGGTTTTATATATTCTGATGAAAATTTCTTAACAAGTTATGAATATTTAAATAAAAACCAGTCAAATTTATTCTTTTCCAAATTCTGGACCAAATGTACTGATAGTAATTGAAAGATAAATTTGTATTATGTCATAACCTATACTCATGCCTCAGGGCTTACATAAGAACAGGCAGATTTCTAATCTCATCCTTGACAATAATTGGGGTGAAAACAAGGGCTGCAGTGACTCACGGGTCATCCCCAAGAAGTCTGGTAGCACTGAATGTAGGGAGACATCACTGAAGTCATTGACAATTTTAGGAAATACATTCAAATGCACCAAGAATGAGGCCAGAGCTCCTCATTGACTCTGAAAAAAATGGATGTTAAAATATAGCAATGCTTGATCTACAGGGATATTAAGGACATAAAATCCTACTTTTAGAAATATGGTTTAGGATATTTAATAGTTATACCATCCCACAAGGAACTTTTATTTTAATTCACTACCCATTAGAACTATTTATGTATAGAATTGGCAACAGTCATTATATGTAATCTTTCCCTTAATTTTATTTTTTAGAAGTGCATAGATTTATTCACCAACTGTTCTGCTCTGTCTCCAAAACACCCACATTTGAATAAAAGGTTATATTAAAAAATCCTTGAATTAAAATCCTATGTTTTCAGTGTAACATCTGCACTCTTGAAATTTTTCTAAAGTGACCAGACTCTATGCTGCCAAGACTTGGTAAATCAAATTCTAGGACATTGCACATTCCAGTAGCTGAAGGCATTCTAAAGACACCTGGAATTACTCCAGTATTGCTACTGATTTGGCACTGCCCACTAGGAAGTTTAATTTAACCAGGAGCATTTGGGTTTCAGCAATCAGGAAGTAAATGTCGCTTTGATCAAAGAGTTGAGACATGATGCTCAGATTCTTTCTTACAGTTTTAATTTCTTTCTTGGGTTTACTTTCTGCATATTACAGGTGATTTACCACTATTTACACTGGATGATTTAAATGTACTTCTTTTTAGTATGCTAAATAAGTTCCAAATTTTTTTATCTTGTGTGTTTTTTTTTTCAGATTTGCACAACATTCTTCTATCTTTCTTAGCTTCTGTTACCTTATTCCTTTCTTTGGCTTGCTTAGGATAGTCTTATTCCACGAAGAAATGCTGGTTTCTGCTTTTACACACCACACCTTTTGATTTTCTTCAGAAAAAGAAAATCTTTTTCTTTGTGTCATATTAAGAGAAAACTACTTCTATATATTTCCTTAATGCAATCATTCCACATTCTAAAAAATACTTACTGTATGATTATGATTACCATTTTACCTCTCCGTATTTAATATTTTTTAATCTACTGCTAATGTAGTATACTAAGAGTAGATGGTGTTCTAAGTGCATTTTTTTCTTTCAACCCTCTGTTTCCTTAAATTGTCCTATTGATAATTTACTAACATCTTAATCAACGGTTTGAGTAAAAAGCATAGAGTACCTTACACTCATTGATAAATTGGATTTTCAGTTGCTTTTTGTCTGGAATTAAAAACAATTTTTACATATAGTGTGCATTACAGAATATTGCTCCTTAATAGTTTTGTGAATTTTGAAATAAAACAGTCAAAGACATATCTAATTTTGTTTTCAGAAAATACCATGACGTAATGCCTAAAGATAGAATTACAACACTTAAATACCTCTTGTAACAGTCATATTTTTCATGTGGATTTAAAAATCTTACCAAAAAGGGGGAAAAAGGTACAATAGACTTTCAAATCTTATTTTTACTGCTGGTAAATCAGGAAATGGTTATATCTTCTCTTTCCTATCCTTACAGCAACTTCTTACTCATAGTTATAGTTACAAATTCTGTAGTTACTGAGATGGTATATTAATTTTGTTCTTTGACATTTGGTGAAAAATGCATAAAAAGATTTTATTTTAATAAAATTTATTTGAAGTAGTCCCAAGTGTGTGTATATGTGTTTGGAAATACTTAGGAATATATTACTGTATTTAAAGTAAAGTAAATTAACACATCTTATTAGAAAAGTATGGACAAATACACACAGTTTCTAAGTTACACAGCATAGAAAAACATAATTCAGAGTTCAGCTAACCCTGAGGTTTTTTAATTGATTCAATACCTATTTTTAAAACCCATTTAAAATAGTCTTTTTTATTTACATATCTGTTCCACTCACTCTAAATTTATTTCCTCTGTACTTAAAATATATAAAAGCATAAATATATGCACTAATTTTTGTTTCTATTCTTGTGTTTCAGAAATATATTTTTAATATTTATATTTATTTTAATACTTATATTAATTTTAATATTTATATTTGCACCCACATAAACCCCATTTCTTACTGTAGCTTCTCCTGCCAAAATATAGGAAACACCAGTGCACTCACAAGCATTGATGTTAAATCCATATTTTCATATTTTATTACCCACAGGCCTTATTTGTCCAAAAAGATTGAAAATTGTTACTTGAACTGTGCCATCTCTAGTTGTTTACACCCGCATTTCATATAGGAGAGTTCTCCTTTTCTCAGTGGTATCAAACAATACAATACAAAAAGGAATAGTCTCTCTTTGGTCCTTAAACTTTGATGGTTTACAGCATATCAGATTGTGCACTGATAGGTCGCAAATTGAAGGGAAAAGAAGTAATTCTAGACGGTGAGAAACATTCTAGTAGTTTGTGCAGGCTGCCCACACTTCTGTTGCCTCTGTTCTTCATTATTCTTTTTCAAACATGGACAATTTTTCCATCCTGAGACTTTTTATAAGCTTTTCATCCCACTCCTCTCTCAAATGTAACTGCAGGTGTACAGGTGGTCTTCTGTTATGTGCTTTATGTTGATTATGGTGTGAAGTTTAAACTGAACAAGTATTATCTACCTCACCTAGTGGACTTAGTTATACTGACTGTGATGTCAAGAATTAATCACAAACAATATATACAATGCTTCTCAACTTACATAGAGGAAGCCTTTTGAATCTTCACTGCAAAGCAGCTTTCCATTTCCGAACCATAAATTATTACATAATTTTGATTGTTTGAGACCCTAGGGAATACCTATTGAGTGTATCACAATACTTATGATAAATGGTAGTGTCTGAAATGCACATTTTTATTACTTATTTAGCCTATTGCTTAACCAAATTGTCATTGGTTCAATGATCCAGCAATCAAACTGATATCCATTGATTTGATTACAGAGCATGTGGGTAATTAATGTAATCATCTTAACTAACCATCTTCAATTTATGCTATACTGTCTTAACTATGTTCTCCCTAATTCTTTTCAAAGACACTTCATCCTTGTAGATATGATTTTCTGTTTTGTCAAGGGATAGTATCCTCAAGCTTATTGTACACATTTCTGCATTGTGTATGAGTGCCACAGCCTTAGCATGTGTCACCCTAAGAGCTCAGACTCAAATGAGGCACATTATATCATTTGCTTCTCAAGAGAACCATATACAAGAAGACTTGCCTGTATTAAATAAGTAATTGAACACTATCACATTTTGAGCAATGTCTTTACTATATGAATGTCAAGACTGAAAATAAATTATACTTCAAATATACTTGTCTCAAAATATCCACTATTATTATTGTTCTCCTGATATCTGCTGTCACAGCAGCCTTTGGCATGCAAAAGACAGGATCACAGGGAGTGTAGAAACACAAAGAGGGAAAGGGTTATTCACAGCACCAGAAGCAATGTCCTGGTGTGAGCACCATGCTTGAACACAGTGCAAACTCTTTGATTTGGGAGCCAGTCTCCAGGCAACTGGAAAGTGGATACACAACTGCTACGTGGGAAATATCTGCACAGAGAAGAGACAAGTCCATCAATTGACAGCAGGAATGGCACAAGTTTCCTGAGGCACTAGAGATCTTTTTGAGTAGGAAGCATGGAAGGAGCGAGCAAATGAGGGAAAAGTTTGGCCTGATACACACTAGACATGAAAAGTAATCTGTGATGTAAATGTGGTGTTGGCTTTGAGAACTCACTCAAGGCAGCACATTTCTCTTAATAGTGCAGCTGCTTGAGATGCAGTAATAGCTCCTGGTCTGTGAAATTATCTGTCTTAAAAATGGTAAATGAAGTTATCATTCTATATTTTCCCTGCTGTTTCAGCAAAACTGTCCTTTCTCTGAGTTCTGTAAATGTAAAAATATATCTGTGTGTGGTGACAAGACAGGTTTAGCACTGCTAGAAATTAAATGCACAGATCATTTTCAAAGGAAAGATAAGCCGTACAGTTGTATACTTACAGATTTATTCCTAACACCTGCAGACACAAATGGTTATGAAATTGTGACTATCAAGTAATGGGAAAAAAGGCACTTTTTTGTATCTTACAGTTTGACTAGTAAGAATGGCTGCCCATGACTAAGAATACTGTGTGTCAGGCTTATCTGCTTGTACCTTAAATGGAGTAATTTTTCTGTGGTTAAGACTGAGGCCTATAGTTGTTCCTTTTCTTGTAATTATTCAGAATGGTGAAATATCTGCTGAATGTGGATGCAGGTCATGTTCTTACTAGCAATTGGAAATGCATTTTGGTGCTGTGGCTTTGTGATCTCCTCAGCACTCCCATAGGCAATATACAGTAACCCCTATACGTATAGCAAGCTTCAATGGTCCTTGGTATAAATAAACCCTTGATGCAATCTAAAATTATTCTCTAAGTGCAGATCTAATCCCCTTTTCTCTTCAGGAAAGTAGGACTGTATGGAATTATCTATCCCTGCAACCTTTTTTTCTCAAAAATTTGGTACTAGTATTTATAAGCATAACTATTACATGGACCATTATTTTTAACTACTGCACATTTTTTTAAACCATAATTTCTTATGTCTTACTGACATATTTATAATCCACCTTACAAAGAGTAGTTAAATTCCAAATATCACATCTTTTACTATATGAACAGGTCATTTAAGTGCACTGTATGACCTTGTGTTATTGAAGGCTTGGGTCCTGTTTCCTATGGCTTTATTTTCTGTTGACAGTCTAGACAGCATGACAACAGTGCAATCAGGTGTATAATATGAATGTTATGCATATTGGGGAAAGGGAAGCTCTTGTTTAAGGAAGTGACCTGCCTGTAGTCAGGTTCTGGTTTTCACTCTTTTAAGATTTTGTTCATTTTGCCAAAAAAATCAGAAAGGCCTTTCTTGCAATCAGAGTGAAAGTCAAACTGTTTGTGCGTTTCTAGGGTCACAGACAAGTTACAGTCCTGCAGTTAGGTGTGAGACCTCTTCTCTGGACTACTGAGGCAATGGCAGACTCTCCAGTCAACTAACCACTGCCTCAGAATTATTATCCTTCAATGGTCTGAGGATTAAATACATTTAGGACCACATTAGTCAAAAACAGTGCCAGACTTGGAGAGGTCTTTGCTGTGGGCAGAATGGGAGCTTCAAAGTTTGTTTGAGAAGCTCACCAACTGAGGCATGAGGCACAGAAAAGACTCCCCTGAGTCCTAAACTCCTTCTCAGAGAGGAGTCAAGGTGAGGCGGGATCCAATCTTCACCCCAGACTTAGTCAATGGTTTGTGTCTAAATGAGCTGTAATAGAAACTTTATACAGTTTTGCCTCACAGCATTAAGGATGGCAAGTCCAATATATTTATATAAATAAAATATTTATTTAAATTGATTACAATAATAATGATTAGACAAAAATACATTAATCAAGATTATTGAGCAGAGACTGATATTACTCACCCATACCTACTGGCATGGGCAAATCTCTTACACTCAGCCTCTAGGAGTAACCTCGAGGCGTGCCGACACTCCAAGGACGGATCTTCACACTGCTCAGGGATGGACGCTAGAAGTCCTCACCATGAAAAAGTGGGACTAGCATTTCATAGTATAAAGTGATTGTCATGACTGTCAGTCACTGCAAAATATGCTTTGTTTATTCAGCAGAATATGCTTTGTTGTTGAAGAAGGTGTTATCAGCTCTTCATTTTCTTCTGCTGGACTCTTCCAACTCTCACTTCCATATCAGGGCCTTGCATGTCCTCCTGATGGGTCTCAAGTCAAGCTGATCTCAGCATTCTTCAACACTCAGCACAGCAGACCTTCTTTATTCGATCATGTCACTGATAAGCAGACCCTGCTTGCTCAATCCATCACTGAACAGCAGGCAACATTAACTTGCTCAGTTAATGACTGATAACTTGTAAATATAAGTAAGTTCAAGCTGCTGCATCCCTTTGTTTGGGCCGAGAATCCCAGTAAAGACTGATATTTAGAAAGCTTTAGAGATAAAAGGTAATTTTAAAAATATTAAAATATTCTTATCCCACTTTAAGGAGCTGCCTAAGCTGCATATTCAACACTGGTCCTGTCATACTTCACAAGAACTTTCCTTCTTTTCCTCCTTTGTGTTATGCACTGGAAAATTCTGAATACCAGGCTGTGTGCAGCAGAACAACATGGCATCAGCCAGGTCATTGCAATTACAATGATGAGCTTCTTAGGCTATCATCTGTTACCTCATATTCTTTGTGTGCAGATCCTGTGCATAGAAACTCAGTGTGCTGAGTCTGAAATAGTGAACACAACATAGCATCCACCAGCATCCACCATGCAGTTACACTAGGGCAGCAGATGACAGGTAAAAGTGCAGGCAACGGCTAAAGGTGATTGATTCCAAGCCCTGTCTTAGGTGTGACAGATTTGTGCCTGTACCACTTTTGGGAAAATATTTAAGGAATTGCTCCTCAAGGAGACAGTGAAGGGCCTTTCCCTGTCTTTCATCTTGATTTGATAATCACTGTATGTACTAGCCTGTATGCTCACTGTATAGACACCATTTCGGTTTTGTTGTTCTTTGGGGGATTTAGTTTTCTGTTATGCTTCACTCTTTGGCTGGCTGGAGAGGGCAGACAGTTTTTGTAATGAGGTGGAGAGATCAAATTCTTGGTGCTTGTGAAAGAGCTACTGAGAATCCTAAATTGCAATAACACCTCTTAGTGATCGACTTCATCTTACTTGGAAACTTTTGCTTTCTACAAAATTGTCAGCATAATTCAAGAGTTTTCCTTTAAACAGTGATTTCATTTTTGCAAACAAATATTTGGTAAACGCACTTCAAATGTATGTCCCACATTGGGGAATGAAAGATAATATTCGTCTCCATATCTCTTTGTCTATGTAGAATCTACATAGTAGATTCTACATGTAGAATCTTAGTAATGAGTGTCTCACAAACACCAGAATAAGATTGTTCTGTGGCCAGAAGTCACTTAATTGATAAATAAATCCTTCCTTCAAGGTATATAAACTTCCTAAAAGGAAACCATGCAGCCATCCAGGAAAAAAAAAAAAAATCCTCATTAAAAGATGGTTTGTAACCAAAATGGATTAATATTAAAAATAACATCTCTAAAGTTTTCTATCACAGTCATAAAAGCAAATAATGAAATCTGTATATTTTTAAATAAAGTCTTTGAGTGCTCCTTTAATTAAAAGGTGGACTTTTAAAAATCATGACGTTTATCTGAGTTGCCTTCCTGTTCATATCAATTGTCCCCTGCCTGAAATGTAAAATGCAGTTTATAATGAAAGCATTCCTAGTTGTATCCAGAGCTAAGCATTTTTACAGATCATTGCTAACTCTAAGGATCCTATAAGTTTAAGTGAGGTTATTAAGATATAATAATTGTGGGAAACAGTTCAGAAGAATGAGTATACTTGAAAGAGCCTTCACTTTAATACCACTAGTGAATTCTGCTATGCAGTGATTAAACTGTTACTTTGAAAAAGAAACACATTAAATAAATTAGCAAGTTTGATTACATACAAGATAATACTAGAAAACTGAGGATTTAGCTTTACTAGTGTCTTCTAACCCTTCTGCTTAATTTTAAATGTTTGAACCTGGAAAAAATGCCTGAAGTTTAGATTTCCATGCATAATTAAATTCAGCTGTAAATACAATTATGTCTTGGCTAAATAAACATAAAGCACCAATAACATAACAAAAAATATTGTGTTGAATTTCAATATTTAAAACTTAGAGGTTTAGAATTTTTTTTCTATATGTCTTGAAATCTGTATTTTCTTTGCTTAAGTTTCCTTCTCTGAGTTCAAAGAAATAACAATGAGATTTAATTTATTCTTTCCATGTCTTTCAGGTTTAATGCCACCATGTTTCCATATGGAATTTTCTGGAAGTTTAAACAGTTTAGGAACATAGTGTCCAAGTTCACAGTGAGCGAAACCCTCAGGATTATATGATTACAGAGATGACCTCAAAATAGGAAATCTCCTGATTGTTGCTGAGTCACTGCATAAGAAAAAAACCTAAAACAACACCAAACAAACAAACAAAAAAAACCAACACGAACCAAGGCCAATAAGGTTATGATATTTATAAATGAAAAAGCAATCTCAATTATTTTAAAATATTATTTTTATGGTGTTAATGTTTCCATTCTCCCTTGATTTTTGTACTGAATATAAATTCAAACAGCATTTGAGTAGGAGAGAGATTGCAACTTCATTTGCCAGGTAAGGGAGCATGAAGAAACACAGTTTTGTATGAAGATTAAGTATTGCAAATTGCTATAATGCTTGGAACAAAATGTGAATAATGAATTGAAGTAGAGATTTGTCTCTTGGTGTTTAATAATTCATTCAGAATTGTAAAAAGAGTTATTTCTTCTGTTGAAATATATGGGGTTATGCTAGGTAGCAGTCTTGATTTATTATCCTTGCCCTAAAAATTTACCAGAAAAATCTTTCACCTTGCTATAGATATAAATTGCAGTGAACACTGGGAAGGCTCAGTTCAGAAAAGGAAATGGAACAGTATCGAGGCTTCCTCCTGAAGTAAATTTACAATGACAGTATCAACACTCTTGCCTGTGCCATCTAAGCAATAACCAGATTCTTGCACACTGGGATGAAAAAAGTTCCTGCACAGCTCGTAACATTCAGAATATATGCATTACTTACATAAGTTCCTATATCATGTTAGCTCTGATTCTCCTATGCAGGACACTTCGGAAGTCGAGTGTACGTGAGGAGGTGAGTTTTAGCTGCACAGGATTAAGAATATACTGCTTTTGCAATAATCATACAGATATTTTTGGGATCTGTGGAATGTATATTTAATGAACAACAAAAAAAGAGGCATTCACAAGAAGATACTGTAGGTGTGTTTCAGACACTCTCACCAGCAACATAAACAAATTTGTCATACCAGTACTGAGTTCAAATATGAATCTTAAATAACTTATGTGCTGTGAGTTACTAAATCCTAGAAGTAGTATATAGGTCACTATCCTTTACACCCCTACAAGAGAAAAAGGTTCAGAAGAAATGGGCTACCGTCATGTGCTCTTGAAGCTCAGGGAATAATGCAGGGTGTGACTGAACACAGCTGTAGCAAATAAAAAAAAAAAATCCTCTTTTTATCTCAAAGCAAAAGGGGGGGGGGAAGTGACCTTTATTTCATGTAAAAGGTTTTGTGTAACATATCTCTATTGTGTTGTATCACTCCACTAAATCAGATTTCCTGTGTAACATCAACTATCTCTAAAAAAGGATATTAAATATTACACCCTCCATGGCTGGAATGTCTACAAGAACCTGATCAGAAAGTATTGTACTCTGACATCTGTTTATAATATATCTACTAAAACATACTGTATCTGAGTTGTTTATGCCATCTCTCTGGGGTTTATTTGTTAATTTCTTGTTGTTGTTGTTGTAGTTTTCTTCCTCAGCTTTCCTCAGATTTGTGTGGAAGAGTAAGCTAATATCAGCCAGCTACCAGAATGGTAGAACTCAGCATGAATGACTTTTTTTTTATTTTAAGTAATTGGATACATAACATAATTCATAACTGAAAAAAATATACAGTAAAATAATGTTTGTGCTTAATATCCAAACTTTTATGCTCATCACTTCTTTTGCAGGTGTGTTTATCTTAAAAAATTTACACATTACTGTTCACAAAATAACTGGTGACTATTCCCCAGGTTGAATAGACATAGGAAAGTAGTGTTATTTATCTAGAGAAAGTAAGAAGCTAGATATAGATACTGCAAATACTAATTATCTCATCTTTCTGAGAGCTACACATATCCATTTACAATTACCAACAGTTGTCAGGTAAAGGACATTACACTGTGCTTGCCACTTCAGAAACATCTCCCTATAGTACATATGAATGTTCATGTTTTAATTTTATTTTCAATATTGCACCACTTTCCCAAGAGGTAGGTTATGGTTCCCCTCCTTTTCCCAAATTCTGCTATTTTTAATAGTGTCTTTACTCTTCTTAATGTTTAAAATCCAGATGCAACAGTTTATCTAGCTTAGCAAAAAAATAGTTAAATAAGAAAATTATATTCTTTTCTGCTTTGACCCACCAATAAACCAATATCACAGAAACAGTCTCAGAGGAGATTTGGTGGTCATGATGTGCCTGTGAAGCTCATGGTGTGTCTGGACACAGCTGTTCCAAAGCAGCTGTCAATATCTCAACACAAAAGGGACCAGAGGGTGGCCTTTGTTTTAGGTAAACAACTAAACATCAGTTGAATGAGTCATTGGTGGTGTAAATGGTCCTCACTCAGTTCATTAAATGAGCGTAAATGCCTCTCTGATTTAGGGAGACCAGCACAGGGGAACTGAAAATGTGACATAGCCCAACACAGAGCGTAAAATCCAGAAAACTAGCAAAATCATTTTGAGGAGCAGAATGGGCTTGAAGTGGTTTCAACCAATTTTTCAGCTGGTATGTCTTCCCAGGCATTGAAGTCACTCAGAGTTGTGATGATGAGTACCCTACAGACACCAGTAATGGGAGTCAGATTAGTACCACATCTCAACTCTGTATCACAATTGCTATATTTTGCTAACTGTAGCTTCCATTATTATTGTGGGTTTTGGGTTATTTTGCACCATTCTGCAAATTCAAAAGTCCCATGTAACAACAAGTAAATGTTCATATGATGAGTAAATGAGTAAAGTTCATATTAAGGATCACACTTTTCACATGTGGAATATCTAAAAGAATGTGGTGACAGAATATTGGATTCTGACATCTGCTTAGCTAAATGCTCATCCACTGAGTTCTACCTTACCTTCATATCAACCCTATTACTAACATCTCTGTGTACTGTTTTAAGAAATTAAACATCTTCAGAAGCACTGTTTACTTGTGCCTTTTTTTCATCTTCAACAATCTGAATGACACTGATGCCTAATGGTTTGGTGTGTATTTTGTAGATTTTTAGAGTTTTAGAAGCATAGGTTTTCTTGCTCACATATTAAGTGGTGTTAGAAGTTCGTTACTAAAGTGATTTTCTCACACATTCTCAGGCTTTCTGAAGGTCATGATGTTTTGCAGAGACACCTGCAAGATAACTTGAAGTCAAAACAATAGAAGAGCCCAGAAACCCTTGGAGGTGGTCCAGGGGGCATAGCCTAGGACCCTGATGGGTGGACCACTGAGAGAATTAGAAATGATGATTGGTTATAGATATCTATTATGTTAATTGTTAGGAACAGTATAAAGACTGTAACCTTACTGAGGACGGGGTTCTCCGGGGACTTTTAGACACAGGGATCCTTGTTGGAACAATGCGCGTTTTGTGGGCCCAGCGGAGGCCCAAAGCCTCCGAACTCCCAATAAAGGTATTGTCTGTCTTTCTCCATTAATATTTTCTCTGAGTGCCTATTTTCCAGGATTTTAGGCATCAACACAATGGAAGATGAACTTCAGTGCTGCTAAATCTAACATATTCCAGGTTCGCATTGGTAATTTGATGCACTCTTACAAAATATTTTTATTTTAAGAAACGTAATGAAGTTCTCAAAATAGTGTTTTGGTGGACACTGCAATATCATGTGATTCAGTACAGCCAAAATCATATTTCAAACAAACAAACAAACAAACAAAAAACCCAGACAATAACAAAAAAAACAAACCACAAAGTATAAAAAAGTAAGAGTAAAGATTGATGTTACTCAATGGGCAAATGTCTTTCACTCAGCCTCGAGGACTAACCTTGAGGGGTGTCCCCACTCAAGGGAGGAATCTCCACACACACAGTTCAAAATCACAGTTTTGGCTATATTGTTCTTCAATGTAGAAATAAGAAGTCTAACACAAACAGGTCTTTTAAACACAGAAAATTATCTGGAAATTAATTAAGATCGGGATCTAAGTATCTGTTTTATTTATTTAAGCATTTATTAAATGTGAAATTACGTTAAGGACCTGCAGACCAGAATTTAACATCGAGATGTTATATAAACTTCACATACTTTCATAACAGCATCTCAAATTCTTTTAAATTAAATCTTCAGATGGTCTTTCAGTTTCACTAGTTAGTTGCATTACATTGCAGAGTGAAATGCAAATTGCACTTACATTACTGGACTTACATGGTGATGAATGTAAGGAAAAAATGTTTTTTATATTTCTATGGCATCCATATGGCTTTCAAGGAAGTTTAATGAAGATGTGGGGAGTTACTTTAGATTGTTCTTTTAATTTTTCCTTCTGATTAATCTCAGATTGCAGCAAAATCTATAAATTAATTATTCTTTTCATATACTTTGATATGAGAAATAGAATATCTTGCTTTCTTGGCATTAGATTAAGAATAACAAACTATAAGTTTTGAAATGCTGTTCAGTGCAAGTGTGTTGAATTCAAAATGTGATGTGTGATGGTTTTTCCTTTATTACCACTACAAAATGTTAATGTTGCCACGTCAATCACTAGGATGCCTGTCATTATACGTTTTTGTTGGTGTTCATGCAGATAATTTTTAGAGTACAAAGTAGGTAATCTCTATTACTTCATAGTAACAAACAAGATTGTTCTGTGTGCTCTTTGGTATGGAAAAGATAGTTCAATACTGTATTCCTTAAAGTGCACCTTTAAACTATTTGTAGAATCAAAGAATGTCCTGAGTTGGAAGGGACCTACAAGGACCATTGAGTCCAGTGAACCCTGGCACTGCACAGGACATCCCAAGAATCGCATCATATGCCTGAAAACATTGTACAAATGCTTCCTGAACTCTGTCAGGTGTGGTGCTGTGAACACTGCTCTGGGGAGCCTGTTCAGTGCCTAGCTACCCTCTGGGTGAAGGAACTTTTTCCTAATACTTAATCTGACCAGTTCCTGACACAGCTTCAGGCAATTCCCTTGGGTTGTGTTACTGGTCACCAGAGAGCAGTGTTTGCAACTCCTCTTCTGCTCCTGAGGAAGTTGTCCCTGCAATGAGGTCTCCCCTCAGTCTTCTCCTCTCCAGCGGAACACACCAAGTGACCTCAGCCACTTTTTATATTGCTTCCCCGCCAGATCTTTATGGCCCTCCATTGGATACCCCCTAGCAGCTTTGCAGCTTTCTTATATTGTAGTGCCCCAAACTGCTCCAATATTCCAGGTGAGGCCACTCCAGTGCAGAGCAGAGTGGGACAATCCCCTCCCTCACCCAGCTGGCGATGCTGTGCCTGATGCCCCCCAGGACAGGGTTGGCCCTCCTGGCTGCCAAAGCACAGTGCTTTCTGCACCATTATGAAGAAACTGGACCATTTACTCCTGGGTGTAAGAATAATTTTGGTTTGGTGAAGTAAACAATGTAGCTTAATACCTGCAGAACTACGTTGAATCTGTGTGCTCATGGCAGCGCATCCAAATTACTGCCTGCTGCTCACAAACCAATTGAGTTCCCTTTCTTACTAATGAATTAAATGCTCAGGCCTTCGTAAAACATGAAAAATGGGGTTACATTTTTTGCATGCATATGCATGGACTTTTAATATAAGCATTTATGCAGTATGTACAGGATAGGTAAAAACAGAAGTGTGGATATTTTTTATTTCTCACATGTGTAGTTTACTTAAAACTCTGAGGGAAATACACAACAACTGACAGAACAAACTTTTATTTTGACTCTTTATTTCCTGCCAGCTCCTAATTAATTCCTTTTGAAAATTGCTTTCCTTGTTCCCTGTTGAGGTAGCTGCAAACTGTGTTATCAGGTTTTCATGTCCAATCAGAAATCATATACTATATGTTAATTTTGTGTGTTAATTTTACCCCTCATTGTTTGCTGTGTGGTTTGTTTTTAATCATCATCTTTTACAGAGGCTAGTGGAAAATTCTAGAAGTGGAAAATCCCTTTGTGATTCTACAATGTAATGAACAATATTTGCAACACAATATTTTTCTTAAATCCATGGATATTATTGTTGTATGTATTTTCAAAGACTACTAGAGTGCTTTCATGTAACTGAATTAAATACAGTTTAATTAACTTAAAGTAAATCAAATTACTCATTAGCCCTAATAACTTTAAGCTTTAGAATGTATTTGAATTGGGAAAAGGATTTGAATACCTGGCTTAACAGCTCTAGTGTGGTACAAAATTAATTAACGTTATACATATCTTAGCTCCTTTCTAGACATGCACAGATGGGATAACAAAACTGGAAAGATAAGGAGCTCTGAAAATCTCTTTTTAAATTTACTAATTAAAGCAGGTATTTGCTATTGTGAGCAACTGAACTGAAACAAGATTAGCTATTTAAGAAAAAAAATACACCAACCCTACAGAAGTATTAAGGACTGAATTATAAGTTATCTGACAATGTTATTTTACTTGAGGTCAAATTATTTTAATTGTAATGAAAGTAGAAGAAGAAAGGTCGCTGTTCTTAATCTTAGTGAGAGTCTTTTTTTCCAAAGTGATTAAATTATGTGATTAAAATGAAAAACAAGGAAGAAATGTAGGAATAGTAGATTTCTTTCTAACTTGATCCATTTCCTTAAGATACAGTTGCACTTTTCATTTTGTTAAATCTATAAGTTCTCTTTTGATTTCTAAATTTGCAGACTCTTGACCACTGTGTTAGCTTATAGTTTTTTTTTTTACTTTATTTTTTCTGACATAATTATAAAGAAATTGTTGGTAATTCTGAAGTGCAGCTATATCAGATGCCACAAGTAGAGGGGAATTGAACTACCTGATGAGATGACTCAGCAAGCCATGACACAATATGATACAAGATGCCTACAGTAATTTGCTAAAATCTCTTTCTTTTCAAAGGATTATTTTTAATTTTGTTTTCTTTTACCAGACAAAGATATTTCAGTTTGCCTAAGAGAGCCTCAAGTTAAAACGTTGTTATTGCTGAAATTATAAAACCATAGGGATATCAAAACCAATAATTAACATATCAGGCTGGACCTCAGTGTTTTCTGAGGGCAACATTCATGACAGCTGAAGCTAGGAAATAAAGCACATCTTTTTGTGACACTGTAGGCATCAGGGCTGCAGAAGAGAGGTGATCAGCACCCGCTCACCACTGCATAGCAGCACTGATTGCTGGATAATTTTCTACCTAATAGTACAAGGATCCTTCAACTCAAACCAACTGTGCTCTGGTAGCTGGTCCACATCTAGACCTAGAGTAAATTTTTTATATCTAGAGAAATATTAATACATAATTGGTATTAAGACATATTAATATTAATATGTATATTGCTTTAGGTATTATGTATACTGGAAGAAAATTGAAATGAAATCTTTATTGGCTGATGTGAAGAAGCAAGCCAATGATGACTTTTGGAGAGGACTCAAGGGCTTAGTTTGGTTATGAGATCACTTTGTCAAGCAAAGTAAAGATTTGGAAGAAAGGAATCTTAGGCATATCAAAGGTGAATAGATTAGGAACAGGGATTGAGTAGCAGTACATTATCCCATCACAAGCAGGATAAAAATTGTCATCAGGGATCAGTGCACTGGTTTTGATTTCAGTCCTCTTGAGGAAGACTTGCCTCTGTTTTTATATGCAGAAAAATGGTAAATAGGTTAAATTAAACACTGAGGTGACCAGATCAAAGGCAGAAAGATATTAAGCATTCATAAGAAGCACATTAGAGAAGGGAAAGAGACTGCTAAGAAAAGAGTGAGAAAACTCATTCAAATTTCTTGCCCTCTAAACAATCAGGAAGAATTTTCAGGAAGGCAGCTAATGATATAATAAATGACACAGGAAGAATGTAAACTCAATGTATACCAAGAGACTAGTCAGAGATATGTAATTGGAAAGGCAAAACGTATCAAATTACAGGGTTCATTTATTTGAAAGAAATATTCACTAGATTTGGACAACGATTACTTAATCTGTAATTAAAAATATATATCTGATCTTCAATTAATTTATTCATATTAAGAAATCAGAGATAGACCACGAGGTGTTCAATTGTGCATTCAAGTAAACTCATGTATAGTGGAATGATGCATTTATTCATTTATCCTTACTTAAGAGGATAAAATTCAAGTACAATAAAAAATTACTGGGAGCCAAGCTTTATAATATTGCTGATATAGAAAACTTTATTCAATGTGAGTAAAGGTTGTACTATCAAGCTCTAAAATTTTGATTTCAAGCTTTAACCCTTCACTAATATTAAATGGCTTCTCAGAAAACCCAAAGTCTTCTAGACTTATGTTACACATGCCACCATTCAGGTGAAAGAGTGGATCAATTACTCACTGCCTTTGAAAAGAAAATTAGGATTAGACTTCCTCAGCTCAGCATTTTGTCAATATCATTTGTTCTCCTTAGAATGATGCTATTTACCTCTGTCCAGTAGAAAACCGTAGGAAGTGAAAGTTCACTTTCTTTCCTCCAGCATATAATCTCTGAGTGGGTAAAGCAACAAAACTGTACCAAATAATAGTGATTACCAATTTGGTGCTCAGCAATCCACACCCCCACACTGGGAGACTCGCTCTATTTTACTGTAAACCCAGCCAACTCCTTTTCATTACCATGGAACATATTCTGTTTATTCCTTCTGTATGAACTAAACAACAAACTCAGAGCTAACTAATGTCAGAATGCTGTCAATTCATAAGACAATTCTTTATAAACTTTGACACCTAAGTTAAATAAAAAATCAGTTTCTGCAACAGAAATATTCTGGAACTAATGACACTCATTTAAAGTCCAATGAAGATGAAGTAGAAATAATGGGATTGATAAGTTCTTAATATAAATTGAGATTTATCCATACTAATTTTTTACTACAAGCAGTGTATTTCATGACAATTATAAAATAAATATTGCATTTTATATATTATTTCATATTAAAGATTTGTATAAAAAGTTAATAAATAAAAGCACTGGAAATTATGTGAAAAAAATGGAAAGAGAATCCAGGCATACAAAACCTGTTACTTTCTATGCAACAAAATGAGTGAATTTTCACTAGAGAAAGCTAAATAAATACTTCTTCTTACACAGAAAGGGTTAAGAAGTACAACATCTTGGATATATGGACAACATGTGCACAATATAGTTCATGAACGGGGCAAATATATTCATGTTTATCATTTTGTCTTCCTGATTTTTATTATGCCAATGTATGACATGGGGACGGCATATAAATCTTGAATTTTGGAGTGAAGAAGAGTATATTGGGGGAACTCAGGATATAAAAATTTAAAGACCTCTTAAGGAATTCATGATGGTTGTAAAATATGATTACAAACTGTGTAACAGTGCCAGAATGCTTACACTGTATACTGAAAAAAAAAAAAAACCACACAAAGAAAAAGAAAAACAAAACAAACAAAAACAAAAACCAACAGCAAAAAGAGACTGTGGAACAGGATACCTCATGAAATTAAGTTTGAATAACACTACAGAAATGTAATGAATATCAGATGTGGAAAATCTAACTGAAAAGAAAAAGAAGTTTGAAAAAAACAATAAAAACAAAACAAAACCCAGTGTGAAGGCTATAGAATTCTAAGTTAAAAAGACCCACATCCCACAGAAAGATGAAGAGATTCTGATAGCTTTGTGGATTCCAGAATTGTTTCATTAGAAATGTGGTCCATATAGAGACATAGAAAGAAAACCAAGGAAGGGAAACCTCAGTGTTGTTTGGTTTTACTGCCAATCTAAGATAATTGATGTTAGTAAATACAGACAAGAATGTTACAGGAAGACAAATAACATGAATGCTTGAGTCTGGGTATTGGTCTCAGTCATATAGGGATAAAAAAATGCCCCCAAAAAAACAACATCAAAACCTTCTATGCTTTTTAATATACCCAAATCCTCTTCTGTGGATGATGCAGATAGGCAGCCAGTAAAATGTTCTTCTGTCAGTTTGATTTATGTCATCAGTTAATGAAACTAAAGACAAAAAAGTCATCCTGTTGGATGTGATTTGGAGGCATTTTTGTTAGCATATTTAAACCATAACTCAATAAAGACCTATACTTTGCTGTTGTAAGGGCATGAAAGAGCAAGAGGTGATCTAGAACCAAACACTTATTAGTGCAGAAAAGAAATAAAACGTGGAGTGAAAGGAAGATAAAAAGGTAGTTACAAGTCTACAATATCGAGGGAATATGTCTATGAATGGGCAGATTCTATCTTCATAATCACATCATTGCTGACTCACCCCTCTGCAACTCCCATCAAATTGTGTGAGTCAGGATAAATTTGAAAGCTGTGAAGTTCAGCACAGGACAACCCTGACTTCAGTGTCAAATAGAAAAAGGATGTGAAACTCTGGTTGAAAGCTAGAGCATACCTGAACTTAAGACAAAGAAAAATAAAAACTGAGGTGTTAACACATGCCATTAGGAATTTGGGAAGCAAAGGTAGGCAGTACTGAATTGCACAGGTACTAATCTTTAACAAAGACAGCAGCGGACAGAAAGGATGCTGAAGCTGTTCAGAGCACATGACAAAATCACGCAGCCCCAGGGGGACTGGGGGAACAAGAGGGTCAAACTTGAGAGCTGAGATAAAGCTCAGGGAGCATAGTCAACAGAAAATCTGTATCTTGCCTGTGATCCTGCAAGGCTCCCAAGAGAGGAGCATGACAGGAAAGCTGTTTCTTGTGAGAGGGTAAAAGAACTTGGCCTGAGGCTTTCCCAGAAAGAGCATGGCCCACATGCAGCTTTGTTTCTTCTGCCTCTCAGGAGAACCGGCACACATATATTTTATAAATAAATGAATAATACCATGAAAATTTCCTTATTCTGCATAGCTAATTTCTTACTAAATGGAAAAAAAAAAAAGTAGAGGCCTTTGAATCTCAGTGTTTGCTGGCCTCAAAATACCAATTTACTCTACATACTAAATTTTCTATGATGCTTTTTTTTCATTGGAAAACAAATATTGCCACTGACATTAAATTCAACTCAGAGCTTTCTTCACTTTGGTTCAAAAAATACCCATTTTTTTGTTCACAAAGCTGTAGCAGTTGCATTGGAACCCATGCACAATGGTAACCTATGCAGTCAAACACCATAATACAGCTGGACTTGATGTTAAAACAGAGAGGAGCTTGATTATGCCACTTTTCTACAAACTTTGATATCTCTCATGCCAGATATGGTTAATTCTGTCTCCAATGGACACACTCCAGGACAGATGTAAGGCTGAGGACTAAGCTTGTCTGAGACGCACTTTAGTGAAAATGCATCTAAGAAAGTGCAAAAATTATGCCTGGCAGTGAGGACAAAAGTGTGAGGAACAGCCCTTTGAACACCAAGGCCAGACATGAAGGAAAGGGAGGATGTGCTTCATGGTTAAGTAAAGACTTTTGTCAGGAATGGCACTCCTGGATGACCCATCCCAGGGGAGAAGATGAGAGGGAACAATGGAGAGAAATCACAAAGGCCACCAGGTGTTCCCTGCTGAAGGCCCCACTTCAGTGTAGTGGGTGGTCACTTCTAACTGGGGACAAGAGGAGTCTGGAGTGAAGGAGTGGAGGGAGCTGGGAAAGGGTGGGGTGAAAGGAGGAGGAAAATGTTTTCTACAAATGTGCAGACATTTCACTCTCTGGTTTTGTTTTCCAATACTCGAATCAATAATCAAATTTTCATATTTGATTGATAATAATGAAAGTTAAATTCTCTGTGTTAAGTCAGTTTTGTCTGTGAGAGTAATTGGTAAACAATTTCCCTGCCTACCTAAATCCAAACAGTTTTTTCTTACTCCTGCTCTTCTTAATTTTTCCTTTCCTACTCCTCAAGGGGGAAGACAAGTAAGTGTCATTGTAGGTGCTTGAATTTCAACCAGCCTACCCCATTGATGTATCTTCATTTACTACTTTAAAGTTGGTGATGAAACAGGTTAAGAGAACTCAAAAGTCTATAAATGATGAAACAAGAAGAAAAAATATGCTCTTTTTCTTTGAATATGTTCAAAAAACCCAACAAAACCAAAACAAAACAAAAAAAAATCCCCACCAGAATGAATACTGGTAGTTTCAGCAGAGCAGACTTTAGAAAGTTTAAAGGAGTAAAGTAAAAAAAAAAAAGAGTGAAATGTTAAAATTAATATTCATAGGATTTACAATATTAATTTTTTATTTCAATAGTTCTTCAGAATATAGGAACAAAAGGCTCTACTCAGAACTATTCAACATACACAACCATTACTTTTCTGTCCCCAGTGTCCTAATTTTGAACTCTTAAGAACAGAGGGTATACTGGGTTTATGTGACCTTGTGCCTGTACTGGACCAGGTTTCTGGCAGGAACTATGATGCTGTGGATGTGAAGCTCATGAACAACTGCAATTTGTGTCAAGGATCCACTTTCAAGCAATTTGCAAAGGACTGTCTCCCATGGGAGGGACTCCATGCTGAAGCAGGGGAAGAGTATGAGGAGGAAGAAGCAGTAGAGAAAACATGTAAGAAACTGACCATAACCTCTGTCTCCCTGTGCTGCTTGAGGGGAGGAGGTAGAGAAAATTGTGAGTGAAGTCAAGCATGAAACAAAAGGAGGAGTGGGGAGAAAGTATTTTGAGGGTTTTTTTTACTTGTCATTCTCTTAGTCTGTCTTTTGATTGTAACTAATTAAATCCACTTCCCCAGGTCAAGTCTGTTCTGCCCATGGCAGAAATTGATGAGTGATCTGTCCCATTTTTATATTGACTCATGAGTCTTTTGTCATATTTCCTTCCCTCTGTCCAGCTGAGGAAGAGGGGTGATAGAGCAGCTTGGTGGGTACCTTGTGTCTAGCCAATGTCAACCCACCACAGAACTGATATCGAGCAGATGAATCTGTAACAAAACCATGGTGTGAAAAGAACAGATAGGGAGTTAAAAGCATCAGAGTGCTGTAAGGCTTGAGTGATTTAGGTATTCCTCACTGGTGAATGTTGTCTCCCTTCCAAACCTTTGTAGCAGAGCCTTACCTGCATAGGTTTTTTAATTTATTTTGGGGTGAAATCCAATTTGTTTGAAGATGTCTTTCAGTTCATTGTGTTTCCAATAACCTGTCTTTTTCTGTTTCTCTGTCTCTCTTTGTTTAGGCCAAAAAGTTGTCTTTTCTTCTATCATCTTGTATACTATGAGGGGATTTATGTGAAAGTACTATATAATTAATGCGATGTGAACCTGTTCTCTTGTGTAACTCAGCTACTTTTCTTCATCAGTTCATTACAAATCCCAGCTGGAGAGATCTCTGTTCTTCCTCACCTATTATTTTACTTTCTCCCTCTCTTACTACTTATCTCCAGTTCTATTATTAATGTTACAAAGTGCTTGAAAAGGGTTTCCATGGAAAGATAATGTGAACTTGTACTCCATTTTGAATGCTGTATTACTGAGACAACAGGACAATCGCATTTAAAAAAAAAAACAACAACAAAACCAAACCAAACCAAACCAAACCAAAACTTGCTTAGCAATTTTCAATAATTGCCATTTGAAAACGTCTGATTTTGTCTCATGTGAAAGGATAAGTGGGGATGCTGTGCTTATTCTTTCTATGCCATTTATTACTTTGTATAGCCCTCTTATATCTGCTTTAGTTTCTTTTGTCTCTAAATTAAACAGTCATAATCCTTTTCATCTTGCCATACACAGAAGTAACTTCAAATCTCTAAAAGCTGTCACCTGTTTTCAATCACCTTGTTTTTCACTATGACATTCCTGAAAATAGGAGGTCAAAAATTTTCAAATGAAAGAATAACACCCAGCTAATAACATTAACATTGTCAATGTTATTTTTCATTCTACTTTCCATTTCATAGTTAATAAAACCTGCATTTTAAGATATTTTGAAATTAAAGGTAAGATGCAGAAGTGCATTACAAATTTTTTCTTCTGTTTTGTTCAATAAAGCATTTTATAAATAAAGTATAACACAAACAAAAAAACCCCACAAAACAAACAAACCAAAAAACCAACCCACAATATTCATAATAATTTTTTCCTCAGTTAAAATTATCAGTTAACTAGGAGAAAACATGGAAAAATATATGTCAGGCCTATTGTACAGCTTCAGCAAAAAAAAAGAAGAATTAAAGGAAAAATCAGATACCAAAATATGGACTGTGTTACACTGAAACTTTCTACTTCAAAATTAAATATTATTTTAAATTGCTAATTAGAAAGTAATTGTTGATTGATTAAATAAACTCTAATTAACATTTGGACTTGTTGATTAAAATAGAGGAAACAAAACAGAGGAAGAAAAAGGTTTTATCCAAAACACTAACAATTTATTTGTTTCTTTTTCTAGTACCAAAAACCTTGGGGGGGGGGGGGGGGAAATTTGGTGTAATGACAAATATTCTTCAAAGTTCTGTTTACATTTTATTACAAAACAGAAAAAAATATTCAGCAAAATTAAATGTGACAGTGGCCATTTACAATTAGCAATGTACTTATATTTCATTTAAATGGTGAAGTTTTGGTATCAAGGGGGGTTACTTTTCTGAGAAGACAACAGGTCAGACTTGCAGCCAGCTCCAAGACAGGCCTACTGCTGCCTAAATCTGAGCCCACGAGTGGCACTAGTGGCATCTCAGTGGTAACATATTTAAGAGAGGGTAAAAAGTACAGGGTAACAGCTCTGACTGGGAAAAGTGATAAGTGTGAGATAAGCAGCATTGTGAACATCTAGGTCAGTTAAGAAGGAGGGTAAGGAGGTGGTCCAGAGGGTGGAACAGATATTCCCCTGCAAACCCAGAATTCCTTGGTAAAGCAGGTTGTTCCCCTGTAACCTTTGGACAACTCCAATCCCTCAGCAGGTGGAGAGTCCTCAGAAGTACTTCAAGAGCGGATTCCTGGCAGGCTCATGGAGAGGAACTCATGCAGGAGCAGGTTTCATGGGAGGAACTGTGGTCCATGGGGAACCCAGACTGGAGCAGTTTGTTCCTGGTGGACTGTCCGTCTTGGAAAGGACTCATGCTGAAACAGTTCTCAGAACCTTATAGCCTGTGGAAAGGAGCCTTGTTGGAGCAATTAGTGAAAGACAGTCTCATGTGGAAGGGAACCCACACTGAAGCATGGAAATAGCACGAGGAGGGAAGAATCAAGGGTGAAGCTGAGTCTGGAAAGATGAGTAGTGGGAAGGTGTTTTTCATTCTATGTTGTTTTTTTTTTTCCTCGCTATCCTACTCTATTCTTAATTGGTAATAAATTAATCTTTCCCAAGTCAAGCTCTGCCAATGAAAGTAGTTGGTGAACAACCTCCTTATTTTTATTTTGAGCCACAAGCTCATATTTTCTCCCCCCATCCACCTGAGGAGGATGAGTGAGAGTGAATCTTGGTGGATGCATGACAGGCAGACACAATAGTCCTTTGATCTTTTTTGTCTTGTGACAATGACAGTGCTAACCCACTCATACACTTCTACTTACTCTGTTTCATCTCATCATGATTGCAGTGACTTATTAGAAACTCTTCAGGATGAATGTTTTAAAAATCAGATGTTTCTTAGTCAATGCTGAGCTCATTGTAATAAATATTGTAAGAGTCAGTAATCACGTGCATGCAAATAACTGTTTCAAAACATCATGTGTTTCTCTAGCACTTGGCCTTTTTAAAAGGAGAACATCTAGCTATAAGTAAATAAATCTATCATTTATTTTAATTCAGGCCTCATGTTTGGACAGTCGTAGTTCTTTCCTTGTTCACAGCTATGAGTTCTGGATGCTAAGGAAATGTAGTCATCACTGTCCAGAAATGGAATTGTCAGAACTTCCTCAGTACCTGTATGGATATAAAAGCAATTGCCTGTATTTTCTCAGGTGAAAATCTTTCAATATTGCACTTACCCATAGGCTGCTTTTGATTCTGTCTTCTAGTAGCGTTACCAGTAAACTGAGGCAGGTGATCTTTCAACTCTGCTCACTATAGGGCCACACCTGGATTATTGCATCCAGTGCTGATCTCCCCAGTACAGGAGAGACAGACACACTGGAAAGAGTCAAACAAAGGACGACCAAGAGACTGGAGCATTTCTCTTAACTGAAAGAGCTAAGAGAGATGATGGTTTACAGCAGTTCCCAGTGGCAGGACTCGATGCAGTAGGAGTGAACTGGAACACAAAAGACTCCATAAGAGCACCAGGAAACACTTTTTCACTATGAGGGTGGCTGATCATTGGCACAGGTTGACCAGAGGGACTGTGGAGATATTTGTCCTCAGAGATATTCAAAAGATGTCTGTACATCATCCCGGGCAACAGTTTTGAGTTGACATTGCTTGAGCAAGGAGCTGGATCAGAAGACCTCCAGAGGTCCCTCCCAGCCTCAACCATTCTGTGATTCTGTGCTATCTTATGTTTAAGAAAGTGACGTTCTGGGCTGCAATACCCCATTGAATGACAGAAAATAAAGATAACAAGCTCTTACAGCAATCATTAGACTTAATAAAGTTCAATGTTGAAAACAGAGCTAAATTTGAAGTACTAGGAATGATAATTTGTTATAAAGTATCTTATCTAGACAACTACAGTTCACTAGAATCTACTTTTCTTATGGGCTTTAGCAGATACTGTTTCTAGAAATGCAACTCAAGCTCTATACTGCAGAATTTAGGTGAAACTATGACTCCACAATTGAGCTCACTTCCAAATAGTTAACAGTGAATACACTAGTGTTTCCCTAGAAATAGGCAAGTTTATTTCTATTATCCACTCCATTCAGGTAAATGTTACCAAGGTAGCCTTAGGGTATTTTCAAGCCTCATTTTGTAAACTTATTACAACAGTATTGTGTGAAGAAATCTAAATCTGAAGCATCACTGGGTCTGTGATTGAAAAACTGTTTCACAAATTTATCTACACCTTGTTAGAGTGATTAAATGAGTAAGAATAGTCAGAGAAAGCACAAAAGAGGAAATGAGGTGAACAAAGTTGCATGATTGAACAGGCCTGTCAAACTCTCTTTTTTTTATTCAGAGTAAGTGAGCTGTACAATATGATTTTCCACTCTCTACTTTTAACCTTAATACCTTCTCTGATACAAATAGGACATTCAGAATTTAAGGATTACACATTTGGAATTTTCAGTTTCCACAACTGTGTAACTGTAACACTGGATACATCATGTTGTCACTGGTTTAGATGTGTTTCTGAACAACCATTCTCAAATTTCTTTAGTGAAATTAACCTGAAAAAATGTATATATACACAATGTAAAAGTAGTTCAAGATGGCATAAGTATAAATCTGAGTTAATGATGCTACTTACCCTGCAGAAAGTGAATTTACTAAAGAAACAAAATAATGTCCCAAAGAATTTTTAAGTTGTAGTGTTTGGGCTTTTTGGTTTGGTCATTGTTTTTTTTTTTGGGTGGTTTTTTCATTTATTTTATTTTTTTTTTAAATTTTTAAAGCCTAGAAGATATTTTAAGTATTTGCAGAGACAAATGGCTTGTTTTACTCACTTTGTAGGGTTGTGTGCCTTCCAGTCAGACCTAGCTTTTAGATTCTGTCTGGGTGCCATAAAGTAGTATCAAATTAAGACAATGATAAATACTGTAAACAAACAAATAAAAAAATTTTAGCATTTTTGTCCAGTAGGAATTACTTATTCTTGCTTCATAAATATTAAAGGCCAATACTCAGAGTCATCAACAGAATTTGGAGATTTAAAAAGAAAAAAAATCATGTGTGTACTAAGAAGATATAATACTCAGAATTTCCCTAACTCTCTTCAAAATTAACTGGTTTCTTGCACCTCTGTCTTTTAACATGTAAAAAGAACTTGTGAGTACTATATCACTGGTGTTTTTTTAAAGTCATATCTGTGAAGGGAGGAATTCTGAAGAGGTAATTTTGAAAGGCATAAGCCATAGAATCATAGCATATCCTGACTCAGAAGTGACACACAAGGATCATGAAAATTCCATTCCTGAATGGCAGAAAGTTGCTATGACCTAAATCAGATAAAAAACTAGGCTGCAACACAATCAATATTTAGTGTGTTATACTATATTTAATAGTTTTTCTTCATTTGATGTACAAGAGTTTCTAAAGATGTACTTTTATCAATGTAAGGAAGGTGACCTATGGGAACAGTATTGTACTCAGAGCAAAAGAACATTCCATTCTGACTGTGTGCTGAAGTCTCAGGGACTTGTGAGGGATTCATTTTTATCTTATATTGCATGTCAGTGCAAAATTATTTATTCTATTTCCAGGTATATAAGATTTGTAATTAGAAAATGCTGAACATTTGCAGATGCACTCATATATCTAAGTACCACATTTTCACTGCTCTCTTTATATCCTCTTGGTGGAATTCTACTATTTGCAGTCTGTGGGGGTATTTGAGAATGACAGCAAAGTTCAGATATGTCCAGTGAATGTTATTTTTAGACACCTCATGTATCTTTTTGAATTCTCATTATCTTTTTAATTGATTGTGGGTGAAACTGTCTTCTGAAAGATAATGAGGCAAATGTAAATATTTGCTATTTATAAATATATTTATTTGTTTTGGGGAGGTTTATTAATTTTTTTTTTCATTTATCTGTTATGTGGAGAGCAAGTATAGCATGTCCAGTGCTAATAAAACTTCTCTACAATATTATGCCAGTGTTCCCTGTCCTGCTCTGGATAAAGTACATCCTTCCTTTTAGATTGAACTGTAATTCACTATCATTACGTGTTCACTCTTTTGATTGTTCTGGTCAGATACCATCAAGTGAGAATTGTGCTGTGTCTCATACAGTTTATTAACTAATATATCTATGACTAACCCATGTAGTTTATGAAATTCTATATATTATTAGGTATACCTAGCAATTTATTACCTCATCAGATTATTTTACCAAAAAAAAAAAAAAAAAGAAAAGAAAAATTGATTAGAAAGAGAAATTTAAGATCATTTAATGAAGCATCTACACAGAGCTATGCACATAGGAGAAAAAGCCAGTAATACTGCACATTTTTATACAATGTCAAAATATACAGTGTCTTTCCAATATCTTCTTTTACACACATGCTGAAGTACCACTAAAGTCTGTAGAACTCGAAAACAGAAACATCACAGTGAAAAAATTATTGTGTTTTTTTTTTTTTCTTTGATGATTATCTGATTTGGTTTCTATTACTTTACCATAGGAGCAAAAATTGCTTGTGGCTTATAACTTTTATAGTCTATATGATAGTTTCATATATGATATATAAATATCCTATACAAAATCTAAGTTTTTACCCTCTAAGTATAATTCTGGTAAAGGAGTTATTAATTATTAAACTTTGAATAATTAATTAATTAAAAAGGGAGGTGGCTGTTAGCTGTATGTGAACTTTTGTGAGACACACTTTCCAGAGAGAATATATTCTAATAATTGTCTCTGACTTTTCCCTTGTACGTCTCCCCATACTATGTTTTCCTCTTAATTAGTTTGTGCTGGAGAAAACAAAGGCTACACGTAAAGTCACTGACAAATTTAAATTAAAAACAAAAAGACAAACTCTGTCATTAAAGTTACAGAAAAGGAATCTTTATAAAATGATGTTACAGTATATTTAAAGATTACAGGTTTGTTGTAGTCTGGAGGCAGGCATTCCACCAATACCAAAGTGGAAGTGGTAATGTACTGCCTTCTCTCCTTCTGCCAAAGAAGAACAAAAGAAATAAAATTGTTATAAATTACCTATAAGATAAGGGAGTTCTACTCAGTTGATCAGAAAAGTAGGGCAGTAAGTGTCCTAATTTGGCAGGAAAAAGTACTAACTTGGAAAAGAAGTTGGATTAAAGAGTTTTTCAGCACAACACTGAGACAATGCTCAAAGTCTGACGATAGCCTCTGAAATCTTCTCAAGAATGTTAGAAATGTTGGTTTGTTTGGTTTTTTTTGTCTGTTGGTTGTGGGTTCATTTATTTATTTGTTTGTATGGGTTTGGTTTGATGGGGGCAGAAAAATTCTTGTGATAGCAGATATTTTTGAAAATTATTTCTCTATATCAGAAACTACCATCCACAGGAGCACTGGATCTTCTTACTGAGTGTGTGACCTACAGGACGGGTGGTCAGGTGCCTAAAATCAGGGTATATACATTGCAGAATGTAGAAGTATGGAATAAATAAAATTAGATGCTGCAACAAAAGAACGAGGGTGTACCTGGAGAAGAGTTAAGAATGGAAAATTACAATATAAATACATGGAGCATGGAAACTGAAAAAGCTCAAAGAGTTTGTTTGACTGCTTCAAAAAAGAATGTAAGGTAATGTCTCTGAGAATTAACAGCTAAATATAAAGGCAGTAATAGGACGTATGCTTGTCTGTACATAGAATTATTTTGCTACTGAGGAACAAACTGGGTACTTTAAACAAGGAACACAGAGAAGAGCAGGTATGACTTAAGTATCAGAACTGAATGGTTAGAAATGTAAATGTGAGACATTAGCATAAACCTGAAGAGAGTTATTGAGGAAAAGACCAATATTTAGAAATAGGTGACTGATTTTGAATGTCAGTAGGTAATGAGTAGCTGAAGGAAACACCACAAGACTTCAATGTTTTTCAAAACCCCATATTGAATTTATAATCTAGGTATAGCTAGTTATTGCAGCCTTTAATCACCAGCAGCAGCATGAAAAGGCAAGACAGATCTTTAAACAAGCACCTCAGGGCTAAGGATGGCTTGGTTTGTGCTGTATTGCAAAAGGGTGAAGGAAATTTTTGCTCCCACATTACAATTATGAAATGAATGATATCACAAATACAAAGCCAGTGGAAGCTCTTGCTTCTAGTAACTTCTCAGGAAGTCATAAATCAAATTCACATCTACAGTACAGTTCATTACAGAACTAAGTAGTGTGGGAATCAAAACAGCCTGACTTTACTGAAGACAAGTAGGGGGTAGAAAATTCAGGTCTACTTTAGATAGATTATAAGAATAGAATGCAGCTGTTAAGTGCTATAAAAGACTGGGAAATCTAAACTAGCATATATATATAAACATATAGGGAAGATGTATATCGTGGTGTTAAGAAGCTTAAGCATGACATGATACACAGAACAAAATGTCAGAAGAAATCATTTATTTTTCATGGCTTGCAGCTAAGTAGTGCAGCTAAGTAGTGAATGAGATACAACAATGAAAATGGCACTATCAAGTCCATATGACTGTATGGCTACAGTCTTTGTATCATTGTTATCACAGACAAAACCCAGAAAAGACATCCTTATGGAAAATGGTCAGTTTTTAGAAGCTGACCTCTCATTAAAATATGTCAACAAAAACTATTCTAGAGTCAAAAGCATCTCAGACCTATCAAGTGAAATGTGTAGACAACAGCATCGAGATTCATGATTCCAAAATGAGAGGAACAATAAAGCACTGGGATGTTGAGAAGTTCAGGAAAAAAGCATTTTTTAAGACCTGAAGAAGTCATAAAGCTGGAAAAAAACCCCCTCTGAAACAACAAGAACAAACAAAAACAACAACAAAAACCCCAAACCAAAACAAAAACTCAACAATGAAAGTGAATGCCCTCAGGTGTTCACCCTTATGTATATATATAAATATCCAGAGATAGAGCAGTTATGGTTAATTCCATAAATGCTATGGAATTTTTATATGTATGTTTTGGGGGTAAATTGGAGATGGGAAAATTATGGGCAATTTTTCTTCTCTCTTGTCCTTCAGATTTAATGATAAACTAAGTAAATTACTAAAACTATATTTTGGGAACTTGGATGAAAGTACTAAAAGTTTTTCTGGAAAGTTTAACCTAATTCATGTAAGCAAAATCCAGGAATATCAATAGGAGGATGAAGAAAGAATTGTTTTAAAAATAGCATAGTGACCCTATTGTTAGGCAGACGATGACAGGAAATTATGTTTTAATGACACACAGTGTAGTGATAGATTTAGTTAATTTTCAGGCCTGGCTAGAAATGCCTCAGGCTATTACAGTTCTAGTCAATCATGCAATTTATTATTATCAAAAAGATCGGAATGGTGATTCTGTCAAAAGATGTCCCAGAGAACGCTATAGCTGTTTGCAGCAAATAGCAAGAGATTTGACAACTCATAGGCAGTATTATGTATTTACACAGCCTGTGTAAAGCTAGAGGGCTAATTTGAGAAGCAATCCAGATTCCCCTCTGAGACAATCTCAGCAATTGCAGAAGTGTTAATTGACTTGTAGGAACTGGAAGTAATTCACAATTGCAATTCAATAACTTACCAACATAGTAGGTTATGAAAGGCAGGCGTCTTACAGAGATTAACAATGACTGTTATATTTAAATGAAGTAACTCCTGTCTGCTCTGGTGGTGGCATCCTACAGACAGAAGTAGCTATTGGAAATAGGATGAAGCTGTTTTCTATAATAAACATATCCAGTGGATTATCCCCTCTCTCCTGGCATGAGGAGACTCGTATATTTGACTTAATATTAGGAAATTCATGATTGTTGTTTCTTGTAGCAGTAGAGAAAGCTTTTGTGTAACACTTCTCATGATTGCTAATGCCTCAGACATTTTGCAGATATGTCGACATATTAGCCTTAATTGTAGTGAATTTTCAACTGATTAATTGCAGTCTGTTTATCTAAATTTGCCAGGGAGTTTCAAATTAATGCAGTACTATTCTTCTCTTCAACGTCTATTACTGTTTTGCAATGTCACACATTCCTGAAAAGCTTGTTTTCTTGACTGAGATGGCTGTATTATAGCAAAGGTAAAAAGAGTACTAGAGACTCTGTAAATCTCCTCATAGGAGTTTTATAAATTTCACTTAATATTTTTGGACTGCTTTGATATTTTTAGGTGCCTGAGTACCAGAAGATATTGGTTATATTCTTAATTGCAATGAAGATTATTGCATGATCCCAAACCCATAAGAGTTTGGGGATGTTACAATGGAATGTAACAAAATGTAATAACTCTTTACGGGTGCCTGCTAACACGTCCAATGGCACCTGTGTGCTTCAGTATGGGATTTGTTCATACAGGCACACTTTCACTATAATCTTTTATCTCCAGTATTGAAAAGTATTGTTCTTGATTCATATGGAAATTATAAAAGATGGTAAGCAAGTTTCAGTGCTTGTTTAACTATTCTACATCTCCTAGTAAATGTCTTTATAATTTTTAATTGAATTTGAGATGTA
>VWZF01002064.1:159135-181347 GCA_013396755.1 Sclerurus mexicanus
TGTGAGGGACAGAAATTGGAAACCAATTTTGCAAATTAAAAAGTCTATTTTAATAACTATAATAAGAAAACTGCTGAAACTCCTAGGTTATACTAGTTACATTTTAATAAAGCTTTGTCTATAATGTGTACTACAGTTTTTGTAAGGGAGTTCTGTGACATTCCCCAAAGTCTTCTCTGTTTTAAATGCATGTTTCAGCTTCATTCAAAATGCACTTAGAAAGCAGAATCTCTGGAAAAATAACTCCTCCTACCTCACATTGGATGTCTCTTATATAGTATGTCTTATATATTTCTTTTATAGATTTATCAAAATTACAGATTTCTAATGCAATACCACTAAACACTTACAATTTTCCTTTTATTTTTCCAGATATGGGAAAATGGTGGTGAAAGAATGGGATGTGGAGTCTGAGCAAATTGCCCATCATTATGGGCATCCTGATGATGTCACTTTGTTTTGTGAAATTCTCTTTATGGTGTAAGTGTAGTTTCTGAAGATTGTAAAAGGTGTGATGAATGTATATTTTAATGATCATTTCAGATACTGAAATGTTAAATATACCACTGGAAGTTCACGTCAGTGATTTTAAATATACATAAGAGATGATCAAAACCTTAATGCAGCTCATCTGAAAATAATTCTTTGTGATATAACTTCAGATGTAGCACACTTCTGTCTAGCAGCAATATGGAGTAACTGAGCACTTATTTCAATGGTCAGTTGAGGACTTCTGCGTTTATGCTCGGAGCGCTTTTTCTGATGGTCTGTACCTGTCTTACTGTTGAAAATTGAGGCAAAGAAGGTGTTATGTACCTCAGCTTTTTCCTCATCTGTGTTCCCTTGCCATGTCCAACAAAGAATGAATGTTTTCCTTGCCCCTCCTTTTGCTACTATTTGTAGAAAGACTTTTTGCTATCCATAACAGAAGCGGCCAGATTAACTTCAAATCGTGCCTTTGCCTCTCTAATTTTTTTCTACTTTACCTAACTGTACCCCTAAACTCTTCATGAGTAGTCTGCCCTTTTTTCCAAGCTATCTTTTTTTCCCTAATTTCCTTCAAAATTCCCCTGTTCAGCCAGGCTGGTCATCTACCCTGTTGGCTCACCTTTTGGCACACTGGGACAGCCTGTTCCTGTGCAGTCAAGACTTCCATCTTGAAGTGTGTCCATCCCTCCTGGACCCTTTGTTTTCAAGGGTTGTTTCCCAAGGTACACTCTGAACCAGTCTTCTGAGTAGGCCAAAATCTGCCCTCTGGAGGCCCTTGGTAGAAATTTGGTTGATGGTCCTCCTGACATGTCTTAGTAATAAAAACTCCATCATTTCATGGTCGCTGTGCCCCAGCCAGCCTCTGACCACCACATCTCCCACAAGCCCCTCTCTGTTTGTGAACAGAAGCTCTAGCAAGGCCCCACCCCTGGTGGGTTCATTAACCAGCTGAAACATGAAATTATCCTCCATACACTCTATGAATCTCCTAAACTGCCTCTTCCCTGCAGTGTTGAGTTCCCAGCAGACATATGGCAGGGTAAAAATACCCACACGAACAAGGGCTGGTGATTTTGAGACATCCACCAGCTGCTTGTAGAATAATTCATTTTTAACAGACTCCCACCAAGATGTCAGCCTTGTTGGCCCTCCCTCTCATTTTGATCCACAGGCACTAAACTTTATCATTACTGACCTCAAATTCTACACAGTCAATAGACACTGACATATAGAGCCACCCCTCTACCTCTCCTACCTTGCCTATCTCTTCTGAAGAGTTTGTAGCTATCCATTGCAGCACTCCAGTCGTGTGAGTCATCTCACCACGTTTCTGTGATGGCGACAACATCAGAACTTTCCTACTTCATGGTGGCTTCCAGCTCTTCTGGCTTGTTACCATACCCTGCTCATTAGTGTACGTGCACTTTAGCTGGGCTGCTGATCTCACTCCTAACTCCGGCTCTCCACATTTAGCTTCATCAATGAAGAGCTGGTTTAAACCTCTTGCGCTTTCAAACCTAGTTTAAAGCCCTCCTGATCACCCCTGCCAACTTATGTTCTAGAGTTTTTTTGCCCTTACTAGATCGTCACTTTGGACTGAAAGGTGTTTTTGGTACAGAGAGGACATGATAAATACAGGGTAAACATATATATTCTTTTCAGTTGCTGGCACAGCAACGCCAAGCTTAAAAGTGCAGGCATAATATATGATGACACTGATTTATAATTGAAATGAAACTGGGTACACCTTCCCTAAATCAATTCCCCTATCTAACTCTGAACATTTCTAGGCTCTTGATATACTGCTGTCTCCCAGAACAAAGAAGAACAAGAAGAATTTATACAGCCTGAAATAGCATTCAATAGTTCAAAGTTTAAGAAAAATTTTTTCTCTTACCCATCAGGTGCTGGAAAAGAGGTATGAGATTCATGTGAAACTACTGAATATATGTTCCTTATGAAGTTCCACAATTTTTTGAAGTAAAACATGCCCACCAGAACCAATTTTCATTTTTCTTCCATGAAACAGAAAGGTGCATTTTAAGAAAAATAAATATTTAAAAAAAAATGTAACTGTAGAATTACATAGAGGAAAATCAGCATGGTTTATAAGGAACAAGAAAAAAACCCCAAAAAAACAGCAGCCTTGGAAGGATCAAAAATATATCACAAATTACACTTACAAAATGACTGTCATATGGTTAGAAACAGCATTTAAAAACATGTTTATAAAGAATAATAGGTCAGCAAAAGTCTACAATTTTTGACATGCATTGTATGGATTATTCTGCCACATTTATTTGCAGTGAGACATTGATTTCTCATGGCAAGCACTGTATATCTGTCATTTAAAAATTGAATAACCTTAACAATTGTGCTAAAAAAATATACAGATGCTTCCATATTTAAGCCAATACTATTTAGGAAATGTCATTAAGTCTTTAAGTAAAATCCAGAGGGACAAAACGCTTATTTGCACAGTATTTGCAATGGAACATTCATAATTCCTTAGCTATTTTCTATTTGAAACTCTTTTTATTACAAGAAAGAGAAAAAAACTTTCACTTTAAACTCTATTAGATAGCTAGTGTAATGCAGTTATTCAAGAAGATTTAAGGGAAGATGCTTTGTACCCTACTAGAATGGGGAAATAAGATCAATATTTTGATATTTGCTTCTGTTTAATAAACAATTCACTGACTTTGCAGAAATAATGCCAGACAAGAAATCACAGTTATACTTGAAGTGTTTTAGAAGTATATGTCAAGGGAAATGTGAAAAAAAAAATTAATTGTTTTTATTTTATGATTAGAACAGATAAGGCACACTATATTTGATAATTCAATACTATTATCAATAAAAATAGACAAAAGATAAAATACAATTTTTCATAATAAAACTACCTCTATTCTATTATACTTAATTTATACCCATATATGTGTATGAAAAAAAAGAAATCTCACTAGAAGTGGCTGTTAAGTTTTGGATTTTCTTTATTAAATGTTTTTGAAAGTAGTTGCTGTTTCTTGTTTTGTCAAATTATTAGTCCAAATTTCCTTTTTAATTTACTAAATGAGGAAAATCTTGTTTTTCATAGTCAAAGTATTTTCAGTTATCAGACTATAATTAATGGTGTATGATTAACCCATAATAATTTGCAATTTTGTAGTTTTTTCCTTAGATTTAGAGAAAAAAAAATCCTTTTGAAACAATTTTCTTGATGGACAGAGATATCAACATCAGACTTTACTGGGAAAGGATGAAGAAGAGCTGAAAATTAAACAATAGTTTCAAAAGGATAAAATGTTTTGAAGACTTCAAATTAATTTTAAAGTATCTTTAACTTAAATCTGCTTCCAAATGATACTTACTAAGTGGTATCACAAATACTTTTATAACAGAAAGACAAATTTGTTTCTTACAAAGGATTTATCAATCATATCTTTCAGAAATGTCAGACAGATGAGAGCTTAGTCTCATAATGCAGCTCTAACATCTTGCAGATCTATGCTGAAATTGATTCTGCACTTTGGTGCTATCTGCTGAAATGGTGAGTTACATGCATCTGATAAAAAAAATTTAAAAGAATTATTTTGAAACAGTAAACATGACTTGAACACAGTAAAGACTACTTAGTTTAATCCTCATTTCTGTATTTCTTTTGTAAGACACTATTGTATTTTAAGTCTAGACTTCAATAATTTAAATAAACGGTAAATAACAAAATTCAGTCACCAAAATCAGGCCTTTTTTCTATAGTTTTTAACTGGCAATTGCTGCATATTTCAATAGTACATGATTTTTCAAAAATTTCATTAGTACACCATTCATTGCTCATTTTTCATCTCTCAAAACAATTTAACATAGTCTCTTTCATGCAGAGAATAACATATTCATATTATTTGATTTTTGATGAAACCAAATGACCCTTTAAATTTGCAATAGGGTTCTTTAATTTTGCATGAGTTTCTTTACTGCTGTTCATTTAATTCTCTGTTTCCATTAACCATCTGCAAGCATTTGACTCTATGACAATTATTCAGCTGTGCCACATCATGACTGACAATTTATAAATGTTCAAAAGAAAAAGAGATCAAGAAAAGGAGGAAAAAACCTCACATTCAAACAAAAAAGTCACAGTTCAGAATACGGCATTTTCCATACAGCTGAGACATCTGAATAGTAATTATTGGCTCAATTGTAAACGCAACTTAATTGCATTTGTCTTCCTATCTGATGAGCACTTCATGATGATGGTGATTAGTCCCACTAAAAGACGTTCACTCCATTGATATTTCCTTACAGTGATAGCCAGGGGGCCCTGCAGATAAGACTATGCAGACAAAAATGTTATTTTCTGACTCAATTAATTCAGCTATGATTTTTCAAGTGAGAAAGAATCTCCATGTATTCAAGTGAGAAAGAATCATGGGTTAGATGCCTATCATCCCCTTGCCTACCTTCCACATGGGGGGAATTGAGCTAATGTTTCATTAGAAAGTGCTTTAATTAACAAACATAACTGAGAAGCCAAGGCAGAGTAGTCAGTGCTGATTAACTAGGCCACCTCTCTGTAAAAATAAAGTGAGTTCTTTTTTCCCCTTTCAAAAAAAAAAAAAAGTCTTCTGTTCAAAATTATCTCCGTAGTTGTTTGAATGATCTGGATTGCTAAAATGTTCAGTCATAAAAATTTAATCTTTATTTTTACATGCTTATGGGTTAGGCAGAAATGTTAGGCAAGCCTTATGGCATGAAGAAGAAAGTTAGCGTGTCTTCATCGATCTTTACATTCCATGGGAGCCCATTAAGTTAGATTTCCATGGAAAACTTAAACACACAAGTGGAGCCAAATGACTGCAGAATTAGAGAGCTCTTATGCCTTTGGCAGTTTGTCTGGGTTTTAAAAGCATAGAAATCACACTGTCTGGAAGAACATAAGGCATTGAATATTATAAGAAATAAATAATATCAGAAAAAAAGCAGGAAAAAAATAAAGGCAAACACTTTTGTATATTCTTTTCAATATTTATTGCTTGGCGTAAATGGATCTAAGAAAATAAGAATGTCTTCAGAGGCCTCATTGTCAGACTTCCTTGCAGCAGCTTGGATGAATTTCTCCAAAGTTCAAAAAAAAATCAGGCACAGAACAGTCCTTTTCATTATCCAGAGTTACCAGCTGAAACCAGAGGCCATGTGAAAGATAATAGATCAAAACTCTCTGCTCCCTTTAACAGAGGAGAAAAGAAAGAATTTGGTGACTTTAGTAGTGATGGGCAAAGTATATTAAATAGAATTAAATGGAGTTTGGATGTTGTCCAGTCTGAGGGCATTTGAAGTGGAAGAAAGTCCTACATAGTCTATTCTTGTCTTTTTCTATCACATAGCTAACTTTTAATTACTTTTTCTTTCAGATTAAATTTAAAAGTACAGATAATTTGCCCAAGATTATCCCTATGATGAAAAGAAAATCTGCTCAAAGAAAGCATAACTTTTCTTCAGGACTACAAGACTATCTGAGAATTCAAATCTCATGATTCTTGGAACATTTTGACTACCACAGGAAATATGATGCTATGCTTGTTCCAGAGAGCCCCACCAATCAAAACATGTGCCCAGGTCCTTCAAATAGTTCTTCTATTTCTTCAGAAAGAGAACCCTGGAACTGCTCTTAATATTTCCCTGAAATCTGAAGAATCTAAGCAAATATTTATTTTGGCTTTTCTATTTTAAAATTATAAAATGTATGACATTTTTTCATGATCTATTTTAATCAACTTTGTTCTTCCTTCCCTCCTCTTAATTTTCTACCAGAGTGAGGTTTTTCTAACCCAAATTTTCTTTTTTTGACTTTTAAAAAAATTCAAGAAGAATTTTATCATGAAGTCTCATCATAAAATATAACAATTAAGGAGTGCCATTCTGAATTATATCTTCAGATATGAAAGGGGAAGACACCTCATGAGGTGAGGATGCTCGTCTCACAAACAGGGATATAGGCAAAGTAGAGGTGGCTAATGCTGTTTACAACACAGATGATGGGCTATGGGAGTCTCAGTGCCCTGAGCAGGAGGACATGGCTGTGAGACTGATAAACTGCCAGTTCATCCTTGTGCAGGATCTTCTGCTCCAGCTGGATCTCTATAAATCTATGGGGTCTAACGAGATTAATCTGAGAATACTCAAAGAGCTACCTGAAGTCATTATGAGGCCTCTTAATAGTTTTTGAATGGTCTTGGGGATCTGGAGAGATCCCATTTGATTAGAGGCTGGCTAATGCTGTCACAATTTTCAAAAAGAGCATAAGGCAGACCCTGGAAACTACAGGCCTGTCAGTCTCATTTCAGTACCTGGTATAATTATGGAGAAGATGATTATTCTGGAAGGTATGGAAAAACACCTGAAGGACAGTGCGGTTATAGGTAACACTCAGCTTGTCTTCATGAAGGGAGAGTCCTATTTATCAAACTTAGTTTCCTTTCATGACATGGTAACACAATTAATGCATCAAGGCAAGACAGTAGATGCCATCTTTTTTAATTTCAGTCTCCTTCTGGAGAACATGTCCAGCTCAGAGCTGGATAAACACGGCATACAATGGGTGAACAATTGGCTCATGGGTTGAACACAGAAGTTGACATCAGACTGGCAACCTGTCACTAGGCTCCGTCTTGGGCCCTGTGCTTTTCAATGTCTTCATAAATTACATGGACACAGGATTTGAAGGGATACTAAGTTTGAGGATGATACTAAGTTGGGAGAAGCTGCTGACTCCCTTGAAGGGAGGTCCTGTATAGAGACTTAGACTGATTAGAGGGCAGGGCAATCATCAACCATGTGAAGTTCAACAAGGATAAGTGCTGGATTCTGCACCTTGGATGGGGCATCCCTGGAAGTACAGACAGACTGGGGAATGAGAGGCTGGAGAAAAGCCCTGAAAAAAGGGCCCTGGGGGGTCCTGGTCAATGGCCAATTGGACATGAGTCAGCAGTGCCCTGACAGCCAGGAGGGCCAACCCTGCCTTGGGGAGCATCAGGCACAGCATCGCCAGCCGGGTGAGGGAGGGATTGTCCTGCTCTGTTCTGCTCTGGGGAGGCCTCACCTGTAATATTGGGGAAGTTTTGGGCACCGCCATGTAAGAAGGATCTAACTACTGGAGAGTGTCCAACGAGGGCAGTAAAAGTGATGAAGGTTCTAGAGAGGAAGCAATACTAGGAGTGGCTGAGGTCACTTGTATTTTTCAGGCAGGCACTGATCTCTTTTCTCTGGTGACCAGTGACAGGACGTGAGCAAATGCTATGAAGCTGTGTCAGATGGGGGTTAGGTTGGATATTAGGGAAAGATTCTATACCCAGAAGGGAATTAGGCACTAGAACAGACTCCCCAGGGAAGTGGTCACAACACCAAGCTTGACAAAGTTCAAGAAACATTTGAGCAACATGATGTAATTTCTGAGATTGTCCTGTGCAGAGACAGAAGTTGGACTCAATAATCTTTCTGTGTCCCTTCCAACTCAGAGTATTCTATGATTGTATGAAACAATTTCAATTTTATTGGTTTAATCATCCCTACTTAGAGAAATTTTAGTTTCATTCTGACAGTTTTCATCTTCTGTATATTATGACTTTGATATGTGCTTTTAGAATTCATGTTGAAAGACAACTGGTTGCTGTCCTTTTCCTTAAGTTTATTTTTAATATTTTTTTTTTCCCTACAACTGGAAAAACAAACATTTGGAACTCAAGTTTGCAATGTCTTACTTTAGGCTTCAGTATAAAAACTGCTAGTCAACAGCAATTGTATAAAACATTGTTTTTAGTGGCTCAGTGTAAATTATACAAAGCTAAAGTGTTCTATGATCAATATATTTTTGTTATTTGGAAAGAGGATTTTTGTCAGGGTTGCTTGTGTAAATTATTAAAAAAGATGTGGAGAATGTTGGAAATTGCTTGTGCTGCATCTCCAGCACACCTAAACCTGTACCTTGAAAGGTTTTAAAATAATTTTAAGCATGTATAATTTCTAAGTAGTAGTATTTTCTACAACATGACAAAACTTTATATTTGCCACCTTGCTGTTGTTGACCAATACTAAAAAATTGTTTTTATTCATAAAGACATTCTAATTATGAGCATCTCTGAAAACAAGATGAACCTCATTTTCACAGAATTGGATGAAAGCTCCATGTCACACTTCCTAGACAAAAACTTGGAATGTTTTGTATATATTGTCTTTAATTTTGTATAAAGTTTTAAAACATGGTTTCAATTCTTTTATTTCAATGCACTGCACAGCAGAAGATGTAAAAGAAATAACCTGATTTTATATTCTTTTATTATTTTATATAGTTTATATATATTTATATATATATAATACATTTTATATTTTTTTTAGGAAAATAAAAATTATCCAGTTTAGGACTCTTTTCCTTGTGGTTTATGAGGTAGTAGTGCAGAAAAAGAAGAGAAACACCTTCAAACATCTAAAGAATAAAAGTTTGAAAGAAGTGGGAAACTCAAATGTTATTTCTCCAGATGTTTGAATGCAAATCTCTTGAAAATTAAACACTAAGTTAGAAAGGTCTAGAGGAAAATTTTCTAAGACTTATTATTCTCTCTGAGATGTAAATGTCTCTTTTATTCTACCTTAGCCACATGCACATCTGTACACTTCTCTATACATATGTTCTCATAAATGTCAGATAAAGTAATTTAAAATAAAAGAACACAGTAAACCAAAAATCTAACATTTGAAATCATCTAAAAGTCCTCATTTACAATTATCTTTTTGTTTTCATGAACTTTCATGTCAATTGACTTGAAGACGTTTTTTTTTTACATCCAACAGAGCAAGAACTTTGCAGATTTCAGAAATATGGATAATAGGTAATACACTGCATTTACTATTGTAATATCATCTGATCAATGCACTGTATTACTTTTTATATTTAGTCTAGCAGTGACAAGACATTTGCCACAGGGGCAGAGAAACCACCTATTATATAAATTTTAACTCAATGAATGCATGTTATTAAGTGCATCATGCGGGGAAAGCCACCCGCTATTGGCTGCAACGACTGGAAAGGGATGTCACAAATTCTAATCCTTAGTTCTGTTCAGAGCACAATAGAGACCTTATCATAGGATTATATGATTTTCATCTAAACCCTTCAAGGTCTATGTTTAATTTTTATTAAATTTGTGATTGAGTTGGAGTGGACATTCAAAGATCATCTAGCCCAATTTCTGTGCTGTGAGCTGGGATATATTTTTTTAAAACAGATTTCTGAAAACTCTGTTCAACCTGACTCAACACTGTCAATTACAGGGCAACCACATCATCTCCAGGCACCCTATTCCAACATCTCACCACACACTTAAAAAAAGACAAACAAACCATAAAATCCTTATATCCATTCTAAATCTACCCTCTTTTAGTTTAAAGCTGTTGTTCCTTATTCTGTCACGATAGGCCTTGGTGAAAAGTCTGCACGTTTCTTTTAAGGTCAATTTATATATGAAACATCTGTAACAAGGTCTCCCCTGAGCTTTCCTGGTCCCATCCTTACACATCTGAGCAGCATCCCTGCATTCTTAACAGGATACAAGTCTCTGTTTCCACTTCCCATTACCTTTTTTCTTACACATCTCTTTGATCAGAAAGTCCTCACTCAGCAATGCTGGACTTCTGCTTTCCCTCCCTAATTTCTTACATGTGGGAATTGAAAAATCTTGCACTATAAGAATAATGTCATCAAAAAACCTGCCAGCTCGGTTTGGCTACTTAATTCCTGAAGGGAGTTTCCTGAGGATCCCATTCACTAATTCCAAAAATGATTGAAAGATCACACTCCTAAATTTTCCTTTCACAGAAGCTTCTTCAACAGTTGTTATGGATGGCTAGTTGACAGCTTATATGTAGCACTTCTCAGTTCATCAGGAATGCACAGAAAGAGATACAGTCATCACCACGTTACACATGAGAATACTTGCATATATATATAAATATAATTTTACCTTGTTTTTTGTGTTTGGAATAAGTTTTCACTCTCACTCTATCGGTGTCTCCATTTCTGCGTGTTCCTTTTTAAGTAAAGGAAATCAGTTTTATCAAATCTTGTCTGACTAATTTCTTCAGAAAAACTCATTTTAAAGCTGTAATTAATTTCTTGTTAAAGTCAAAAGCATTTTTACATCATTTTTTTAAGGTGCCTGACAATTTATCTTCCAATAAAATACTGTAACTGAACTGAAGTGCTACCAATTTGTGCCAAAAGCAAAGTGTGTTCTAAGTGTTAAGTGCTTACATTTGGATAACACCATATATGAAAAAACCCACATCATACATGAAAGGGAAAATAAGAAGGAAGAAAAAACTGTTTCATGTTAAATAAATTTTATTTCTCTTATTAATGTTTTCTCCAAAATTCCTATATCTTGCTTCATATTAAATTTATGTAAGCCACCATTTACCTGTCAGTGTTTCTGTGCTTTAACAAATAAGGTTTGCAGAACATGTAAATGAAAATATTCTCACATAAAATAGACTACTTACAGCTGCTATCAAGAAGAAAATTTGCTTTGCTTCTGTTTCTTGAACTAAGCATAAGAAAAAGGGTGATTGGAAAATCAGTCATTAATTTTTCTCATAAAGGACTGAAAAATGATCAAAATAATTTAAGAAAAACCTAAATGTGTTGGAATTCAAGCTTCGCTGAACATCTGTAAAGGTCAAAGGACCAGAAGAAAACAAACCAGAAAAGAACATTAATTGCAAACCTTGGGATAGAATTAAGTATGATTCTGGGAATAAGGAAGTTAAAAAATGACTTGAAGAAATAAAAAGGTAAAAACTTAAGAACCCAAGGGGACTCTAAGGATTAATGAGATTCAAATTAGAGCTTTTTGGCAAATATGTGTAGCCATATATGAATGAAATGTATAGCAATGGACTGTGTGAATGTCATTAAATGTTTAAATAGGAAAGAGGAATTAATTGCTTTGACATATATATTTCCTGCTTGGCCTGCAAATCATGAACTCTTTGGGAGCAGAAGGATTAAGACCGTCATACCATCATGAGAGTTTTGCACTCTCCCTTTATTGCTGAATAGGAAAACATCAGCTTATCCTGGAGTGAGTACCTTGGTGCTTATGGAAGGCCGTGGCTGCTGGATCTGCTGGACCACAATAACTTCTGAATTCACAGAGGCTAACACAGCTCCTCCACCTGTTTTGTTACTGACCCACACGTAGTGTTTCACCCAGTTAACCACAGAGAATCCCTGCCTATAGCCACGTGCTATTGTTGGAAGAAGTTTTACAGCCTTAGGTCTGAAAACAGCTGAGGTGCAGGAGTCTTCTTGCTGCCTTCGCTGCACAAGGACTCGTCCTTGAAAGAATCTTTCTCATGGAGAAGTCAGCAAGCAGCAGTTGGAAATGCACTGTTTATCATGTAGGAGCCTTGAGGCAAGATTTGGAAAAACAGCAGAAGATACCAGATGCTGAAAGGAGTAAAAACTGAAAGAAGTAAGAAAACGGCTGAATTCTGCAGCTTTGTTCTTTTCAGTGATAACTCATAAAATATCAGCAGTATTTTAATATTGAATTCGCTCATTAGCTGGAGTCTGGGTTTGTCAAAGCCTGACATGTGATGTTGCAAGGATGGTCCTTCATGAGACTGAATAGAGAGGGTGGACAGCAAAGTGTAAAAGCCCATATTCACCTACATATTTACTGTATTTATTCACATAACATTCCATGTAATTTGCTGGGAAGATTGTTGAATTTGGGGTTTTTGAAATGAATAATGAAAAAAAAATTAAAAAAAAAGTAAATTCAGAATTGAAAAGCTTCGCTGAAATAGAATGTTAAGGAATCAGAAGAATCCAAGGTCTTCTGGGTATTGTTTCTATTTAGGGATTACTTTTGCGGGGGGGGGAAAAAAAAAAAAAAAAAAANNNNTTTTTTTTTTTATTTTTTTTTTTTTTTGGATAGTTGGTTAGTTGTTTTAGTTTTGTTGTTTTGTTTTAATCCAGAGCATATTATTTTTGTTTTATTGCCAAAGTGTTCATCAAGGCTGCTGTCGTTAGAACCTTATTATACTTTCCAGCCGTTAAACTCATACTTTAACCCAAAAATAGAATTCTTTCACTGGGCATTTTTTTCACTGTAAATATTCTTTTAAGCATCATCACCAGTTTGTTCAGAGAAATCCAAAGATATACGGAAAAAATTTTTTATTATCTAGTAAAACAGATGCCAGATAAGATTGAGACGGAACCAAGGAATACAGTGGCATGTTTCCTGTAGCTCTCTATTCCTTACCACATTTTTTTTAGACGTTGGTGTCAGCACTCACATGTGAGTATATAAGAATATAAAATCTTTTCCGTTTTTCATTTTGGCCGTTGTTTTCCAGCTAAACTTAAGGAATAGTTTAACACTATTATTCTGCAATAATTTTGGATTGTGACTTGGAAATATAATGTATTAAAAGGACACAAACTCACTTCCATCACACATGCACGCAAAACTGGAGATTAAGCACATTACACTGAAGTGACATTAAGTTCCTTTCTTATCACATACAATCACATTATGCAATATTATTCATAAAGAAATCAAGTTCTCTCTATTGGATAGTAGTTCTACTTCCTTATTCCAGTGGAAAGTTCATTCCTTAAATATGCTGATCTGATGACTGCGATCTTTCATCTAATACCCAGACTAATTTTATTAATACTCATGTTATATCCATTTGTTCCTTTGCCAACATTATCTTTTAGTTTATATAAGTCTTGCAAGGTCTATTAAGAGAGAGTAATGAGCCTGCAGTGTCTGATTTGTCTGATTCTTTCCTCTTCTTGAATCAATATATAGTGTAGCCTGTTTCATATTTGCCAGTCTTGTAATTCCTCCACCCCGACCTTCCATGTGGGCAATTTATTACAATTTTTTACTGTTGAACCTGTGGATTCATCTGCTGATTCATAAATAATTACAATATAAAGTTACATCTAGCCCTCTGAGTTTGAATGCACTAGTGTCTTGCACTTTGGCTTGCCTTCTGGAGATGCTTATTTCTCACTAGAAACATTGTCTTACTTCCTTTGCATTAGTATTCGACATAACTCTCATTGTAAAGGAAGAAAAATATACTTTTAGTTTAACTAGGGAACTTGCAATATCTTTATTTATGTAATGCTTTTAATTCTTTTTTTACTTGTTCTTCATTCTTCTAATAGTTGAAGATCAGCTAAAACATTACCTTTGCTAAGGTCTAATTTTGCTTTAAGTAATTCTCTCCTTAACCCCAAACTTGAGTCTAGCTTTCTGCCTTCCATTACTAGACCATTTGCTTCTTTACATGAGGAGCTCCTGTTACATTTAGTCTTAACATCTTCTCCAGCTTGTTCGATAGCTGAATCATTACATATAAAATTTCTCCTTTGTTTGTATTACATTTTCGAGCCAGGGCTTTGAACTCCCTTAAATTCCAGCCCAGCTAATTTAATTTATTAATTTGACTAGTTAGTTGCCCAGGTTTCTGAAAACAAATCCTTCTGAAACAGGCACCCCATAAATTATGGTTTGTTTTGTTTGCTAGTTTGTTTGTTTGCTTGCAATTGATTTAGCTGTTCAGTTTAAAATAAATCTATTGAAGGTCTAATTGGACTAAAGTTGTTTACTGCCACCAGCCATTCATGACTCTCTAAATTAGAAAAAAAATAATAATTATTATGTATCTAAAAAATTGGTAGTTCCCTATTAATTTTTAATTTCAGATAAAAAGGAGGATGTTCAGCAAATAAATATATCAGTTTCTATAACCAAGATCTTCAACAAATTGCATTTTCTTTGTAAGCAATATGCCCTCCCCTATTATAATAGAATTCTAATTGTCCTTGAATATGTTACATAGATTTTTTTCTTAATTGCACATCTGATGCATAAATGTTTAGCTGACTTTCAGCTCTACTCAATAGATTGTTTATCAGATTCTTCCCTGAAATCTTCTCACCTAAATAAATTATATTGATTTTAAATTTATCCATATTGTTTCTTTAAGGTCTAATATGCATTACTATGTATCAACAAAGTATTAATGTCAATGATGCGATAATATGATGTTGTGTTATCTAAACTGTTGCTCTGAATACAGTGCACAGTTTTATTACTGCTAGGAACTTAGATGTGTGCTACTGTTTAAACATATTTTAAGATGAACAGTAATGTTGAAATGTTCCACGTACCTTATGACTCAGTATAAACGGTGATTCTGATCTGATTCATCTTTCAATATCTATGGATTTTATAGACTGTTTGCCAAACTAACATAATTTCTGACTCATTTCCCAACATAAAAATGAATTGATTCTCAAGGAGAAAACATCCTGCAATTCACGTGGATATTTCCTGCCTCTTAATTGTACTTTTTACTTCTTCTTTTTGATTACTTTTTAAATTGACTATTGTTTTTATTCACATAACATCAAATTGTTATGTGAAGGAAAATAAAAATGTTATTGAATTGATGAATTTTTTAATCCAAATTTCTGTGTATACATGTATAAACTACAAAACACTTCATTCTCAAATTATGAGAAACTATTGTGAAGTTCTTAAATTATGTAAGTGGAATTTGTAAGTTTTTAGAATTTAGTTTCTCTGGTTTCCCCTTTTTTGGGTCAGACTCTGAAGTTTTTTGTTGTACAATATTCTCATGTTTAGAAGAGGCTACTACATAGTGCAGAAAAATATTTATACATAGGTTTGAAACGTGAGTGAAACGTGAGTGAAACGTTTGAGTGAAACTGCTAAAATCAGAATGAATGCAAAGGTATTTAAAATTAAATTAAACTGTCTTGCAGAACTGGACTATGCAATATGCAGAAATACTGTATAATGTCTAACTTAATTAAAGAAAATAATCTGTTGTCTTTTTCAGTCCAGAGGCACCGAAAATAGAAACTGAACATGCATAAATATATATGTGAAGAGCCTCCAGGGTTCAAAATGTATATTTATCTAAACTGAGGGATTTCAAAATTCTGTGTAATCCAGCATGTCCTAGATAACCCTACTATATTTCTGAAAGAAAGTCACTAGGAACGAAAAATTCCACTGTGTCTCAGTAATTCTCTTGTCAGAGTGAGGTATGAAATATACTGGTCTTCAGCATTCTGTTTTGGTCTGTATGTTTTGTATATCAAGTAATAGAAGGAAATGCGTAGATTTCAATAACTTTGAAAACCAATCTTCCACTGTCTGAACCAACTGTCAGGCTGATAAGCATTGAATAAGCATGTTTACTTGTGATTTTACACAGGGAAAGGTATCATTTCAAAGGAAAATGAAGATGCATGAGTCACGTAAAGGATTATTACTGTTCAAACACTGTCATAGGAATGGTTCATCAAACTGGCAAGTTATTTTCTACCTTCCAGATTGAAGAAAGGATGCTATTTTCTATTATGAAATGAAGAAACTGCATCATACTTACAGATGTTTCATGGCCAAGTAATCAATTTAGGCTAATCTTACTATTTTAAAGTAAGAATATACACAAGTTGGTTTTTTGCACAACAACAAAAAAAGATATCGTTTGCTTCATAACAGTGTTCAAAGGCAGAATTAACAATTTCAAAATTACTATGCTGTATTCATTCTGTTATATAGATGTCACTTTCTTGCTGTACAATCTGGTAAAATGCATGAATCACACTGGCACTTGAACTATAGCACACAAAGCCAAGGGTTATTATGGCTGGGGTTTGGAGATTTTTGTTCTCCAAGTTGATTGCATATTATCCATCATAAGACAACTAAAAGAAAAAAAAAAGGCAAACATTCAAAAGGCATTTGAGCTCTTAATTATAATGGCAATAACTAGATTAGAATTAAGTTGTGGNTTCTGTGAGTCTATGCAATGATGTTGTTTTCAAGATCATCCAACACACCTTCATGTAGCTAAAAAAGTAGATGAACTCCTTTATTGTTTAACTTTACAATACTGTAGTTCCATGCCCTTGTCTGAAATAAATTAACTAAAAAAAAAGAAAAAAAAAGGGAAAATGTGCCTTTAACTACATGGCTCTAAATTTACCTGGCTTGTTCTCATATTCAAAGTTTCTGAAATATTTACTATCTTGATACATCTAGCATGATTTTACTTGCAATTTAACTGTTGAAATTACACAGGTCAAGTTCAATTCTCATCCCCTNTTTTGCACAACAACAAAAAAAGATATCGTTTGCTTCATAACAGTGTTCAAAGGCAGAATTAACAATTTCAAAATTACTATGCTGTATTCATTCTGTTATATAGATGTCACTTTCTTGCTGTACAATCTGGTAAAATGCATGAATCACACTGGCACTTGAACTATAGCACACAAAGCCAAGGGTTATTATGGCTGGGGTTTGGAGATTTTTGTTCTCCAAGTTGATTGCATATTATCCATCATAAGACAACTAAAAGAAAAAAAAAAGGCAAACATTCAAAAGGCATTTGAGCTCTTAATTATAATGGCAATAACTAGATTAGAATTAAGTTGTGGCTATATTTATATTTTTCCTAACATTTAGTTTAAAAGTGAAAATATAAACAAAGGTTACTGTAGAAACTAATGCATTAAGGCTTCTTCTCTGTGTTTGGAAGACCTAATGGCAAAAGTAATAAAATAATTTTATTTTGCTTTGTCTTTAATAATCAGTCTCTGGAATAAAATGAGGACTGCTTAAAAAATATTCAAATTTCGATAGCTGAGGTAGACTAGTGTACAAGTGTTCTAAAGGCATATGGATGTGAAAATGCTGTAGTGGAGAACACTGTGGTGCTGGGTTAACAGCTGAATACTATGATCTTGGAGTATTTTCCAACATTAATGTTTCTATATAAATATGTATTTTATGTATAAATATTCATCATGTTNCCTGACCCCCTACGTCTTCTTGGTGATTATTCTGGTCTGGAATTTGGGCTGCAGATTTGTGTGACCCAAAACTACATTGTTCTTCGCTTCTGAAAGATTCTTGCAGTATACCATAGAGGTGTTATTTTCAATGTATTTAAATGCTTCATCCAATTATCCAATTTTAACTTTTTAATCCACCACAGGCCTACTTGGAGCTCTTTCACTCTTTTCCTTCTTAAAAGATGTATTTTTCCAGCATTATCCTTCTACCTTTTTTCCCTAAAAGATCTTCCTCTGGGTTGTGATCTAATGAGAATACTCTAACTCAGAGGTAAACATGGGAAGCAGAGAAATGTTGAAAGTTTTAATTGTACATATGACTTTGCTAAAACTCACAAACTGTTTGCTGCAGCTTTACAAAATTGTTCAGCCTAATGAAGGACAGACCAACGGCCAAGAGAAATCATAATCCCATAGTCCATGGATGCAGCACTGTGACTTGGTTTACCTGATCACTGTCAACAAAAAAAAGAGGCATTGTTTGGAAAAGTTGCTGGTATAGTTCTGACCTCCATGATTGTCAGATTTTAAAGAAATATATTATTGGTTACATTACACTAATGAGAGTTCCATAAGCAAATTGTTTAAAGGAACAAAAAATTAACGGAAATATTTCAGTTCTTCAGATTTTTAGGTTTCTTTCTGACTAAAGAAACTTAGCCAACTTAAATTGCATGCATTCGACACAGTTAGCAAGCTCAGTAAATGTAAATAAGGGTAAAAATCAAAGCTAGGAAAAGTATTTATCATTTTCATTTCTTCAGACTATGAACAGAAACCACCTGTATTGGTTAAACAAAAGTTTCCTTCATAGTGTCTTAAATGTAATTCATCAAAGGGGTATGCATGCGTCTTTGGTTGGAAGTCTTAAAAACAAGAATGCCATTAGTAAAGGAAATAAGAATTCAATACAGATTTATTTGATTATTTCACATTGTATTGTACATCTTTCCTAATATTTTTTTTCTTTTAATAGCAGATTCTTTTTCATATCTGACACTAAAAGGTTTTTGAAAGTCACTGTGTTGCCTTTACATTAGGACAGAAAAAGAAAATCATAGAAATAGGAACTATTTCAGGGTTAAGACATTCATCTTACATATATATATAAGATCTCCCATCTCCATGGATACGAAAATCTCCTGCTAAGACCAGAATTTCTCTGTTGAGACCAATGGTCTAATTGCTGATATCTTTGTCTTCACTGAATAGCCCCTTCCACTAAAGTAAATACATTGTCAATAATGAGGCTGCTTGCATAAAAAATAGCCTTTTGTATGCAAAAAGAGAAGGTGTTAGAATATTGCTGAATCTAACCAAACACATTATACATCACAAATTGTAAGAGAACTCAGACTAAGTGTTTTGTTAACATTGAAACTGGAATCTGGCAAGAATACTAAAATCTAGCACTGATTTTATAGTAAATTTCAGAACATCCTGATGATTAAATGTCTCCTTTAGGACTATAAATTTTGTATAGTGCTTATTTATAGATGAACGAGTTTCTTTTCAAGGGTGGCAACTGTGTAAAAACTAACTAAGTCATGTAAAAAGAGATGCACTTGCAGCATTGTCATATGTGATATACATACAAATAATTACTTGATTAAGAAGGTTGTGGAATTTATTTTTTTTCTGATTTTGCTTTAAACCTGAGTGTATCAAGTTCCTTTTGACAGATAGACTTCTGGAATCAAATAATCTATTAATTATCCTCCTACCACAAATAATACAGGATGTAACAGACAGAATTAACTTTCTTAATTAAGTTTGCCAATATTTACCCCGACTGGAAATTTTTCAAGACCATTCATCAGCTGTAGTGTATGAAATTTTGATTAAAAGATTGAGTTTAGAGTGGAAATTTCAAGGAAAGTAGTGAAAAATCATACCTATTCTTCATAAGTGGCAGACTCACTCCTTCAAATTCTGCCCTTAACTTGTGTAGCACATGCTTCTGATCATTTTCTTGCAGTAAGAGGACTTCTAAGTGAACAAATCCATAAGTATATGTAGCATTTTGACATCATCAGAAATATCTATTATACCTTTTTGTTACTTTTATTAAGCAGAATTTAACAAAGAAAAAAAAAGAAAAAAAGGAAGAAAATTCTTTTAATTGGAAAAAGTGCTTTGATTTATATCAATATATCAAGAAGATAAATTATGCACTTTTAGTAGATATGATGTGAGATAATATATGTAAACTCACTATGCTGCTCAAGAATGGAAGAGCCGCATATTGATGTCACTGGATAATGAAAAGCTTGGAATTTGCATGGAATTTGTCTCACACTGGGTTATTTTATCTGGTTTGAATAATCTTATATATAAAAAAATGCATGTAATCTGCCCTCTTGCTTTTGGGAAGACTTCGACATAAAATAAAGTATGAAAATTATTCCACAAAGACTTGTGCATAATTTCAGCTTGGCCGAAAGCTACTTAATTCAGATTACTGTGCAGAAAAAAACCCAAACCAAAACCCAACTGTCTGCTTGAGTTAATGCATCTATCTTAGGGAAGCCTACTGTCACAAAAAAATGAAGCAGCGAAAGTATAGACATATACTATTTCTGGATATCTCTAGAATACCAGAGACTGAACATTTAAGGATCAGCTTTCTTTCAGCTTCTCCAGTGTGTGGATGATTACACATTTTATGGTTACTTGCTACAAAGATCATACAGATGGAACAGGAAGAAAAAAAATTTAAAGATTCAGGCTGAAGCTAAAAATATATTTTTCAGGAACCTTTACTGATTCTACATTTATATTCTTCAATTAAAAGATGCTAGAGATTCAGGTCAGGTTTCTAGGTAATGTGATGTTATTTTGCCATACAAGCTCTTTCTTCTTCATAGACTTCCCCAAAAATAAACCAAGGAAAAACACAGCAGAAAAAGCAATACTCAAACTGAATCACCCTTGCAAGGCATAGAGGAGCAGTAAAAAGCATAAGGAAGCATTTTTTTTCTTTGTAGTTAACCTTTAAAACAGTTTTAAATGAGTAGTACTGAATTTCTACTTTGCTTAGCTGCTACAAAGGATGATATGTTTACACAAATAAAAACAATCATTTTCATGTGTTTTCTATAATAAAACTAGAACTTTCATTCATTTAAAATAGTATAGCAATAAGGGAGAAGTTCTGTACACTACAGTATATTTTGCAGGATATAGAATAGACATTATTATTGCACAAGTCTTATTTTAGGTTTCTCAAAATCATTGACTGACAGAGTACATATTCTTGTGAATACAGGCCTAGGAATCATCACTTAGACTGAAGCTGTGATCTGCTTTTATAAATATTGCCGGAATATATTCCCATAGCCACTGTAAAAGGCCTGGAGATTCAGGAAAAAAGACTAGGCCAATATTACGTGGCTTACTTATTTTTTAATCACATTACAGTTTAATCATATTTTGGTCTATTTTTTGGCCTTTCTTATAACCTTGACCTTTATTTGACCTTTATTCTCAGGACTGTAAGAAAAAGATGATTGTAAAAACATTAAATGGAAAAAAAAGTAATTATAGTATAGATCCCACATAGTGACATTGTAGATACCTGAGTGTTCAGAAAATGTCAATACTGTTAAAAGCATAAATACGCTCTACAGTAAATTTTAAAATGTAACATATACTTAATAAATCATACCATCCAGTTTTATGCCAAAATATTAAAGTCTTAAAATCAATTATAAAATGACAATTTAAACACCATACATGAAGTTAAAAAAAAAAAAAAACAACAAAATAAAAGAGAGAGAGAGAGAGAATGTAGACAGACTTTTTATACATATCTATATGGTCCATTGCTTCAGCAGCACCTACCTTTGAAAAGACTAAATTTTTAAAACAACTTTCAATTTTTGAATACATATTCAATTTATAAATATATATGAAACCATGTTTTAAACTAAATATTTTTAGAGTACAGTTTGTATCTTTATCCATTAAATATTCATACAAATATACCCAAAATTAATCTCAGACTAAATTAGTTTTTCATGGAAAATAAATTTTGCCCTCTTTATTTCTTTTCTTTCTCCTTATGCCTGCAGTCTAGAAGAGTTTTAAAGGCCTCCCTAATACTATTCTCTTGCCGAAATGGTGATCAGCAATTAGCTTCATAATTCAGTTCACATTTTACATCAGTCATCACTGACAAAAATGAAGGCTGCTACAGGAAGGAGGCAGGGCAGTTCAGCAGGTCCATTATTTATTTTCCTTTAGAACCATGTTTAGTTTTTGTGGAGACATGACTGCAGTCAGAACCATACATGTAAGGCTGACTTCACACTGTACTTAGAGACAACATAATCTATTCTATATTTCTTAAAAAACACTGTTTGATCTAACTGAAAATACATTCTAATAATTCCAGATAACACTGAGGTAATTTTTATATAGCTGAATAGATTCTGGAATTGCTGTCATGTTAATTTAATAAGAAATTATGGAAAAATATGGAACATAAATTTATGTCAACTTACATTGTTGTTGTAAACAGTAAATTTAAAAAAACAAAACAAAAAACCCTTTGATTCTTGTAAATTTTGTTCACATCTCAATATTGACATCTGCAATTTGTCAGATTTCCTGTTTCATAAAAATATATTTTGTGTCAGATGTAGTCTTTTTGGCTCTTTCTATAATCTATGGTAAAATTAAACTTCTGCCTTTGGTAGGAAAAGCTAATATAGCGAAAAGGTCTGCACAGAGAAAAGATTAGGCAA